>OU744721.1:7461928-8061928 GCA_916613615.1 Steromphala cineraria | reverse complement strand
TATGCAAGAAAGATACAATTTGTTTGCTGTTCAAATGTAATAATTTTTCACACAAAAATGTGCAGCCTTATGTGCATCAAATCCCTAATGATTTATAACCAGAATATATTTTTCTTTCCATAGACTTGATAATGGTACACATTGAAGTGAATGATAATCAAGATAATAAAGGTAATCCTATTTTGAAAAGAAGAGGGTACAAGCCAATTACATTTTAAAAATTCCGCTTGCAAGGAGTTAATCATCAAGCAGGAATATAGGAATGGTAATGACAGCATTCAAATAAGGCACTTTATAAGAACTGATGAACAATGAAATGAGCGCAATAACATCAAACCAGGGCCTCTTTTCAAGAAGTCCACTTGGTGTCATGAAAAAGAAAGCTGAAAGGTTCACCCCCAGACCAAAATCTTGTATTTTCTTGAAATAAACCTAATTGAGATCATCGTCTAATTATCATTCACTTGCAGCCATGACTAATTGTTGATTGACCTATGCATTCAGCAAATCGTTCGTCTAATATGGAACTAGAAATAGTAACAAAGTGACGTGCAGTGCATATGAAACGAAACCATTATTATTAAAAAGTATGCAGGGATGTCACATTACATCAATTGTCACAATTCAATGTACTATTCACAATACAGTAAACAAAATCATCATAAAAATTGTAAAGAATATTTATCAAAGGTTAAATGATATTGATCCATAACTGAATAAGGAGTTTATGAAATTAATTGTTAAGATAAAGTTAGGTTAATGTTCAAATTAGGAAAAATAAAAATAGGTGTCGATCTTGTCTGAAATTTTGAATGAAAAGGTGTCCCTTCACAAGAATTCTGCGTCTTCAGAACTGGGATGTAATGTGATGTGGGGTTTATCGCCGCTTTCAAGAGTAGATCACTTATATCGCGGCTGCTAGTATTATTGCAGGGAGAAAGCCCGCAACACTATTGGGGCTATATGCATTGCGGTGAAACCTGCAAGCATTGACTGGAACTAGCAACCATGGGTGATACTGCACTGAAATTCAGTGTATTCAGAACTGTGACTGAAGTATCGTGATACATGTATTCTGTATTGTGACAGCTCCATAATGGGCATTTTTAGACAGGCAATTCACTTAACATATAATGTAGGAAAGTAATTTTCAAATAACATAAATACTGACAGCTCTGAAATGTTGTTATAATAAACAAAGACATTTGTAAAAGTAGATTTATACTGAATTATTTGTATAATGCAACTCCAATAATACAGTTGCAATTCATTAATTAAATACGGTTTGGTAAAGATATGGATAATACATAACAATTATCAAATTCAAAATCATTATTTTTCAACAGAATTGATGTTTTATAAGTAAAACTAGTCGACTTTTACAAATCAATGTCTGTTTTTGTAATTATTAATTATTACATATTAATATAGTAAAAAAGCAGGGCAAAAGATGAACAAATGATAAAATGATAAGAATTAAATTAAGCACAAATTCATACTGCAAAGCGCAATGTATAGGAAAAGAGAAACAAATCTTAAAATGATTAATGTATCATGTCATGTTTCAACTGAAGTAAAGGCATACTGATTTACGAACAAGCACAGTTCTGTTTATAATTGTAGATAATACACATGATGGCAAAATACAATGATATATTAAAAGATTTTTATAAAAAGTTTATTGTTTTGAGCATTGAATACTGAAGCTAAAGGCATAATTTTTAATATCATTATAGGGAACATTGAGATATTCTTTTGTTTTGATTTTTATGAAAGTATATTTGCATATTTCCAGGCACATTGGTAGGAAATGAACTTAAACCCTCAGAAAAACATGTTTGGGTACAAAGGGCATCTTAACAGACCTATCTAAATATCCTTAAAATTTCAGGATATATATTTTAACCTTTGAGCCATGAAGTTTGATTTCAATCTTTAAGCCTTGATTACAACCAATCAAGGGTGATGTCAAGCAGAACAATTATGGTAATAACTTTAGATAGAGCGTAGTTAAAAGTTGTCTTACTTACATTTTCATAAAACAATTCTAAAAGTGCAAAATCTGAAATAGCAGTCTTAATCAAGAAAGTTTATTGGACAGAAAAAGACAACATACAATTATTTCCTAACCTTTGTCTTGTGTTGAAAAAAATGGCAGTTCATATTGAAGGCACAGTGATGCTATACATAAAGAGTTGATTGGGAAAATACTTGATTGATCAAATAGCAGGTCAAACACATAATGAGTTTTCTGATATATACATATCTACATGTAATTGGCACAGAGTCATGACATAATGGACAAACATGGAATGAAACATCTCCAACTTGTGGCCAAAAGGGGAAACCCTTTCAACCAAAATTGGAAGAAAATGAAATTGAAGAATGTATGTACAGGTATAAGCCATATATGGCATAAACTGGTCCCTGGGAATAACAAGTACTGGTCCCTTCACATTTCATATCAACAACAATAACTGGTCCCTTGCAATATAGTTCTATGGGCCTGCTTGGCAAAGCCATATTCAACTTGTTTTGGTTAGTCTTTAATATCAAAACTAAAATATGATAAGGCTCATGTTAATGATTATTCTATTGGAATACAATATTTGGGAAATTCTTTTGGGAAAGTTTTAATGATGAACTTATTTCTATACTTTTAAAAAAAATTTCGTTGTTGTTCTAAACAAAGGACATGATTATGACTTGCAGAAAACGTGCGACTTCCGATTAATGTCAGGAGGTGTCAATGTTATCCAAAAAGAATGAATCCTTTTGCACTAACCAACCATTTGTGTAACTAAACTAGGTTGAATCAGTCAAACAAAGCCACTATATTTGAGCAAGCCTAGCACAGTACAATTGAACATAATCATCATAATCATAATGTGTATTTGGTATGGAGCAAGGACAGGGATAAACTGTGCATTTCATATCAATGGAAAATTCTACAAAACAAGATGTACCGTTAAGTTTCTATGAAATATAAGAATCTAGGAATTTATCCTTTAAAGCCACCAACAAAACCCAAAATGTTTTATTTGATTAATTTTTTAAAAGTCAACACTTTGAGACAGAATATTCACTGTTTACAAAGTAAACCATCTTTGCTTATCATCTTACAGTATTCTTATCCTCAATTTCAAAGAATCTGTAGAACAGAGTATATCGTCATGGTTTGAGTATGAGTGACTTAAATGAGTATGACAACAGGATTTGGGGTTTAAGTAGATACCATACGAGACTTCGACTTATAGTGATGACATTTGGAAGCCTTGAAATACAATATCTG
Source organism: Steromphala cineraria (assembly GCA_916613615.1). Classification (NCBI taxonomy): domain Eukaryota; kingdom Metazoa; phylum Mollusca; class Gastropoda; order Trochida; family Trochidae; genus Steromphala; species Steromphala cineraria. The sequence continues at coordinate 8,058,636 of OU744721.1, read as the reverse complement.
AACCATTACCATTTATGGAAGATAAAGATTTTCATCTTTCTCTTTTCTGAATCTTACAAAAGACAAAACAATGTATATTTTAGTAAGGAAATAATAATGTATGTAAAATTAATGTAGACAAATATCTTTAATAAATCTGGAAGATCAATTGTTTGACTTGTTAAAGGAAGACTGAATATCAACAACTTAATATTTGCATGAAAGAAAAATCTATAAACAGAAACTACAAATTTGATGTATTGTAAAGATGCATTTCATTACTCTACATTTTCACTAAGTAGATTATGCCTTAAACCTTAATGATCCACTAGTTCTTCACAAGAGAGCTTTCTTTTGCAGTTATCTCCCTTTATATCACAGTTGTAACAGCTGGAGTTATAGTAGCTGCCCATTGGACGACGGTTTGTGCTGGCTGACCAATCAGCTTCATGTAGGTATATTCTTGCATTCAGAAAACGTTGGAAACAGGTAACAATGGAGAGATCGGAACCTGAAAGAACAAGTTTTTTGTTTAAACCTACATACTTCGGTAACCAATAGAATAATATGAATATCAAGATTGCAATAGATTAGATAAATGATTTGCTTATTTATGCTTTCTTAACCTTGTTTTTTTTCTTTTTACTATAGATATAATGGAAAAAGACAGAAAAGAACTCAGTTCTATAGCTGTGTATCAATTAATTACTGTTTTACAATGTATTTGTAAGGCATTAAGGAGTTTCTCACCTATGGTTATGGCAACAATTGCATCCAAAGAAACAAGATAATATGTCAATGGAATGTGAGTGTCAAGGGTTGTGACCTTTAAACATGAATATCACATCCGTTGAAGAAAACAGTTTTCACTCACCTGCTTGGGTCCTCTTCATCGGAGAAGCCGGGGACGTTGACCACGTTGTTCTTGCCTCCATATTGGGAGTAGCTCATAGTGATCTGGGGATGGATCAGAGTAACTGTATAAATGCAGTTCTATTGTGGCATTCAATTTTTTTATATCCATAACTCATAGGTTATGAAAATAATAACATAAGTAGTGACATATTATGTTCACATATGCACATATCATTTCGGCCAAGCACCAATTATTGTAGCACCAGTCTTGTTTTTCATTTGTCTGTGACGTCAACATTGGGCGCCAACACAAAAGATAGATAGTTTTGTGGATGTGTTCCTATGTTTTAAATAGCCAAATATTGGTAATTGAACTCAGAAGTGACCCATATGACTTGAAGTCACATTGCCTTTAGTAATAATCTCTATAGATGTTATGAACACATCATTATAATCATTTTACACAAAATGCAAAGCAATTTGCTCACAATGATTATTCACACATCAATCATACCCTCTGTCCCCTATGTCGATGTGAGGTGAGTATTTACAATGATAATTCGGATATCAGCTAGATGACTGACCTGTTTGAAGAGGTCGGGAGTGTGTATGAGCCAGAGAGCCTCCAGATGGGAGTGGAATTGGTCGATCACCGTCAGCTCCTTCTTCAACACGTAATCTGCAACACAAAGATTATATTTTTATAAAGGTGAGGTGAGGTGAATTTGGGTTTAACACTGCTTTAAAGAGAATTTCACTTATCACAGCTGCTAGTATTATTGCAGGGAGAAAGCCTGCAACGCTATGATGGCTATGCAAACAAAATATTCAGCTTAAATATATTCTCCTTAATATTTGATCCCTTTTTTTTGGCATTAAATGTCAGGCAATCTAACAGCAAAAAACAAAACTTGTCAATGTAGATGAGTTTAACTGAAATATAAATAAAGACTTCTTTCAAATACTGAATTCATCACATTTAATATTATGTATCTATAGCGATTTTCAATTATTTCAGATATAATCAAAATGACACTTGTTACAAGTAATATCTTTTGGTAAACACCGAAGATTGAAAGATTATGTTTTTCTATCATCTTTTGTATGTTCATAATCTGCAGTAAAAATTCTTATCACCTACATCATCCAAGCTGGACATAAAATCAATATTGCTCAATATCAGGAGCAGAACATGTAATAAAAGGTTACAATGTGCTCCTCCATATCATAACCCACACACCCAGGGGCAGGGGGTTTATATAGGATGCAGTAAAAGTAATAACATCCATAGATATCCTCTGTAGTGACACAACTACTACAAGGTATTGATCTAGTAACATTGTTGCTAAATCTGCCTTGTGTACAGTATGACTCATGTAACCATTCTGTAAACTTCAGATCTACATGTTATACAATATATTCATATACAAAAAGATTGATACATTATAGCAAAGTATTAACTGCAATGCCAGACATAATGAAGTTTCCTCAATGTGATGGAGGTATCCAACATGAAAACAGATATTGATTGCAATACTGCCAAATAAAGACTAATCCAGTAGCAGACAAACCAACTTGACGTGAAGATAGATTGATCAGACATAAAGTGAATATGAAGTAGCAACTAAGAACATCTACATATTTTACAGTCATAATCTCCATATATTCCTCATATCCATCATAATATTGCTGCTTCTAGCTTCTTATTCATGAAATATAGAGAAAGACAGTGTGTTAATGTTAAGCACTTATTTGATACCGTCAGCCACTCAAAAATAGAGCTTGATTTTATGGAATATGGAATAGCTAGACTTGGTGAGGACAGATACATGTAATTATGGGGATCAGTCATGCTTGAAAACAATACAAGAAGGTGAAATTCTTCAAAGGCATTTAGAAGTTGGTTTGGTAATAAAAGGCAAATATAACAACTTCTTTATTGATTTCTCACGACATTTCTGGGCCAATTCTTGCCCCTTCTTCAGGTGACTGATAATGAAATATCCAGTATGGTATTTATATACATAGATATACACGAAGCCAATAAAGTGACTTAGCATATACAATACAGAAGACAGTTATTAATTAGCTACATACAATCAAAACATGAGATGAAAGAGAAAATACAAGAAGGTGTATCGAAACGTTGTATTCTCAGAATAAAGTTGTTATCCATGACTATTCCTCCTTTTTTGACTTCCAACTTCTAAATGGCCCTCAAATAGGTTAGTATGTATGGTTCTTTATGAATTACTTAACTAAGAAAAACAAAAGTAATTTCTGATTAGAATTCCCATATAGATAAAACTAATGAACTTGTTTCAGACAAAAATCAAAGATCATGGCGTGATGTGATATATAGCATAGGAAGCACCATAAAATCATATCAATTAATCCATAATGCATAATACTTCCATTTATACAACAGAACATTGATGCCAGGAGTGATGATCTATCTTAGTTATATATGTTGTAAATCAATGAGATAACTCAATGAGATTGTAAGATGATACTAATGATTGATTATGGAAAGAGCTTTCAATAAACATAACTACAGCATAGCTAGAAACTTGTTGATTTCTTAACTACAAATATAGTTATAACCCTGTTGATTTCTTCACTACAGAATAGTCATAAGCCTTTGGATTTTTTTACTACAGTACTGTCATCAGCCTGCCAATTTCATTTAACAGTACTGTCATAAGCCTGTGGATTTCTTAACACACCGTCACATCATTGAGATAACTTTGTTAAATAAACAAGACATAATATTGATAATAGTTATGATCGATGACAATAAATTCATCTATAAATCTAACCACTGTGTTATCAAACAATAAGTCTGTTGTGAAGAAGATCTCTCCCAAAAACACAAACGAGGCAGATAATTGATGTACTTATGATTGATTACGGAAAGAACCATCAATAAAACTTCACAACGGTACATCGGAAGATGGAAGATATCCGACCACTCCACACATTTACCGTATACGAGAGGAAGCTACACTTGTTAGACAAGACAGATCAAAGCAGAGATCCCCGAGGCTACGGAGCTGTAATGATTAACAATATTGATTCATCGCCCAGATCACAGACTTTATTAATGAGAATAAAACTGGTAGAGGATGAGAGTTCTTTTCATTTATGATTTTATCAATAAATTGGGACAACTTGTCATTCACCAACATCTTTGAGAAAAAGTTGTAGGAAAGTTTGACAGATAATACTTTGATGTTATGGTTATTGATGTAGAAAAGATGTGCTAATTAATTAATATCCTGATTGAAATTTTATATTTTCATTTCTCATATTCAAAGATTTATAGATTAAGCTAATTAATGCTTCTATATGTTTCTGTCAATTCTTAATCTATAATTATAATCATTTAATCACTGTATACAATACTGTAAAGTGGCGTTTTTTAGTAAGTAAATGAGTTGCTGTTTAGTTATGCTTGTGACAATATTGTAGTCATTAACAGCATCTTTATTAGAAACAAAAAGCTTATTTGGGTTTCCCTTATATCAAAGTTTGGTGGCTACTACAGATTGAAATTCTCCATCCACAGCATCTGAACTTACATCTACATATCTTTATTCATGTCATCCTACATGTCAAAGACATCAAGGTGTCAGCTCACTATAGAAATGATTCAAACTATTACAAAGTGAGTGCCTGCTCTTCAAGTGTCCAAATTTAAACTGCTGATCATCGTAAATCATCCCAACTGTCTGTACCATTTACTTAGTGAGTCATTTCATCTCGGCTTCTTTTTACACACTCAATGAACATTTTTGTCCTTATAACATGGGTCAAATGTTTCGCTTCAATTGCCTCGAAAAGCTTTTTGTGATTTGTAACCGTAAATCACGTGACTGGGTTTACTAGCAATAAGGTTTTCAAATCAACGAGGCAGTGTTGTGTATCGTCGTGTGATGGTACACTAGCTTGGCAGTGCATGACTAACGTACAATAGGTGTATGGGGATTTCATCAAGTCATCCAGAATAGAAAGTCAATTCTTTACCATAATATCATCTTTTATTAGATGAACACTAAGAAGTTTTTACGAAGAATAAACAATGAATTATTTGAATGAATGACGGTGAATGACTCATGATTTCATCAAAATACTAAAAAAAACTTGAGAATCAATTCATATTATAAAGAATTATTTTATTCACAGTATGTTTTTTTCATCCTCTCCCGTTTTACAATTTATCATTCAGAAGAAGGCTAATCAATTTTACGACCTTACTGTACTTTGATCATGATCTAGGCCACATATATATAAAAATAACTGTCTTATCCTTTATCTTCTTTGTTCTGACCTGTGCCAACCATACTTATGTTTTTCTGAATAAGAATATTCTCACTAAAATAACCCCAAAAAATTAATTGAATTTGTTAATCAGTTCATTATATTTGAAATCCTCTTCTTTGTTCTGACCTGTGGCAACCATAGTTATGTTTTACTTATGTTTTTCTGAATAAGAATACTCACTGGAAAAAGCCTGAAAAAGTTAATTGAATTTGTTAAGCGGTTCCTTATATTTGAAATCCTCTAAATGCATTTGAAAAGACATATGCTTTTGAAGTCACAGTAACTTTCCAAATAAGATATGAAACTTATTCATAAATGAATTGATAATAAACACATTTCACCAAGAAATGACTTTCATATGGACACCAAGAGCTAAGTTAAAATTGTAGCACTATTTTTTACCTTTCCTATTTCTTTGATGATTCAAATCTTTCCCTTTCAAGTATTTTAGAATAACTAGAAGCTTCAACAAGTGATAAAATAAGATAATAACAGCATAACATCTGAAAGAAACCATAATTTAATATAAATAGCTTATGACGGGAAAGGGACATCTAGGACAATTTCTCGGTAGCTATTCAGGTTTTTTTTAGTCCTTACTGAAATGTCAAACATATTTCTCGGGTTAAGGAGTTCACGATATTAGTTTCACTATGCTTGAGCTATATGAAAGGCCAACTTTCTAAGCAATTTATCATAATATGTATCATTTTCAAATCTCTAATCTTGTAAATTTAACATTGCATTGAGTCATATTTTTTCAGTTTAATTGCCTCCTTAAAACTTAAAAATATTTATATTTTCCCCTAAAAAATAATTAGAATAGAACTAAAGTTGGAAGCTTATTTTAAAATTATATAGTTCAATAAAAAATGATTACACTAATTGCATCTTAGAAGCTTAACTGAAATGAAATTACGGTACTAGACTATAACTTGATGATGAGCTAATTAAAAGTTAAAACATGTTGATGTGACTGATAGTCAAGAATAAAAATATATAAAAGACAAATAACTAAGGTTGTGCCAGGTAAGATGACAAGACCAAAAGAAATATCACTTCACAAGGAAAAGGCTTGATTTCTTGCTTAGCAAAATGTTCAACAAATGAAATTTTATGAATCAATATTTCCTGCAGGCTGGTATGCAAGACTTTCAATTGACACAATGACACTTGATTAGATCTTTGATATGTTACAGAGCCCACAAGTGTCAGGATAGATGGGGGATATTAACTTTGCATACAAACCTGCAAGAGAACTGGCTAAAGTCAGATCATACACAAGAAGAGAGGTAGTAGACTTACTGCTTGTCCATCATCTACTTTTTATCTCTGTCGCTACATTGTAAGCATTTCTTTTTCATTCAAATACACAGGCTTTTCAGAAACAAAGAATGTAATGAAATATAAACTTGTATTTCCATAAAGAACACATGCTATCATAAGAAGAAATATTGATTTTAAGACATTTATGTCATAAATGTATTTCCATAAAATTTTAAATGTACTCCATTATAATGCTTTATCAAACTTCAAAAGATCAAACTATGATCTTCTTATAAAGAAATACAAGAAATATCAAAGGATTGGAAATGGAACTAAAACACAAGGCACTTACTCTTGATAGCCACTGGCTAAGCTGATTTTGTACTTATGTCTAATCATTTTATCATTTATTTTTTTCCTCGATATTTTGTGTTTCATCTTGCTTTCAGCCTTTCTTATGACAAAAATCATTTGTTTAACCAAGATTGCCAAGGAAACTACCTACTATCACTCTATAAAAGTTGAATCTTTTGATATGCTATCAGACACTCAGGTTAGTTACAATCTGTCCTAAATATCTAGATAAAGTAAGACAAGACCACTAAAATCTTTTGATATGTGATCACAATCTCTGGTCACTTCCATCTGAATGTCTGCAATGACCCAACAATGACCACTTAGTCTGCAGCGAGTGAGGTCCACACTTATACTTATATGGTAGGTAAGTAGGTAAAGTGAGTGAGACACTTCACACCACAGAGTAGCAGCATATCGGCACTTTCAAGAGCTGACTGGCTCTGTACAAGTGTTGTGTTAACTCTCTTGACTCCCAAGGACCACAGGATTGATCTTGTACTCATTCAATATCAGGCATGGAAAAGTTTTCCTACTTTTTATATCACTAATTTAATGTTTTCAACACAGTGAAAATAGGATGATGATGATGATGTCAGATGTATGATGGTTTGACGTCACTTCAACAATCATTTCAACATCAGTTTGGCTCAGTTTCGATGTAGCAAATCCATGTCACAAGAAGCAGCTCGCATCTTGGATGTCAATCATTTCATTTCATAACAGAAATACCAATTTTTTTATATTCAGTGATATTTCATTTATCTCTAGTCTCATGATGACTCCTTGCTGTACCACTTGTGATAATACTGGCTTTATTTCATAACTTGATAAGAGATAAGAAATATCACAAAAACATCCTCTATATAAATACAATACTCCAACTTCTAGATTATCAAACTTCTTTGACATACTTTGAAATTCAAAATACATGTCACATAGTTAAGGGACATTGTTATGTACAACTCAAAAGAATTTAAGAGTAAAAACTATATTTCTGTCTGATATGTTTCTATGCAAAAACGGCAGACGGCCAGTAATATATCACAGATACAAGAAGGACCGACTCAAAGCTTATACTTCAAATACAGATGTGAATATTTATCATAAGCCACCAAATATCACATCAAAGAAACCATAAACAATTTGGGACAGTTGAATTAGTTATGAAATATATGTCCCTTTCAATCAGTTGTGTACACATAACTTCAATACCAGCATATCTACTAGAGTATACAGAGGACACAGGGACCATTGTTTGGTGATGCACTTCAAGGCAAAATAATAATATGGCCCACATTCGAACTCACAGTTCTCAAATACTACTTGACAGTTCAAATATATGATGTGAGCAAGTACTTATAAGGCATGCTTTCAGCTCACCTTGAAAAGATAGTACCGGTACTGCTCTTTCATAGTTGCATAACAGGTTAATAGTTCATTGTTCAAAGGCATTTCACTTTAATCTTTAAAATTGTTTTATGAACATGCTATTGATAAAAGATTGGTCCTGTTGTCACTTGTCTCACAATATACAGAATCTTCTAAACAGAATTTGGTAGGTTCAAAAACCAACATACTTCAATATGGAAACTTACTAAATTAAAAATACTGCCAAAATACCAAACATGAAACCAAAACACTTTTATTAACTTTTCATTTCTGCTTTTGTTGAGCATTACTGGAAATGTTTTATCATCACATGACCAAGAGATATCTTTTTCGCACCTCAAAACTTTTTCTCAAAATATTTAATAAAACAAGTAATTAATGATGGCTTCATGAATATAATTGATGAAAATACTATTTGGTTTTTAGTTCAATTTAAAAAAAGAACAATGTATATGCTAAACAATGGCTGTAACAAGATAACGGTAACTGCATTGTCAAGGGTTAATTACTTACATACTGACCTTTCCCTACTTACCTACAGACTGCAGACTGCACTATTAGGTCACAGGATTGTTGCATAACTAATCATGCATTTGGAAGATTGAAACCCGAATGATATTAAAATCATAATTTCACACATATATGAGGCCTTTCTAAATTTTATTGAAAACTAGTAATTGCTTACATTTTGCATTGGGAGACAAGTTTGCAAAAAGTGTGGAATCGTTACTTTTAAAGGGGCAATGGCACAATTGCAAAATGGCAACAAATATTTGTTCAAATTTTCCACAACTTTAAGTTCATTCTAAATGCATTATCTTCAGAGGCAACCATTTTATTACTCATGTATGATATATAATCAAGTATAAAGCAAAAACAACTGATGGTCATTTAAATGTGAACATATTGGGTGAGGAAATGGATTCATGTATTTTATTTAAACATATCTTGTTTTAGATTTGAAACTTATGATTAGATGAAATGGTTCCGTAATTTATAACATTTATTAAAGTTCCCTAAGATCTCTTTGTCAACGTAAAAAAGACTAACGATCTCCTATACCACAATTCCCATTCTGATATATCAGTTTTCATCACTTAATGACGGATATACCAGCATGAGCGCATGCATGCAGCTAAAGTGTTTTGACCTTTAACTTTCACTTTGACCTCTGATCTTTAACCTAGTGCAGATGAAGTGAGTAAACTACATGCATCATTTCATAGAACAGCCCAGTGGAGACATAATACATTAATTGTTGCATTAGACACTTCAAGAGGTCTTGGACTCTGAGTGGGAGGGGTAGTCTTGGCCTCCATAGCATTACGAAAAAGAGGACCCGTGAATCCAAATGTCCTATTGGGACAAAACGTTATTTGGTAGCTGTGAATGATAGAATGAGTGAGTGAGAGTCTAATAAAGCTTTAGCAATATTTCAGCCATCAGTGAAGGCTAAAGCATTCAATTTTAATAATTTTGACCTTATTTTCATAGATTGACTGAATAGCTATTGCACTTTCGGAAATTTCCGAATTTGTCCAAATTACTTAATGCCCAAAACTCAAAATTCAAAGACCTAGGTATGACTTATTTATTCATTTAGAATCAAACACTATATTGAATATGAAAACTTTTTACCAATCGGTTTGTCAAAATAAAGTAAGGTTCAATGATAACTTTGTTTGTTAACCTGAATAATTGTCCACAAGTTTGGTAAATCACGTTGGCGACGACCAACCTTCTCAAAGCACCTAATAGGCAACCAGTACACAGAACAAGAGCCTAATGATCCTGACAGACCCGAGTGACTCAGACTGATACCGCAGACTGCTCTGATCGTATTTTACGCTTTGCTAGAAGTCAACTAGCACAGCAGAGTTAGACGTTGGAGACATGTGCCCTGTAGAACTAAATGTCAACTCATATCAAATTATTAATCTGACCTTTCCAACAACATACCCAGCCGTTCTGATTACGATGGAAGACTGAAGTAATTTGTGTTTGTCAAGCAAATAGAAGTGACTGGTGAAACTTTAGTTTGTGTCCAAACCTTCCTTCGGGCCAAGGCAGAATTTTCGTCACACTTCAAATAAGGAAATAAATGATAGGTTTTTATGATTTATTTGTTGTTAAATTTCCAAACTGCTTCATGTAAACCGAAACGTCGCATTTCATGCAATAAAGAAGCTGATTATCCATAAGAACTTGTTCTTCTTCATCAAACCTGCTTCTAAAATGCCCCTCAAAGATGCTTCATGTAAGTTGTTTAGAATTTAGAAGTATCAAGAAAACAAGAAGTTTTTTTTATGAATGATCCACTTCTTTATTGGAACAGTAGCGATGTTTCTTATAGATCATTATTGCTTGAAAATAGTACAAGGATCTACACCGAAATGTAGCTACTGTCTACAATAAAGAAGCAAATCCTCCTTGTCGTCATTTCATGTACATCAAATCCCTTATTGAGTCTAGCAAGGGGTCTTATACCCGCGAGAATATGGTAATCCTAAAGCGGCTACTATTAGTATAACTTGTTTTAAATTTGAACGTTTTGTGCGAATGCAGACTATTGCCGCTTGATAAATTGAGCCCTCATTGGTCAATTCCATGTCTGCTGAAGCTGAAGCTACTCCTTACTGCATCTAGCTAGACTCAATATGGGAGTGACTCGAGTATTATTGAGGCTAGGTTTACTTAGACTGATCAAAACATCATTTGGATCCATACAGTTATTGAAAAGTGAATGGTGAACATGGATATTCATAAAGTCTTTTTTTGATAACATCTCGGCTTAAAGTACCACATTTGCTTCTTGCATCCAACCCTCATTAAGGATGAAAACGACACTAGCATAATTCAAAACTCTTTTGACAAGGTCAATGTACAACCAACCACAGCACATCTAGCAAGCACAACAGTTTGATTCTTTGGCTGATGTTTCATATATAAAGTGATTCATTCGTAACGGCAGGTCAAACACAAGGGTCACATAGTCAGACACAGAATACAGCATGACATTTCAATCTAGTAATGTCTACAAGTCCTGATGGGGATGTGGTGGATAGAGAACCGCAATCAGATTGTGTCTGTCAAATTGACAGGGTTGTCTGTAGCGCTTGCTGAATGTCTTACGTTACCTCAAGCTTTACATCCCTCACAGCTTCTTGTTGACCTGAACAAGTGTTGCCAAACTTTCTTAATACTTACATGTTAAAAGGTACCACAACAAGTTTGTTGATCTTTCTCTTTAAAATATTGTTGATTTCAGTTTCCATGTACAAGAGTTTGGGTTAATATTCAGACAAATCTGATTTGAGGATAAATTTGAGCAATCATTTCTACTTGAAATCAACTTAGATACTTTGAATATTCTTTTATCTTATCTCCTTTGTATAAGTTTAACACCACAAAATAGAATTTAAAAGGATATCTTATTATAGATATACAAAGATCTTGAGTTACAAACAACTAATAACTTGGACATAGAGACAGTCAAAATATTTGTACCAATATTTTTATTATTTTTCTCAAGGTTTTGTTATAAATTTCATAATCTTTGATACAAAAACAAAGTTTGAATTACAAAACAATCAAGGAAATAGATCAAAGTTGATAAGATCAGATAGAGACCGAGATAATCCACAAAGACAAGAACAGAGGAGTTGGCTACAAGACCGGCACATTCCGACACTCGCCTATATCAGCCCCTGTATCTAGAGTAGCACCCGGCACGTAACGATAACAATCTTCATTCTCCAGTTTGTCACCAGGTGTCAGCACTAACAATGGCTGAAAGCCGAGACCTGCTGCCGATATGACAAAACATTGACCTGCCCGACACAAAGGTCGGATCAAACTGTACGTGTAAAAAATCATCATTCGCCGAGGCAGGTGGTATTGTTAGTGTACAATAGAGGCAATTAGCCGTCGGATAATGAACTAGCGGCACTGATTGCCTTTGTGTTGAGGCAACACCTGGATCAAAGACCTCTTGATTAACAACTGAACTAGATATCAGTAATTAAATACTTTATCTTATTATAAGACGAAGCATTAACTGACTTGATAGAAATGTAATGAATGTTCAACTAAAGTGAGATACTGATGTATCAAATGTCATTTGATTATAGCTGTTCAACATAAGTAAGCTAGGTACTTACACACTTATTGTAAGTTGACTACAGCCATTCAACAATTCTGATCTAATCCATCACATTCATTTAGAAATGACAAATCAACTTGAGATGCTACATAGATGACATTTGCATCCATGATTAAAGAGAATTTCTTAGACCTTTTGAAAAGCTAGTTGACATTTACTGGCCTTTGTATTTATTGATATTTTATAATTTAAGCTTTCATTTCCATGAAATTGAACAAGGTGTTTGTGACCAGGTAATTAGGAGAGATCAGAATGCAAGACAACATAGGATGATAATATCAAACAAGAGTCATCAGAAGATGACATATCCCACCGGTTCCACATGATCGTAAGATGTAAACCTTTGAAAGATGATTGTAAATTTTTCAAGCAAGGTTCATAATAGTATAAGCTAATATATATGAAATGAAACCTTTCATGAACAGAGTCCAAATAAGAGTCGTTTTCATGGAAATATTAAAAAATAAAATTTTCAGAAATGTGTAAATATCAAAAGGCACCACTTCAGTAGGTGGGCAATACACATGTAAAGTTTCAGAAAGATATGTGGACCGGTTTTTGAGTTCTGCTCCGGAAACGAAACCTTTCATGAACAGAGTCCAAATAAGAGCCGTTTCCATGGAAATAATTAAAAATAAAATTTTCAGAAATGTGAAAATATCAAAAGGCACCACTTCAGTAGGTGGGCAATACACATGTGAAGTTTTAGAAAGATATGTGGACCGGTTTTTGAGTTCTGCTCCGGAAACGAAATGATTACGGACGGACGGACGGATGAACATACAGACGGACAGGGCGATGACTATATCCCACGGTATTACATACCGGTGGGATAGAAAAAGAAAAGATGGAATGTTTTCAGTATGAAACATACATACAACCATAACATCGGACATGCGCAACCAAATTACAGAACATATTATACATGTTAAAAAGTATTTTGAAATCTTTAAAAATTTGTGATTGAAATCATTCTAAACCACTTCTAGTTAATCCAATCAGTTATGTTCAAACAAAAACATACTATCAATAAGAGTTATGATTATCCAATACTTAACCAACCAATCAGATCGCGGCATTGAGTTCAAGCAAATCAGATAGATGTTAAATCAGATAACACCAGACAGTATCTACAGTTGGACGATATGGGTGTTATACGATAGCCTTAGCAAGCAGAGATCAAGCAAGATTTCATTTTTTACTAACTCTTCAAAAGGATATTCCAAGGGATCTTATCTGCCTCTTAGAGTTCCCAGAAGAGGACAAGGAGTTCATGTGCAATCTATAATTTACTTGCTACTTAACATGATTAATAACTCTGATAAACTTAAATTAGGTTTGATATGGCCAGTGAACACAAGTGGTCTGTGCTGCCTGTAAGTGGTGTTGATAAGGCATGTTCTCTTTGTGAAGAAACGAGGACGTAATTTCAGATGTAATGAACCACAGACTGAAGCTTTTGTGTGCCATGTAAACCTTTAGAACTGAGTAAATAAAGACATAATTACAGATGTAGTGATATATAATATGAGTCTTTTCTCTTCTCTTGTGATGTAGATAGTGCTATCTCAGATCTATATTACACTGCATAATAGCATATGGATCGTATCTGCTGTGCAGTGCACGATCAATTTTACTGAAATATCTTTTAGAATCAGTTTTCGTTTCTTGCAAATAAAGAAGTACTGAGTACAAGAAGACACAATCAAATATTCTATCTCGATTAGGCAATGGAATCAATTTAAATAATCAATACACTAGTTTTTAAGGGAAGTGAAATTGATTTTGAGAACAATTGCAAGAGAGTATTAAAATCAATGTTCTTCTCTTGATTAACAAATAAAAGTAATTCAATACCTGGAGAAGAATCAACTTGAATCTATTCACAAGTCATCTACTTCACCAGATTGTTGTGTGCAATCAATTACTATTTTTTCGCTTGCCTCTTAAAATCAAAGCCTTAAAAGATAATTTGATAAGACTTTCAGAGAAAATAACTCAATAAATCAATGAACATGTCATGGCATGTACTGCCTTTTAGTGAAATCAATTTCAGGTTAGGATAAATCAAATCACGGTTTAACATGAGGCAATTTCTCATAATTGATTCCATTCTCTCAATAGCCTGAAATAATTAAATTGTCAAATCAATTAGAATTTTAAGCACAAACTGATTTTTTGGGGGGGAAATTCAATATAAAATCAATATCCTATCATCCTTATTGCATTCACTTCCTTATTTATCACACCATGTTCACTATTCATCACAATGATTTCTTTCTTATTACAATGAATTCCTTATTTCTGCTAAGTTGCCTCTTTCAACTGCTTTTCTCTTTCAATTGCTTTATTGACAAACTAGAATGATATGATAATCAATAATTAATGGTACTTAATGGGAAACTTAATAAAATCCTCTTAAGTGAGAATCAAACATCCTTAGAATTAAAAAACAACTCCAGTTAATTCAAGATTCAATGAGACACATCTCCAGTCAATACTATTGACCAAACCAACCAAACCCCCCCTTTTGAAAATCAGTTCAAATAATCAAAATAATTTCATAAAACAATAAACCACGACATTTAAAATTTATGAATCCAACGCCCCCCCCCAATGTATTGCTCGCCATGGAAAGCTCTGGGTAAACTTCTGTTGGAGGCAAAACAGAGGGGAGCTAGACTATTTCGAAACTTAAGTTTGCCATTCAGCTTTGCAATCAAACTTTACTGCAAATAGAACTGTTTTCAAGACTGACAGTCAGACAGAACTTTTGAAGTTCATTTCAAATCAAAGACCTCTCAATCCATGTGGAATTTAATTGATAAAAGTGTTTGATGATGTGAAAACTGTCCACTTACTTATCACATATCCGATGGTGCAATCATCCGGGAGACGAATCTTGTTCCCGACTGTCATTAAACGTCCTCCGCTGTAGAAGACAGATAACATAAGTGAACACTTCAAAGTAAAACTTGATTTATTATCATTGTAATGCATTCTCTTAGTTAGCTAATGAGTTGTTCTTTTGGTACTTCTTCATCGAAGGAAAATAAGTCGACAAATATTCAACTATGATAATTTCTTACTTTAAAATATTTAAGTAATTTTTTGGTTATCACAGCAATCAATTTCAATAAAGGGTAATTTCAAACTGTGTCTAGATGGTTCTATACATCAATAAGAAATAATCAACAGACACTGAATGAGCTTTTCACATTCACAAAACTTTCCTTACAAACCTGAAATGAACACTTTTTTCGCACAATAGTTATTTAGAAAACAGGAATGGACTCTTTTAGCAAAAACTTTCTTCCTGAATGTGAAAATAACAAATCAATAACAATCAAATAAAGTAGATGTCTAAAGTAGAACGCCTGGTTTTCTGAATTCACTAGAGAACTTTTATTGAATCTTCTTGAAATGCCTGTAATGTGTAGGTATTTCTTTAAATGCATATAAACAGGTTTTAATACGATACTTGCTCCACTGCAATCAAGAAAATCTATAATACAATAGTGAATATCCTCGGCAATGGTGTCTGCTGACATGTTAACTCTAGAACTGAAACGTTTAACAAGTTATATTACCATGGTAAATGGTATAAAAATGTTAATTTCAACTTATGTTTTTGGTTGAAGGTACTTCACAACAAAACTGAGGAAGTGACAGGGAATCATTTCATGGGAACATGAAATAAACTCAGAAATAGCATTTTTTGTAAAAAAAACTTTCTTTACAAAATCGGAAATAGGGAATCGATAGCAATCAGATAAAGTAGATGTTTAAAGTGGAAGGGTTTGCTTGCTGACTTGGCAACTAAATTACTTGGGTTTGACAGTCGTCTCGACTCTTGGCCACAATGTAGATCTAAAGTTTGGTTGAGGAAAGCAGTCCTGATCAAAATATACCTGCCGTTTGGAGGCATACCATTCAATAATGTTTCTAAAAATAGATATATTTCAATTGAATTCAACATAAACTCAATGAGACAAAATACAATTCCCTGGGTTGATTGGCTAATTGATGAGGCTGAATTCATTCAGAAAAGGATCAAAAAAATTGAATTTGAAACAGATTTTGAAGAATTTTCATTTAGCTGATTGCTTTATTGTTTTCACCACATTAAGGGCTACACCTAATTCATAAATATGAAATAATTTTAGAATGCAAATTGTCATCTAAATCTAAGAGAGAAATTAATATTTCTGGGATGTTAAGACAAAACTACAAGCAAAAGGCAGATCAGTGCAGTGTGACAACAGGAAGGCGGTGAAATGTCAGTTGTTTCAAATATTACATAATATTCTGTTTATTGAAATAACTTCCATATCCCTCTGGCTTTAAGTCATAAGTTATTTACTTAAACTAGAATTGTACAAGACATCAAGATTTTGACACTGACAAATATTTTCAACCCCTTTTTCTGCTTCAACCACAACATCAACTTTGACCTAAGGGTAGATAACTCCAAACACACTTACCTAGCATGCGGCATCATCTTGAGAGCGAGGCCCTTGCTGATACAGAATCCCGCACCGCCGGTCGCAAACCAGTACGCTAGCTTCATCTGGGGATATAGAAACATACATTCAAACATTTTATAACACAAAAACAAAAATCATATTGAAAAGATAAAATGTTTATGCTACCTTTAGTCATGATACTAAGTTATATTTCTTGCAAGATATGTTTTACATAGTGTCCATCTACATCTTAAACTTATCCTCATTTAGTCAAGGTGCATAACTCTCTTCCTATGCCCAGAGAAATGTGGAGATTAAAGTGTGTATGCATTCTGGTAGAGAAGGAGGTAGATCCAGTCATTAAATGTTTATCCAACCTATGTGGGAATAAGACTAGATTCCTGATTTCCAGCAGTTTCCTCTAAGGATACTATGGACTGCTTAAAAGTCTAGTAAATCAAGTGACACATAACTATGTACTGCTTACATCACACCTTTTTATTTCATTTGATATATGATGATTATGTTTTGATTCAGTTTTAAGAAATTAATCATCAGGCACCTCATAGAAAATAAAACAGGGGAAATATGCTTATATTCTTGATGAGCAGAAAATCACTAGTTTAGTGTTTAAATCTTGTATCAAATGACAGACATTCATTAACCATATGAGTAACTGTAATATCTCCATTAATTCAATTACATAATATTTTCTAAGGTCACAAATTCCAATCACCTCAAAATCCAACCATGTGCCTAATGTTGATCTTCTTATGATTCGAACATTGCTTGAAATCATTGCTTAAAATCTTTTGAAAATTTGAGGGTTGAATTAATAGAGACATTACGGTATACAAACTGAAGGTGTCATGATATCTATGAAGGTCAAGAAGTTTATGCAGTATCTTGAGTCAGCATTGAACTCTACCCCTCTAATGATATAAGTGATGTTACGAGAGGGTACGCCTGGATACACAGATTGCAGTGTATCTCCATCTCGACTGCGCTAATAGACTCTGTATCTATGTACCGGGGAATGTGACAGAGTCTTGGGTACATATGGTGACCTGTCTTTATCTCAACACGTAGCTAGGTGCAGACTTGCTGTATCAGCATCTACAGTGCATTATGCCTTTATTAGGTTTTGATATAATAATGATAATAATTTTTATTCTTCGGAATATTGCAAGTAAGAACAAACTCATAACAATGAGAGAAAGTGCGAGGTAGTGCTAGACAACCTGTCAAAAAGTGGCTAGTTTGGGGTAATAGCATACAAATCCAAAGAACGATAAAAATACAAAGGGATTGACCATTAGATTTTAAATAATGTTAATCTATACATATCAAAGATGCCCTCATTCTGTGGTCAGCTAAATACATAATAAAAAAACCGCAGAAGACATTAATGATGGGGTTAAAAATATATTTCATATTTACAAAATTCATAAATATTTATGATAACCTTATCATGATAACCTGGTTATACACTTACAAATAAATGAATGGCAACACTCTGAATATTAACTATAAAGTTCACGATAATCATAAAATAATTTTGCCGTTATTAGCAACTAATGCCTGTCAACTATAGACATAAGTTTTCCTTAGCTGAGTAATAAGTAGACTATAGACTGTAGATCAAGTAGATCTGGTTACCTATACACCAGTTTATATATATATAGAGCTCTCCTTTCACTTGATGATCTGGTGAATCAAGCTACAGATATATAACGCTTTATTCTCAAATGATTTGAATTTTGGACAAATTCTTGTTTTATACTTTGATATTTCAAAGAGTTTGCAAAAATACAATTATCATATTGTAATAAAGTAATTATTAATATTGCAATATTTTTCTTCATTTCATTATTTATCAATAAATGTCTTAAAACTTTCTGATGATCATAAAAACAACCCAACAACCAAAATAAACCTTGAAGACCTTTTTAAAATCTTTTTTTCACAAACATGAATGAAAGAGTGGATAGAAGAATTGATATGGCATAAACCAAACAAGGCTTGCTGTTGATATTTGAATCTAGATCTGCCATTTCTCAGATGAACTTTGTTAAAACACAGAGTCATGACAAAACTATTGACTCCAGGAGCAGATAAAGAAGCAACAAGTTCAAGTTTGCGTAATCTCCATTTTGTCATTCCTGAGGACGTCTGAATCCAATGACTCTGTGTCGAGCCGTCCGTCACCGTCATTCCAGACTCGTCAGTCGGGACAAACATAACAAACAAACATTTGCAGTAGCAGCAGAGACAAACATTGCACACATGACAGCAAACACTCATCATCTCCCAAACACCCCCTCCATTTCAAATTCCCCCCTCCCTATCTTCTCATTGAATAACCCCCTCCATATCATGGCAAACTACCCTCATTCCTTTGAAAAACGTCTCCTACCTTCTGACTCGACATACATTTGCAGCATTTTCCCTTTTGAATAATACCTATCTCAAAGTCATAGAAATTCATTGCACTTAAGGCCCATACAAACGGTCTTCCAAACAATTAACAGATACCGCCTCTAGTTACACTTGTGATCTTACCCCTCCAACTTTACACACCCCTCCTCCCAAATTACTATATCACCACCAAATAATCTTTCACAATTATTAGCAAACCACCTCTTCTCCATAAGTACAACATAACACCCTCCTGATTTTTAGAAAACACCATGTCATAGCAGATAGTTCTCTCTTTACCATTACAACAATGCACTTCCCTTCCATAAGACCAACAACCCCCTCCCCTCCCCATTATATAATAGCCCCTTCCCCCTCTATCAACTTTAAATACACCTCCCCTCTTCTTTACACACCTCCACTCAACATCCCCCTTTCCCTCCCTCTCCACCTATGGAGGAGCCCTATACGTGAGTCAGTCAGCGTTCACCTTGTTAGACTGTCGTTAGAGGTGTTGTAATGAGTGGCTGGGAGAGACGTCCCGTCAGACTGTCTGTGTAAACACGTGTTAGCATCTCACTGCAGACTTGTCACAATACGGCTTCACGTGCTTACATATGTACACCTACATGTTTATCTACATATACTCTGGCTGTCACAACACTACAATGTAGCATTTCTTTCACTGTAGCCGCCACAACAAAACATTTCTTGCATCACTATATAAGCATTACTATATTCCTCCTGAGATATTCCAAAAGACAGGAATGTTTGAGAACTAAGAATATGGAACTATGAGCTATGCTTTAAAAAACTGACTTTAAAAAAGGATTTCATAGGGACTGAGATAATGAGCTCTTAATTGGAGAGGAGGAGGTTTAAAATGAACTTATGTCAATAAATCTCGAGGTATTTATATTTTATACTACTTCTCAGATAAATTTTCCCTAATTTCAAAAGAGACATTCATGAATTCTAAAGTGAGTTTTATCTGTACATCACTACAGTACCTAGCTTCTCTACCCTTTACAGTCATCTATTAGACTAGCAGACATATACAACATTTGAGGTGAGAGGAGGTGATGTGGGGTTTATCGCTGCTTTCAAGAGTATTACACTTATATCGCGGCTGCTAGTATTATTGCAGGGAGAAAGTCTGCAACCCTATTGTGGCCATGCATTGCGGTGAACCTGCGACCACAGCTGTAACTAGCGAACCATGGGTGATACTGCACTGAAATTCAGTGTAGCATTGCACCCAAACCTGCCTGCGTGTAGAACAGTTCTCTACTGCTGACAAAGTTTGAACCACAGACCTCCTGATCCGAAGCCGAATGTTCTAACCACTGTGCCATCCTGCCCCCTATAACATTTGAAAGCTCTGCTGCATCAAGTGTCTACTGCACTTCCAACTACACCAGACAGTAGCAACTATAAGCTAATTGCTTGTACTAGAGGCAAGTCTCTGGACGTGTGTATGTGAAAGTCGGCACCACTCTACTTAGATACCTATTGATTGTTACTGTACGTACCACACCAAGGATATAGGAACCATATCATGGATGATGAGCACAAAAATTAAATTCTGCTCGCTTCAGTACACAGGACTTATTAAAGTAACCTGGAGATGTAACAGGGTTAATTATGTCTCACTGAACACATAATATCACATAGTCTGGTACAGAAGAGCGAGAGATCCGAGCCCTTTTAGCTGTCTTGCAGTTATCTGATGATCTAATAGTGAAAGCCTTACCATTTCATCTAAAACTGGAAACACTCATAGAAAAATGCAACTAGTTTGAGAAAAGAGAATTTTTATATTAAACTTATGATTCAAGATATATTGATTGCTTGGATTTATAGAGTTGACATTTGTCATTTAATTTGATAGAAAAGTCATATATATTTGATAAAAGAACTGATGGTTGGTCATTTTGAGTAAGCAAGAATGACAAATATGTTGACAGAGATTTGTCCAAATAACGAATCTAGGATGATTTGGTAAAAACAAGTTAACACGCAAGTTACATTGATGTTTGAAATGAAATAATAAGTACTATATGGGTTATAAAGCATCTTGATTATGTGTTTTTTTGGTTCACAAAAATGGCATATATTGAAAGACGACAAGACAGGTGGTAGAAAATATAATTTCAACTCCAAATTGTACTTTTATTCAAAGGTTTTCAGGTGATCTAGCCTAAAATATCTGACACGAAACAGAGGCCTAAATGTAAAACACAGAATACATGAAGATTGATGTGAATTGTAGGAAGCAAAACACAAAAGGCATCAATCTTGTTTCAGAAAAAAACAGGATAAGATTTTTTTACCCTTAGTCATGAGATATAACATTTGCAAATGAAGAATTTTTTAGGCAGAGAAACTAAATAAAACTGTAAATGGGACATTTAACACATCAATTTCCATTTGAAAATAAAACAAAAACTACTAAAGACTATGAGACAAGACCACATGCAGCAGAGGAA
Organism: Steromphala cineraria; assembly: GCA_916613615.1. Taxonomy (NCBI): domain Eukaryota; kingdom Metazoa; phylum Mollusca; class Gastropoda; order Trochida; family Trochidae; genus Steromphala; species Steromphala cineraria. The sequence continues at coordinate 8,036,932 of OU744721.1, read as the reverse complement.
ATTGGACTTCATTATTCAAAAGAAAATGAATGAGCTCCATTTTAGATTCTCAAAAACTTTTCTAAAATGGACTTGCAGTATATAATAGAGATAATTGAACTCTGGTTGAAGAAAAAAATAAGATTTACAAGCGCTGGTTCAATAATTGTCCACAATATTTCTTTAAACAGACAGGTATCCAAGTCTCCACAATATTGATCCACTCCGTGGGGAAATAAGAGTCTAAACGCTGCTGCGTGATGAGCTAGAAACAACTTGAAAGAAAATTGAGCAGGGAAGATGAAAAAGAGGGAAATGAGTTTAGAGTATATGTTCAGGCGAGTCTTACTTGACATTTGGGAACAACCAACGAGGATCGATCATTAGAGCAGAATTATTTCAACATTTTGAATATGATCTAAAGAAATTTTGACATATGTTTCAGAAAATTCTACTTGACATTTAAGGCACAAAAGTAAGAAAACGATAGCAATATTTATTTCTATATTGACTCTATAACCTTTTGACAAATGTTAAAGAAATTTATTTAAGACACAGAAATATGATAGTAATGGTAGAATTATTTCTTGTTTTGTGGATATGCTTATGAGGAAAATTACTTGTACTCAGTTTGAATATTAAAATGTTTAGAAAGAATTAAACTGACATTGAAGGCAAATTTGATTACATGAATTTAGAAGTTTTAAGTAAGATACATGGTCAAGGGAACTAACTTGACATGCATAATGGAATAGGCATCACACTCAAAAGGATCTGAATAAAGAAGGGGGGAGAGTAATTCTAAAGTGCTGATGGGCAATATTTCACCTATCTGCAAATCAACAAAACAATTAAAGCACTTTTCATATGAATGTACTTGGTTTTTAAGAGAAACCCATTCATTGAAAAAGAAAAGAAATGTAATGTAGTAATGTAGAGGGATAACATATACTTGTTATCTCAAATTACCATATAACTTGTTCCATGTTGTTACATGGCGATATATATCAAACCTATTAATTGTTAAAACGCTATACTCAACTTACTCTTCATGTGTGTTCATCAAACACAGTTACACTGCATAAAAAATGGCATTTATTTTGCAATAAACAAATTGACTTTCCAAAGAATTTCCTTAATCACAGAATCTTCCCAAATGTCACATTAACTTTCAGAGACTGAAACCTGACACTGAAAACTCAAAGAGAAGATAACTGTCAGATGAAAAGACCAAAGAAAAGAAGATCTTCAATGGTGGACAACAAGAAATGTTCCAGAGAACTGGACAACTGACTTAGCCAGCGACACTAGGGACTTGGACAGACAGACAGACAGACAGACACAGACAGACACACAGACAGACAGACAGACAGACATTGCTAGCGACACTAGGCACCAAGATGAAAAGTGAATCTTCTCCAGATTTCTTCTTCTTTGACATAATGAACTGGATAATGACCAGACATGAAAGATTGATTACATCAAGTTTCCTAGCAACCCATTCACTCTGGTCTTACAGCCATAAAAGTAAATGTTAGGTGAATGCAAATACTAGAACTAATCTATATTCATAGCTAAAACAAAGTTAACGGTAAGACCCTACTTCTATGTTTCACTGTGTTTCATAAGTTCTCTACAAGGTTATGTGTAAATACCACAATCCATACACATATTGATGTAAGTCTTTGCCTTTCCTTGAGCATACACGGAAAAGTATTTATTTACACAAATCAATAGAGGTAGGAAATGATTACATACACACAGATTGATCAGTTTAAGTAGCCACAAAAGAGCTTTAGGACATAAAACCTTCCTCTTTATTGGGTTACACAATCATTGGATGTCTTACATGATATAGCAATAAGAGAAACTCAGATTGGAATTTTTATGATCAATTGGATTGGTTGTTTGACCAACTAGGCACATTACTTAGAAAGAACAGAAATATGTCATACATGAAGAAAATGTTAAAACATTTTTTTTTTTCATTAAATTAAAGGATGTAAAGATTACTAAAGTAGTGACATTGTTTTGGTGTTGGCATGACTTTTAGTCAACTTTCATCATTTGTTCATATATATTGCAGGGACATCACAGGAAGGACAATAACAACATTTACCAGAGCACCAAGTGAGTGTATGTTAGATAAGAGCTCAGAGCAAGGTCATTATGAGCCATAAACCCTTCAAATAATCACATCAGGCAGGCCTTATCTTCCATAACATCACCAACTGTCGTGTTATGAGCAGGTCTTGTAATGTTTAACTCAGATCTAAACAAGAGTGTGCAGGCCCCTGATATGAACGTTGGGAGATACGAGAGATACTCAAGGTGTGATGTGAGATAAGGATATCAACAGTTACAGAACAATGGTATCATTGTTTCAACTGTTCTGATGTGATGCTGTCGATCTCTCAGTACTGAATACAGGGAATATGACACTCACAGTCAATTCTTACTAATGATTGTGATAATAATTTTAAAGAATTGCATACATTGAAAGTTCAATCTGAAGATCTATGAAAGAGAATCAAGAGAGTGATGACCTCAACATCTTAAATTACATGTAATAAAATAGCCAATAATATACTTTACAAGAGACATACTGCAAATATCAAGTGTCAAATCTACAGGACTCAGTTATCAAGTACTAAATGAACAATCTTTGATTTGGCTTAAGCTTAATAGGAAAGCTCAAGGTAAAGGGTTAACATTACATATGTTCGTGACTCAAGTTAAAAAGCCAAATGCTTTTTCCTGTTCTTTTTTTCTGGAAATACTGTCTAAACAGCACAGAGGATACATACTCTGTCATTTACTAAATTCAAACCTCTGTGACATTTCAAGCGTCCTGCTGCTGCTAAATTCCGTTCTAACCCAGTGTCCTGGATGATAACATTGATCAGTAACAGAACTATTTTCTTATCTGCTGACACGGTACCCATTCCAGTCCAGTCCATTACTGGTGGTGATGCTGACAGGAAGTTGATATGGGACACAATTGTCACACTGACATCATAACTGATTTGGATGAGATTCTGTGATTGATGATAATGATCGTGTACACAGAACATCCATTAGCAACAAAAGGTTCATAGCCATAAACATGATACGCCATGGTCAGCAACTATTTGATTCTCAAACTCAACTACTTTGGGAATTGACTACTAGGCTGATAGAGCATGTTGATCGGGTTGCTAAACGTTCCCTTCTGGCTTTTGGAAAGGAACAGACACTGCATTATGTAGTAATATTCATATCTTTAATGGTACTTAGGTCACCCGTCCATGCTAAGAGCCACACCCTAAGTTGCTGCACTTCACTATATGTCCTACCACTGGCTTCAGGGTAAAAGACATAAGCATCAATGAACATGGTTCATGATTTAATGTAAGTTCAAAGTTCCAAGATAAGGGGAATGAAAAGGAACACCATAACTGCTTGATATTGCAGTATGGGGTGCTTATTTCTTTGGAGTAAATAAAAATATCAAGTCTTTTTCAATATTATCAGAAATATAAATGGCATACAAGAAGAGAAGAAATATCAAATCATCTGCAAAGGTTAAAGTTTCTATACTTTTTCAAGATATGTTCCTTGTGGGAACAAGAACCAACCGACTCAAGACATCCACTTTAATACAATCAACCTTGTAAATGTTGCCTCAATTTCTACTTTTGCAGTAGTACAGTGTGGTCCTCAACCTGCAGTATGATGATTAATTATATACTGTTCATTTACAGCTGAAAACAGTTCAAACCATCAAATAGTAAAATGTCAGTCTAAGTAAACCTAGCCTCAATATTATTCGTTTCACTCCTATCCTTAGTCTAGAAAAGTCTAGTAGAGGGCCGCGTCAGCCGACCTTTCTGCGACCTATGACCCTCCAACGTTATGCGTGCAAAGGCGGACTATTGTGGCTTGGTAAGATGAGTTCTGATTGGTCAATTCGATACATGGGATGACGCGACCCTCAACTAGACCTTTCTAGACTCAGTATCGGAGTGAAACGGGTAATATTGAGGCTAGGTTTACTTAGACTGGATGATTCTACGATGAGACAACAACTCACCCCTGGGTTGTCCCTGTCCATGATCTCTATAGGGTGTTTGAGACTCGGTTTGCCCAGGTACCAGTCCCCCGTGTGGTTGTAGCGCTGTAACAGCTTCACTAACTGCGGAATGTTCACGTACGTGTCGTCATCAACGTGGCAGAACCACCTGAAATTATAGATATGATGTTCGTAATTTATTTTTCAAACAAAAAAATATTTTTTTTTGCAAACTTTCAGAAGCAAATCCATACAAACATTTCGGCACAAGTGTTAACAGTATAAGCAAAAGAACCTTACAAGTTAACGGTAATTAATTTAAAGATATTGCTGAGTGCTGATAGGACAATTTTTCAGTCATAAGCAGTGGCTTAGATAATGTAGAAATTACCTTTTTACCTTTCAAGCATGCAAATTTTAACTTCTTTTCACAATAACTACTCCTAAATTAAGTTAACTAAGGGATTGTAATATATCATTTGGCACATTTTGTTATTACTGTTTCTTTTAGAAAATTATTAGTTGCCTGTGTACACTATCAAAATAAAATTTGACCACATGGCACATGACTAACAAATTTAGAAGAATATAGCCAACAGGCTTATGATCAAAGTCATATATATAAATGACTATTCAATTAGGTTCAAGGCTACAGAGATTATCGTTGTCCCGTCATAAATCTCGGACTCAGTATCTCGTCTCAGAGAAGCTTAGCAGCAACTCCTGTACACCGGACAAATACCCAGGGGTTTAGTCAACACAATTTCCTCCAATACACAACAACCCTGCAAACAATATTATCTCCATCGCCATGGCAATAAACGACGAGAATTCCTGTCTTGTAAGAGCAGGTGTGTGTTGGATTAACAAGGTTATCCCCGAGAGTTAATGGAACTTCTCTCTAACAGGACCGCGAGAAGCGAGCTTTCGTTTCATTCAATAGAAGGCCCGGAAATTATAACATTTCAAAAAGGGGGAGTGATCGTAAAGAGTGAGATCTTTTTGAAGCTGTCAAAAGGATCTTATTGTGCACTTGGGAGTAATAAATATCAATGAATTGGGAAATCTTTGACAAACACTCCCTCGATGCATGAAATAATGAATTCATACAAAAGCCAGGTTTTTGGGATTTTATTTTACATTAATATTAATCCGATTGCAATACAGTGTGATGGAATGTTGAACTGTTTTATGTTGTTTGGTGCCGGATGTTAGAAGTTCAAATTTGATTAGCATGGATTTGAAATGAAATGATGTATACCCATAAATCCGATTGATTTTCCTCTGAAATCTACTTATATCGAACATACTGATATAGAAGCAATCAAAATTAATTTGCACATCACATTACATTTAAAATTAAAAGTACATATATTGATTTTGAATTGATCATAGTTATTGAGTTGGTGTTTAGTCCTAGATCTGCTTGAGCAGTATTTCAATATTATATTGAACTGTGATTAATCTAATAAATGTTCCTAAAATTATCATTCTGTTAAATATTTCAAATATTTCACATTAACTGTCCAATTACCACAAGACAAGTCAATCTTACAGAACATAATCAGATCAATGCAAACCACTCAACTATATTCATCCACTACGTAATTAGATTCGTTTAATCGACAACAGCTCTTACTGGCACAAGTCTTAGAAAGCTTTCTTGTCTCCTTACCCAATTATATTCAGCTTGTTTTAAAAGTTTCAAAAAGAAGAAAAGATGAAAAATAATTCTAAAGATCTATACAGAATCCTATTACAAATAAGCTACTATTTATTTCTCTGCAAATTCTTTCAAAATACAATTCAAAAGACATTTTTTCATAAGAATAAATCATTGGAGCTCTATGGTTTTGAGAAACTTGTGACAGTTTTCTTCTTCTTAAAAATGCAAAAATGTTCCTTAACAGAGGTTCATTACTTAAATTATTCTAAGAAAATTCCCATTTTTATTTTTCTCAAATTATAATCAGTTGCATTGAAAAATATTTCACATCTCTTTTTTTAATCATTACCAGCATACATGTTGAAGCAACGAATTGTAAAACGTTCATTATTTTACAAGAAATTTATTTTAAGAACAGTGTTTTTTTGCCAATTAAACTGTATTCAAGGAGGCAAAGAACATTGTAAAATGTCAGTCATAATCAACAATTCGTAAATTGATTTGTCTTCTTAAGTAATATAAGTTTTTTATTCTTATTACAATCATTAATGGTAATTACAGTCACTACCATACTCATTATCTCTGCACTACCTCTCAAATTATTTAAAATAACCTGAAATTATTCAATAATAAAAACTCAAATTGAGGAAATGTCTATTCTGAGATCCTCAGGAGATTTTTAAATATGTTAGGCAGAAGAAAGATAATTGACCCTTTTTAAAATGAAATACCAACACTGTTAATTAAGTAATTGATCTTTGATCAAAGATGCTAAGTATACCACTATATATTCTTAAAAATAAATTACCAAAGAGACCTTAACACTGAAGCTGCTGAATAGAAAATAAGGCAAATCAAAGTAGAAAATGTACATGATTTCACGCATTAACTAAGCGATAATTCTGAGTAGATATGAGTGAAAGATCTAAGATAAGATAAGATAGGATAAGATAATCTTTATTGTACCAAGAGGGAAATTTGTTTTGTATAATTACAATTCTCCAGAAATGTGATGACAAATAATTACATAATATTCAAAACAATTCATGTCAAAACAGTTAACATAGACTAGGATACATGAAAACGTGATGCAACATTAGACAGAATTTATTTCTCTAATGCTGTTTCAATAAGAAGCCCAATAACCTTATTGCAGTATTCACGATTTTTGACAATTTGTTTCTATTTTGAACAGACAGGTTCCCAAACCAACCTAATAAGTTAAATGTTAGGACACTTTGAATGAAGGTTTTACAATACAACATCATGATGGTTTGATAAATTTTAAAGTATTTCAGTTCCCACAAGAAGTGTAAACGTTGTTGTCCTTTCTTTTAATCTATACCAGAATGTAATGTTAAAGAGTTCTCACTAACATGAAATAACAGAGAAACCTTGTAGAGATAATGAAGAGCAAACTGAACAAATCCCCCAATTACCATAAAGTAAACCTTGAACTAGAGAGAGGAAATCTCTAAACCCTTGCCCAGATTAGCTGTGTGTAAGACATCAGTCCTCGGGCACAAAGCTCATCACCTTTTCTTTCACTCACTCAACTCAACACAAATCTCGTCCCCTAACTTCCAATATCCCTGTACAAACACTAGTCTTACTCGTTCTGGTATAAGTTTTAAAATTATAAATTTGGGCAAAGTTCTTTATTTTCACTGTTAAACATAAGCATTGATTCGGTTAATTTCTATTCATGATGATTCCAATCTTACACCAAAGAATAACGGTTTCCAGTTACTATTGCCTCATACCTACTTTCTACTGTTGTAGATTTCATTTTCAGTGATAAGGATAATTTCTGATATATCAAATATTTAAACATGTTTATACTGACCATATTTTTCAATGATGATTTTTTTAATAGAAAATATGTATTTTTTTTCTAATCGGAAAGTAATAAATAAATATCTTTAAAAAATTCAACACGCAATTTGATCTTATATATAAAGAGTTTCAATTTCATGAATTTCTACAAATTGTGTCGGAATGCTTATAAGGTTGGCATTGGTGTGAAAGTTCACAAGAATAATTATGGAAGAGAATTGATTGGTCGGTGTTGACTAGGACAGAGCAAATACGGAGGATCAGAGCACATCGATAGTCGATATCATCCCGTATTTTATTGCCTGTACCTCGATCCATGGCTTATCTTTCATCTGTATCACAGGCTTCAAATTCTTCATGTCATGCTGGAGTTTTCTGTATATGAGGATTTTTCTGACCAAATCATAACACAATAACTTTAACATTACTAAAATAAAACTTTACTATATAACAGCAAAAAGGATTGAAATAAGTAATAAACACTTCAAAATGAATTCATTCCAAATAAAGAAGGATATAACAGAAAATGGATATTTCCCTGTTGATATGACAACCTATTGTATTTTCATAAAGGCTGCATAATTTCCTTCCTTAAACAAGATCAAAGTTAACAACTGTTAAAGCAGGAAATAAAAGCCAAGATTGAGAGCGATTGATGGTTGATATCATGTGTTAATGGTTTGAGATCAGGTTATTGTGGATCTCTATCTTATCTTCATCTAATATCATCAAAGAACTAGGAGAATGAAAGTGGAGAAAATGTGCAATAAAGCTTTCACAGTCAAGTATCATGAAACATTTTGGTCATTCTTTTCAGCAAGTGTCAGAAAATAAATATTAGGCAAGACAGGTAATATTGTTACCTCATTTTGTGCTTTAACCTATGGTTCTGGATCAGTATTCAAGGTATCTTTGGCAATGGACCACTGTCAGGCTTTTTAATAATCTACTGAATTTAATATGGGCCATTTCCCTGATATCTACATTGTACAAATTGGTCAAGAGCCCTGTTTTTCCTAATACCTGGTATTCTAAACAATTTTACTGGTATTACAAATCATATAAAGAAAGTTAGGAATGACCACTAGACAATGGAGTAAGAGTTTAGAGGTTAAAGTGCTGTACCCAAAGATGGATATTTCAGGTTATTACATGACCACCAGTTTAAGGATAATACTGTCATTTCTGATTGCTGTGGAAACCTATGGGAGCATTGAGAAAACATGTTAGACTGAAAGATTGTGTTTGAGGTGTCTTTTTATTGCAATTTACAATATTTCTCTGAAATGACAAATTTACCCCAGACTCCTGCGTGAATTACTCGCAAAATTTTGAAAGGACTCCTAAAAATTTAAATCGTGAGTCGTCGGATGCAAGGTTTTTTTTTCATGGTGTTATTACTTACACATTGAAGGACTCCTTTAAATCTGCAAGGAGTAACAAGAAATCGTACTAGCGAGTCCCTGGACCTAGGTCATATTGGTAGATTAATCACTACTCTGTTTTACATATTTTAGCTCATAAGCAGAATAATATCAATTTGGCTAAATATTGCGCCAATAATCAAGATATTTATAAGATGAAAATATCCTTTTTAGATCATAAGCAGTATAATATCAATTTTGCTGAATATTGTGCCAATAATCAATATATTCATAAGATGCAAATATCTATTCTCCAAGGACCAGTCAAGGTGTTTACTATTCATATTTTACAAGACTGATAAGACCTTACTGCAGCTCTTGTGCTTCTTACACTTGAATATATGATCAAATAATAAATGAATTCTACAGTTCTTGTTCTCCTTCTGTTGTAGTTTTACAACTTTTGTAGCCATTATTTCCTGTTTGCAAAATGCAAATCACTGTGTTATTGACAAAGACCACATTTCAAGGAACAAAGTGAAATTGTTAATTCAATATTGTATCAAATTACATGATATTTCATAAAATAAAACGTATTGATCATCCGTATAGTGCATTTGTTGTCTTAGCTGAAGATAATTTAGAACTTATTTAGACATAAATGCTTTATAACATTAAATCAAGGAGAAACTTCTAGTAAAAAGTATTAACTCATTTATCTTAAGTGCATAAATGCAAAAATGATATATATATTTTTTGTAAATTCACCATGACATGTTCTACATCTTGTATTTTGGAGCGGTATTAACATAAGCTTTTAGCTTGTTTACGTATCCAATTCTTTATTGAAATAAATATGTTTAAACCATAAACCATCTTAAGTGCATTAATGCAATTGTTCTTGAATGTAAAACATTAGCTTCATTGTCAACTCTTTGAAAGAAACATGATATATACTCTGTCTTGACATTATTCAAAAGGATTTTATTTACTTTTCATGTTCAAACTTCTAAATCATAAAGCGATTGAAAGTTAAAGGATCATAAATGACAACATTCACTGAACAGATGTATTGTAATTAAAGATCAGAGTTGACTGAATGAATCTCTGACAGCCAACTTTAGGGATCTGAAGGAATAACTACTCCTTTGACCTTTATGTATAAGAAAAAGATAAGAAATATTAAATCAATTTCAATTTCCATTTTGAGAATATTAAATCAATTTCAGTTCCATATTAAAATTATTTAATCAATTTAAGTTTCCATTGTCCTTAGTGACATATGTTGACTTATAGTGGTTTGCAATTCAATAATCATTGGCCAAACACAGCTTAATTAAATTTCAGGAAATGTAGAAGGTCACAGATAACAATTCTTAAGACTGACAGTAGACATCTTTGAGACTGATAAAACTAATCTTGCATACAAATCTTTGCAAAATTAAGTTTACACAAATCTTTATTCATGAATTAAGTTTTTATTCCGAAAATATTGTACAATATGTAATTAATCTATCTACCTGAGATTAAAATATTTATGACACACAAGTGTTTGCAATGTTTTGAATGTCAATTTTACTTATGAAGATGTCAAAATGCATATACTGGTAATATCTAATTTTGTATTTTCTATATTTTACTTTAACTTATGCGTTTTAAGACTTGCAAATTTTTAATATTCAGATGGTTACATTTCTTCCAATGAGATCTTCTCTGCCCATACGCTAAAACAATCAGCAATAAAGAACTGATTTATTATTTTTTTAGACATTCAGTATTGAAACCCTACAGTTTGAGACCAACCTCACAAACCAATAAACAAATCTTCAAAGTTTCCATGTTCATAAAATCAATAATAATTAACACCATAAATTTCACTTTGCAAGAATATTCATTATTGATTATTATTTAACAGCACTTTAAATGCAAAACCAAAGCCTATTCCTACACCTAGGGAATCATGAATAAGCCAAAGTGAGGCAGCCAATCATTAAATAGTCGTTTATTTACTGCGATGTCCCATTAAGTTGTCTATAGGACCACTGTGTGGAATACTTAGCATCTTTCTGCACATATTAAACACATTGTAACTTCTCTATGGGTTTCTATGTCTCATGAGACGGACATACATTTCTACAAACAAAATTAAACAAAGAATTTTTTTTCTTTCAAAACTGCAAGAAAAATCGTTTTCACAGATTAAATTTATATTGTCTCTTATTACAATTGATTTACTGTATTCAAAGGAAATATTAAACCAATAAAACTGTCTTTTTATAACAAATTTGCAAAACAAAGACATCAATCAAGCTTAGTTACAGCCTACAGTTGTCTTATTGAATTGAAATCAAAACACACACCATAACCTTCATAATTCTACCTCAAATTACTTACTTCCTCCAGTGAAATACTCCATATCAAAAGCTACAAATTGATTAGGAAGGGTAAAGACACTTAATCAGTTAGTGTTGATATTTTCAAAATGAACATGAAACTTCATTATTCATGAATGATATTCAGTGTATTATTCACAATATTATTCTTCAATAATAAGATCATAGCCTCCAATAAATAGTTGACAAGCCTTGAAGACCACTAATGATGAAGCACTCAAGATTCGTGCTAATACATGATACCTAAATATTCATAAACGATAATCATGATTCATTCAAGATGTAAGGGATAATGCCTAGAAAGTTGATGACACAAATTCATGGATACCAATTAATAGTTGACAACTCTTTAAGAAGACTAATGATAAAGCACTCAAGCTTCTTGCTGACATCAATATGATTACATGACACTTAAATATCCATAAATGATAATCATGATTCATTCAAGATAATGTAAGTTATAATGCCTAGAAAGTTGATGACGTAAACTTCATGGATTCCAATTAATAGTTGACACTCTTTAAGAAGACTAATGAAGAAGCACTCAAGCCTGTTGCTGACATCAGCCTACTATACTGTCTACTACTCACAGCACAATGCTTATAGGCGTGACATGCTCATCCGATATATACAATATCCCCCGCTCACTGGAGCATTAAGCATGTAAATACATCACAATTAGTGGATAATGGGGCTGAAGTCAGCCGCTGAAATTATTCATTGAACACAAGCTATGAAAATAGATTTTTCCCCTCATACATTGTCTTGAAGTCGACTCATTTTATAATCTATTATGTTGTTCATTATAGGTATACACTGCTCATTAAGTGGAGATCATGTGTTTAGTAGATGCCGTCATCCTTTTATTGATTCACTTGATTACATGAAGAGATAGTAATTTGCTGATAGCTTTCAGACTTATTCAGTATATGACACACTGTTTTGTAGAGTAGCATATTCTTCATGTTCTTGGTACTTGGTTAAATCACTGGAAGCAAATGTCCTTTTTTTGGTAGCAACAATCCTTGGCCTTGTCATCAAAAACAAGCTCCCTACCCTTTAGTGTGAGAACCATTTTAATGACTAATGAATGATTAAGGTCAGGAAATTGAAATAGTAATAGTGGTTGGCTTTTGAGTGAAAGTGTACAAAAATGACATCTCGTATAGATATAGGCATGTAATTGTAAAATACAAAGTAGAAACCTATAACTATTATTTATCAGATAGCAAAATATGTTTTAGGCAGCACCTATACTACCTCAAAGAGTTAATGTTGAACCTTCACCCACCAGATTGTCCTACAGAACATTTGGCTTGGCATATCGTTCACAGAGGATACTACATGAGTGTCCTTGTCATACTATGTTAATGCTAGTGGTGTGAAAATTCAGATTTTTCACAATACGATACGTATCACGATATCTCATAGCGATACGATTCGATACGATACACATCACGATACGCAATTTCAAGGTTTTTGACACAATGAAATATTCATTTTTCAGAAATACTCTCATTTTTAGGCAAAATAAGCCATTAAAATGTCAACGATATGTATTACAATACAGTGAATGTATCATGATATGTGTATCGTCAGATGAAGTATCACGATTCACGAATACAATGATATATCCTCACACCTCTAGTTAATGCTACTATCACCTGAGTATCTCATGAGCAAGAGCAAGGGATAAAGACACGGATATATGATGTTTTTTTTTTAAATTATCAAAATGATTCAATCATGATTCTACCAAAAGACTGGCATCCTGCTATAGCTGCATTTAAAGTGCAACGTCATTGATGAGCATGACATCATGACATTGTTCAAAATGACATGTCACCATGACAAAGGGATATTTTCCCCTACATGATTATCAGAAAGACATGAACCCCTGTATAATTGCCCCTAATGGTTGCACAAACACACAATCATGTTGAAGGCATAGATGCACTGCATTACACTCTCTGTGCAACTACCGTGCAATGTCCGACTTGATAATGATGTTGACAGTTTCATAGTTCAACCCACAGTTCTTATGTGTTGGTTCATATTGCCAAGCAGTTTGTGATGCTTATTTCAAACACTGGCCTGTAGGCATGGTATGAAATTATGAACACTCTTGTATGGCTGCCTTTAAAAGTAGTAAAAAGTAACATTTCACGATCTATGCAACCACTATGCAATAATAAGATTAAAGCTTAAACAGTGTTAGTATCTACACTGAATGGTTGCATTTCATGCAATAAAGAAGTTGACTATCCATAATAACTTGTTCTTCTTCATCAACCAACTTCTAAACTCTCAAAGAAGATTAAAGCTGCCTCTGTTAACATGAAAACTAAGTTGTGGTGAGCTGGTGTGAAACAAAGTAGCATTTCACAATCTGTGCAACCATGCACTGTGCAATGTCCAGCGATAACTGTTTCTGCGAGCTGTCTAACATGTTAACATGAAAACTAAGTTGTGGTGAGCTGGTGTGAAACAAGCCCTGTGTTGGGTGTTGGGAGTATGGATTTCAGGGTCGGGGTGTATCCTATACTTGACAGAACACATTAACTCATTAATAATGGATGGGTTTATAACGCTCATGATATCTCATCGTGGATACAGGACAAGCTTTCAATACTCTCTGCACTGATTCATTTCCTCAATAAAACTATTATAACTATTTAAATTGAAGAACATTGGTGCGCGACTCTCAATATTACAGAGCATAAAGCTAAAGGGAAAATGAATCGAAAAAAAGGACCAACAATTGCATTTTTTCTGGTAAAAGTAATAATTTGAAACCTTAAGTACATCTTTAGTCTATGAAATTCAATAAGTCTGTTTTATTAAGTGTATTTGATGTACATTAGCATCTCTGACTGGTTAATTCAACAGCTCAGAAATTAATTTCAAAATTATTATGTTCAACAATTGTTACAATATGAAGACTCAAGTAATATATCATATGAACTTTCACATGCTATCAGTATTCACTCTTTTATAAACCAAAATATGTCTTAAAAACTTTCAGAAATTGCTTTATCTCAGAACAGAGACATTTATAGCAAAACACTTAACCACACAATGAAGTATACAATGCAAGAATAAAACAAAGTCTATGAACTATTTTTATCTTATCATTATTCACAGTCATGGAGAAGGACTTACATAACGTCTGTGCTATAGGTTTCGACGCCTATCATCACAATGTCATGCAGACTGCCGCCAATCCTATAATTTACCAATTTTCTCCACCAGTGGTCATACTACCTTTTATTTCCAGGCTATTTTTGCACCCATCATTTGATCGATGAATAGCCTGAACTTTTTACCATTCAACCAGTTTAGCTAAACCACTTGGGCGACCTGTAAAACTCTCTTGCTGGTGGACTGATAGGGATACAGAAATGTCAATCGTAATGTCGTCACTGAGCTTGGAAATAGTGTTGAAAGACAACCGACATAGCATCAATTCAATGAAATCATCCCAAGCTTGTATGAGAAACCATTATATAGCAAGACATGTGAATTCAATTTTTTGTTCAACTCTCAATTTCTTAAACTGTGTTGTATTGTGAAAAGCAAATTGGATTTTGGATTTCTTTAGATTTTCATAAAGGATGAATTGTAGACATTATCATTGGTCACGATGAATTAGATATGTTTTACTCATACACTAAGAATAATATTGGATAAATTGCAGCTGTATGTCAAAGAAATATGATTTTTTTTCAAAATGCAAAATAACTTACCAAACAGCAAAGACAATAAAGAGAATTTGAAAAAAAATTGTAGAGAAAACTGAGAATACTTGAAGACTTTTTTGTAATCTTCAGTTATGAAACATCTAAAAGAACAACTTTCAAATTATTTATTAGCAATTCTCTGACAAAGAAAATGACCAAAGCAATAATGTGACTTATACATTTTCAAGATATTCATAAAATTTTTATAAAAAAAACATGATCTTGTGAGTACTATATTGTTTTTGTAACATGTTAAAAACCTAACATTTCAAGTTTATTTTAAAAAATCTTAACATGGAACTTGCAATATTCATCATCTGACATCAGTCTTGCAAGGTATTTTACATCTCACAAAAAAAATCCTCAGAGTCTATATGGAAGCCCTTGGAGGACAAAGCGAGACACCTTCTGAAGAAGCTTGCACTAATCACGTCAGTGTGTTTAGCTTCACTGGATCCCTCAACCACTCTCAACTTATCTACACCACGTAATCATCTCCAGACTCTCAGATGACCCCAGACGACCCCGGTATCACATGACAGTCATGTGACCAGAGCAGAGGCAGTCACAAAGAGCATCTGTACCAGTCTGACCACATGTGTAGTCTGTAGAGCTAAGAGGGCAGTTAGGGTTTCACCAGACCTTAGGGCACATCTAGGTCAGGTCTCAGGGCTCAACTGGGTCACAGTTATCAGGGCGAGGCAGGGCAGGGCAATACACAAACACTCGGGATATAACAGTTTATACTTCATGGACTAGGCGTTCAATAACAAACTCTTGACTGGAAACACAACAGGATTATTTGGAGTATTGGCACACGACATGACAAGATAATGACTATATTGGAAGATTTGTGTACAATTGTATTAGGTATCAGTACATTTAGATTGAGGTAATAAGGTTTTGAAGAATGCATAGTTCAAGATGACATAGCCTTGTTATCATATAGTATAAAACAACAACTTTAAAATCAAATTGAATCAATTTATATCAAGGGGAACTCCAAATCATGTAAGCTTGTAAAGATGTCATATCGTAGAATAGGAACAAAGATCCAAGTTGATGAAGAAAACCTACCTTTTATCAGACTCCAAGAATGTATCATACTCCAATGCCATCTTGCATACAAGGGCTTGCCTGAAGTAAGAAATAGATCAATAAACACCTTTATTTGTTATATTTTAAACTTTCAGTGAAACACTTTTGTTACAGCTTCTACAAATGAAATTATTCACCAGACCAATCTACAGGGTTTTATGTTTGAAAAGTTCATAAACCAAAATGACGTTTCAAATTAAAGAAAGATTAAGATTACTTAGCATCAAAAAGGTCTCAAGTTTCATCATTTTCTGTTTCAACATTAACTATTTCTTCATTAAACATAATTTTTACAGTAAACATTCAAATATTTTGATTTCAATTAAGCAAAGCAAACAAATTGCTATTTCTTATAACATCAGAAATAACCCTTTGAGACCCAAACTTATTTTTGATAACAACTAAACATAAATGCATACATTTCTAGATTGAAGATACACAAATACAAGTTGAAGAACAACCTACCTGTTGTGCGTAGCGGAACACTGCGTGTTGATCATGTGACCACCTGTCAAATATAAACATCATAATGTGAGCCAAGGAAATATATACTTTATTTTTGCTTCAAATATTTGAACCAAATAAAGAAATTCTGATTTCAAGAGCTGTTGAGTTTTAACTTTTCAAAATAAACAAGATTTAAGAAATCAACATTTACACAAAATAAACACTATGTGAAAGGTAGACTACTAAGTATTTAAATATTTTTGCTGATGAATTGATAAGTGTCACATTTATGAATGTTATTTAAAAAGTCTTAACTCTTCTAACAAATATCTAGTATACAAGGACAAGCTCTCCTGGTATTATTGCATTATATATATAAAAAAATAGATTAATATTGAAAAAACATTGAATTTGAAATAGTTCTTATCTAAAAGGTGGACTGCAATCATGAAATATTTAAACTTAGATATGATTGACATTTATTACAATTTAAATAATCCAATCCTTAAAAATTAACTGATACATCATTGAGTTCAATATCCATCATTCAAGTAGAGTTGCGGAATGAATAATGACACTTTCCTTGTAATGACTATTTTTAACCATGATTATTCCTCTATTATTAAAATTTCAGGACAGAACATTATTTAAATGAAGAACATAAATCAAAATTTGAAGGAAAAACATAAATTGCCATGTCACAAACATGACAAAGCTTTCCTTTATCTTGGCCAATTTCCAATATCATCTTCAGATTTGGCAACGATATTTGGCACAAGTTTGAGTTATACTTTAGAGTGATTCTGCTTCTTATAACCTCTATAGATAAAATAGCTTTCAGAAACACAATATATTGCTGGGTATTTTCAGTAACTGATGTCATAGAACCTTGAAATTAAATCAAAGTATAATTGATGAAAACAAATATTTATGTGTAGTACGTCACCATGTAATAACAATCAAAGATTTAAAACGACATGGATAAACAATAATGATTAAAGAGTGTTGTTATTCCAAGTTACCAAATATTTTCAAAGTTTCAATTGCAAAATAAACTGTTGAGCAAACTAAACTTAAGATTTTTTAGTCCAAGAAAGTAAAAATGCTGGAAGCATTGTTTCCAATTCGAATCATTTGTTATTTTCACAAAAAAACGACAAGTTAACGTCAAGCCGTCTATCTGTGTCTAGATCAATCATGTCCACTTTCGTGTTTACAGTAGGAAAGAAGCAAATTACACTTCATTAAATATGGATGAAGAATAATGATAGCTGGATTCAAGCCAGCTGAACTACAAAACAATTCCCCAAATACCCTAAAATGAATTCAGGTCGCAAAACTGGAAGAAGAAATTGGCCAAGAAATCTCACATGTACATGTATAATGCGACAGGGCAGTAATTACAGGCTCTGAACTCTACACAGGAAATGAGCTGCAACTATCAAAGGGTCTGTGACAGAAAATTACCTCTCTAGAAAAGAAAGAAATTAGTCTGCCTCTATCTTCGTTACTCGGCATATAGCTGGTCAGATAGAATATGGAGGAATATTAGAGTGCTCAGACGTGTCTGTGAATCCTAGCGGAAAATTAGAGGACAATCATGTTGCATCTTGGATGAAAGTGGTTTGAAGGGTATCGTTTACTGCAAGATTGCCCTGTTCTTTGAATAGGATAGTTGATATATGTGTGCGGCACAGACTTATGTAAGTGGTTTCTTTTAAGGGGCAGTAGCTCTTACATAAAGTTAAAAAAATTATCAAGCGCAAGACAATGTTTTGGAATAAAAAATAGCAATTTAAAACAAACATACTTATCAATTTCCCTACCGCCAAAGTGTTCACACAAAAATGGCTACAAAAAGTTTGTGCTTGATATTTGATAATTTTTTCTATGACAAGCCGGGTCGAGTAATGAGATATTTGGACCCTTGAAGATGATCCATACCATAAGGTTAAACTAATATTGGCCTGAAAATTTGAAGAAATAAAATTTCAAGAAAATGTGATGCTACCCCTTTATAATATGCAACCAGCTGGACAAAACCTAACTGTCACCATATTGTAAGTTCTCAAGGTAGATATTATTTTCAAGGCGAAAGAAATAAAAGCAATAAAATGTCATCTTACCAGTTTTATGTTGAAAGTTTTCATCATCTCCATCAGTGAAAAAGTATGTCTGGAAAATAAATAAGTTGCTTTATCATTTTTCTAAATGGCATAGTAAAATGTTGAGTGACATTTCTCTAAGGGTTTTGCTGTATTTCAATTTGTTGCTATTACAGGACACCTAATGTAAATCCACAGGAGCCCTAAAACACAATCTAATTTTAAATCATATTGATTATCACATGGGTGCAGTTATGTGACGAAAATTTCAATGCCTATCACTGTGTTGAATTAATGCTCATACGGGTGCAATTATTTGACGAAAATTTTAATGCCTATCACTGTGTTGAATTAATGCTCATTTTGACAAAAAATTCTTTCAAATCATTATTAAATTTTATGTTCAAAATAACTATAAAACTATATATCATTGCTGGAAAATTCTTAGATTAAACATGTAACATTTCATTCATTTAACGATATATATAAATCTTAATTCAAACCAAATTAATATGAAACATATTTAATTATTATTTGTATAAAAGTTAAAATTGAATATGATTAATGCCCTAATTATCATTATAACCAATTCAAATACAATACAAGATTCACACAGATCACCAAAAGACTCAAAAACTGCAAGTATGTGTCTCAAAATCACTTAAAACTTGAAAATCCTAACTGGAAAGTTTCAGCTTGTAAACTGACTAAGTGATTGACACCAACTAAATTAGCCATCGTGCAGTGTGTACAGGAATTAAAGTATAGCTTCAGCTCTACCCTACAAATCCATCTCAATAAGCACACTTCCCCGTGGGTATATCCAGCAATGGATTTTCTCTGTCTCTCTACACTAATAGGCAAGTGATAGGCACTCTGGCCCTGTTGTCTTTGCTTGTCTCTAAGGGACTCAACACAGCCAAAAATACCTGCACGGATTTGACTTGCCAGGAAAATCAATTTTTAACAAAGAAAATACATCAAACGAAAACATACTAAACTTCCATCGGTGACAGGCACTGGTTTTGGATGATCCATTTGTAAAATGTCAGCTATAAATGAGCGGGGTTGATAACCAACTGACAGTCGTGATATTGATTTTGTGTTCGTAGCATCCTTAAAACTCAACTCTCTCTAAAGTCCCTCATTCTTGTTCTTTCAATGGTTAAAGCAATGTCTTGTTCTGTGAAAAGGGTTATTATGATCAAATTTATCATTCTGTTTGATCTTGTTTTAGGATTTAAACTTTTATTTATTGATTTACTTCAAATGTTGACAATTTAGTGATACAAACATGACACATGTTGTCATATATAAAAGTAAAAATGGTAAATATGATTAAATACTATTAAACATGAAATTCATGCATTGAAATCAAAATTTTGAGCAATTACTAACTGAGAAAAATAATTAAATTTTATTCATCATAATATATTATTTCTAACTTGTATATTAAATTAAATAATAATCATATTTAATATCACAAAACTCATGAATAAAACACAAAAGGTTCCATTTTGTTGTCAATAAGATTGTATGAAAGAAATTTATCCACGATTTATTATATATTTATTAAGGAGTTTGTGATACAAGATTTATTTTTGTTTTGATACAATCAACAGGTAAAAAACGATAATAACATTAATGGCAAACACAAAGTGTTTGAAAACAATCAGTAAAACAAATATATATAAAAATAAAACTTTTTAAAACAATGTTGTGTGAAGATAAACTAGTTGCTATCATATCAACAAGGGAATAAAAACTCTTAAAACAATGTTGCATTAAGTTAAACTAGTTTCTTTCATATCACAAACTAAATAAAAACAATTTTAAAACAATGTTGCATTAAGTGAAACAAGTTGCTATTGTCATTAAATTCATAATTTGCACACTTTTGCTAATAATCAATTAATCCATATTTCTGGATTTAAAATCAAATTTTAGTAGAAGCTGTGATATTTGGCGTCTTTGTGTATTGTGTACCGTTAACCGTAGAGTCACTGAAGCGGAACTGACACAACAAGGGGGACATTCAATATCTCCCCTCATATTGACATAGCGTTAACGTGACAAACAGGTGAAATGATTTCTTTCAAAATTAAATCGCCTACCTGATCTCTGGCCAGTATGAACCATGTTTTTAAGATGACGCTCAACCGAGATTTGTGGTACTTCTGAGAAGTTTTGACACTGATAAACACGTCAGTAAGCTCGGTTTGTCTCGACTGGTTTTGAATAAATCCATCGCTTGATGTGTCCTCTCTAGTCATCACAGAACCTTTGATTGTCTTCTGAATATCCTCCGGAATAGACTTAGCACTTCTTTGCTTCCGATGAAAGTCCGCATCGTCGTTTTTGAGCTCTTCTGCAACAGGTCTTTGGCTGCCGCCATTGTTGACTTGTTGAAGTTGAACTTTTTGAGGACTGTCACCATAAAGTTTCTCCTGTCGCGGATCCACTGGATCGTAGTGCGAGAAGAACAGAATATTCACAAGGAGCACAAAGACGATGAATGCGGTTGCTTTCACCGCATTTCTAAGTCTTAGACGCATAATTCGTCTCCGAAAATCCCACCCGACTCATGGCATGGCTGTGACCGAGCACCCTGCATTCCCCTACACAAGTGTGGGAACTTTCTTCGCTCGCGACCTCGCTCTTATCTATTAATAGCCCCACGCGGGGTCGATGTGAAAGTTCAAAGGAGCATGCCGCATGCGCAATACGGGACGGTAGTGCACTTCCGTCAACAAAGATGGCAGGTGATTCTTGGTAAGTCACGAGATTGTGATGAAAATGAAGTGTGTGAATGAGATCTAGAAGTTGTAACCAGTAGAAATAAATTATTTTCCCTCCCATGATATAGAAGCAGCGATAGGAGTGTTCATTTTGACTTGAAATAGCCAAATATTGCTGTTGACAGTGAAAAACTACATTCGGAAGTCACATGACTCTAAAATTGTCACCCACTGTTGCCATCATTTTGAATCAGTTTTTCGATGATTCTTGTGAAATAAGAAAAGTAATTGTCGCTTTTTTGGAAATGTCAAGTATTGTGATTCTATCATTAAAGTAGAACATCTTGCTGCTTAGTCAAATCCCAGTTCTGCAGGCAGCCATCTACAACTACAGTATATGGAAATTCATGAAAATGAATATTCTGTTCATGAATTAATAATTTCACACTCTGAAGTTTACACGTATTTCCGAACGTTGATTGGTCTAGGGCATGGTCATGTGATCTATGTTTCGTCGATTCATTTCCCATGAACTCACAAAAAAAGTGTTCATACTTGTGTGAACGTTCACCGGAACTACTTTAATTCTTCGTCCAATACCAAATCAAATGTTTTCAATATTTTTACCAATGGAATTATAACGATTTTAAATAATCATATCATTTTTTCCAAGTAATGTATTTTGAATTTTTGATGTAAAAACATTCATCGTATCATTTGCTTTTAATAATAAGCTAAACAATTGATGAACAATAAATCTGATCAGAGGCATTTACGTGTCCTATAGGCATATAGGCCTAGTGTCCCTGATCTGATCGAACGGAACGAGATGCATCTACCGATGCTTTATAATTTTGACATTACGATCAATATAGGGTTCTGTACGCCGTAACAAAGAAAACCATATACTCACGATGTATACACCAAAGACGAAAGTGTGCCGATAGAGCAGTTATTATAATCAAAATACCACTTTTGTTTACATATTTTGACAAAGATACCCCTGCAAATGGCGGCCAGCATGACAGTGAAGCGACGTTATGCATATAAGGCAGATAACTCTGATCTCCTGTCCTTGCGCGAAGAGATTTTATCATAGTGTGCGCTTCATTTAGCATATCGTAGTATAGCGTACGTGTTTTCTAATTATACAGAACATTGGCAAATTCCGATAACATTCAGAGTGTTACCAAATTGGGATTATTTCTTGTCGCATGTCGCAGTGTTACTCGTTCAAGGGACAAAAAAGGTTTATATCAATCCGCCGTTCCATTCCATATATGGTGCGAAATTATAAGAATTGAATGTCAGTTTGTGTGTTTGCACTGGAAAATGAACGATGTCAAAGCTACATTCAAACTCTCACGTGAACCCGCTCGCAAGCTCGCTGGGTTCAAACGAGTTTGAATGTAGCTTTGACATCGTTCATTTTCCAGTGCAAACACACAAACTGACATTCAATTCTTAAATGTAGACGATCATGCTCGCCTCGGTACTAGCTCCCCTACGCTCCGCAGTTACCGAGACGAGGAGCCTCGCATTGAAAAAAGTGGAAATTTTCCTCCGAAATTTTAAAAGTCGAAATAATTTAATAATAGGCCTTTCCCAATCAAATTATTGTTATGTATCGATGCAAAATTATGAAATACAATGATTTAAGTATTTATTTTTTTGTAACTTGCTTTAATTTTTCATATATTTGCTGAAATCGCCGATTTGAAAATCGGTCCCGACTGAAATCCCAGTCGGCCTTTGAGCATGAATAACTTCTTGAATACTTCACCTTCATTGATATGATTTAATTTGCGTATTCTTCATCAAAATAATTCTTGATTTTTAATGAAATCATACTTCATCATGAATCTCGAATTTTGTAATAAGTGATTTTAAAGTTGGTGTAAAATGACGATGTTCGTTTGTTTACATCGTATGCGCATGCTCACTGAGCCGGAAAGAACACTATAGCGATGACCGGCGGACCTCTGACACGGAGAAAACAAACATGCCAAATCCAAATTTATTTTCAAGACGGCTGACAACAAAATTGATGTTGTAATAAACGAAGTCTAAAGTGTCTGAAGTACTCGTACTCTAGTAGTCAGTTAAGTAGAGATCAAAGTTAAGTAGGCCTAGTCTTTGAAAAAAAAAAGAATTCTAAAAAGCTTGCCGCGACTGGAGTGATGAACTTGGTTATGTCAAGATGTCAAAAAAACTCAACAGGTGCTTGACAATATCGCATCAACTTTATATTATCAGATTAAAAAATAATTCTATTTGATATTGATTGGATGTTTATTTGGCGTGATTAGACAATTTCATTTAGACATTTTTGATGTTGCAAATTGCAATTGATTCTTCAATTAAATCTTGTCACTGACAATTTTTTAACTTTCCAATTTATTTAACTTTCGAATTTTCCAATACATTTTCTTACATCATTATATTTATAGTTTACAAATTGAACATTATTTACATGTTTACTGTGGAATTAAATATAACATTATGTAAACTAAAATAATCAAAATAAATTTAATGCATGCTAAAATAGCAAACAAAAAGGTCAAAAGAGATAATGTTATAAAGAAATTCAGAAAGAAACCTGACAGGAGTCTAACAGGTCCTGAAATGGATCTGACAAAAGAATCCTAACAGTTAACAGCGATTGGGGAAAAATAATCTGTCACAATCATAAATGGTCTATTGTAATGATTTTTGGTAATTTCTGAATTTCCTTAACATCATGCAGTAGTCATCTTAGAATATTGATAAATTATTGTACATTCAATGTGCAAAATCCCTCGATCCCTGACTCTTTACTGAACATCATTGTTGAAAGATATAACTCTATCTCAATATCAATTCTATTTTTCCTGTTTTAAATACAGAAAGCTTTTGTTGAAAATATTTTTACTTAATTCTGATCTATTTTAACTTAGATCAAATCAAATAAAATAAACAAATCAATTTTCATTTATTTTCAGCTTAACAATGAATATGTAATTTAATGTCACAGGCAACTTTGCTTTTTGAAGTACAAAAGTGAAATAATATGTGCAAAATATGTATACAATTAAATGCCAATTAAGACAAGGCTCAATTATAAATGCCATAATGACAGCCATTTAAGAAAATTTATATAGGTTCAGACAATTAAAGTTTATTGTAGATTCAAGAATTTTCTTTCACATAAAACTGTTGCAGAACATTTATGACATAAACATTGCTATTGTAAAAATAAAACTGAAAGGGTGACAATATTTATCTGGAAAATTTGTCAGATTGACTCAGAACAAGCTGTTCATAATTAGGAGATTTATCTATAGATGATCAATATTCTTATTTTACACTGTCCTTTCCAAATAATTTTATAAGAAAAAGGACATGCAAAAGGACAGGAAATCACAGGCACAATTATTTTAAAGGATTTCAAAGTAGGTAGGAAATTTGAAAATCTAATTTAAAATAAGTAACAATATACACTTGCAAAATGTCAGACAATGATATTAATGTAATGTTGAATTTTAAATTCTTTTAAAATTGACAGTAAAACAACAAATGAAAAACTTTATTTTTTTATAGAAAATTCAGATTTTAAAAATAATACACTACAATGTATTTGGAATTTTATATGAAAAGCCTAAATTTGGAACTTTGATTGCAAAAATACCCTTAATATTTCAAAAGATGAATTTTAGGTTGTTACAGTTATATGTAATTTTATTGTCTCTTTTTAATCACCCATTGCAAGATCTTTTAGTCTGTCAGTCCAAAAAAAAAATTCGGTTTTGGTTTCAAACATTGCATACTTCCCATCATTCAGCAAGTATCCTCCCATGCAAGTACCGGCGATATTTATTTAAAAAGTAAAATTAAGCGAAAATCTTGAAGAAGGATCAGTCACAAGACTAAGTGCTGTGATGACCGGCTGATGCCAAAGTTTGCTATGCGCATGCGCGAAATAAGCTTTGCAAATGGCGGACGTTTCAAATAAACAAACTGAGATCGCCTGGAAACTTTGATGAGTTACAAACCTCATTGTCAGCATGACACACATTTTCTAGATAGTTTATCGATACGATAACGTTTGAATACATTCAGTCACATTCATAAGAATGAATTATACGTATGATTGGGAAAATCCCCACTTTTTACATAGGTCGGCACCTCGTCGTGGGAACGGAGGTTGACCGGAGATAGTCACGGCGAGCATACATCGTCTAGAATTAATGTATGTTTTGGTATGACCACTTATGAATAAGATTGTATCTATATTTCAATAATTGTTAAATCTTTTATTCCCAACTGTTAAAATTTCAACCTTTTGCTCACATCTTTATGCTAAGTACGAAAGTACTGAATATTTGTTTGTAAGGACTGGTATAATTCCTTATTTCAATATTATAATGTTATTAATCATGTTTTTCTGAATTGGTCCAGTTACAGGTCCGAGGTCTGCTGTATTGGCCCGAGGCGAAGCCAAGGGCCAATACAGCGGACCGAGGACCTGTAACTGGGCCAATACGGAAAAACATGATTAATGACATTTTTATTAATTAACTTCTTTGTGATTTACTTGTACAACATAAGAGAGTTAATTTTCATCGAAGTCAAAATTATAAAAGAGATTGGTGAACTCTATTTTGAAAGTTTTTAAGCGATAGCTTCGGACTTGCGCCATTTGTGTATATGCGCATGCTCAGAGTCGTATTGGCCCAGTCTGCTCGTATTGGCCTAGTTTGGCCCGTATTGGCCCAGCTTACCTGTATTGGCCCAGTTGCCGAATGGTATAGTGTAGGCTGTTTAGATTGTATTAGTGCCATATCATTGATAGTTAATTAATAATGCAATATACAGTACGTCAGGCAGTTCCGGATCACTAAGGAACCATAGGCTGCCTGTGAAAGATATTTTAACAGTCTAAGAGCATTTCCTTTTCAAACCATGTTTCATGCAGCTCGAAACGAAATAAGAATAAAAAACAACCCTGATTAGATTTAGAAAAAATATGAAAGAAACAAGCTGTCATAACGGCAGTACGGTATTCCGGATCATGTGATGCTGTCGATGCACCTTTTTCAGTAACAAGGTGTATTTTAAATAAAAACATATCTTATTTGTGATAGATGAGCCAAAATATTATCGACTATGCCTAGCTAAAAAATTATGAACACATCAGTGTTTTTATACATCACAAATCAAGGTACAATCAAGGCTAACATACATGTATTTTCTTTGTTAATGCAAAAGGTAAATTAAACACGTTTTATTCATGAAATGATACATGAACGGATTGGCCAACAAGCTTCGGAGACCTTATTCTAAAGCTGCCCCTATACAACTACATGTATACAAATATACAAACAGATTAGAGATAAATGCCATTTAGATAGTGAACAAATGGAACAATGTTATATTTGGGATCACACTATCTTGAATAGTACAGATTCTTGAAAAAAGGCATCCATAAATGAAGTATCTGACAATAATTGAAAAATTGCAGTCATTCAACCCCTGAAAAGCATTCATCTCAAAGTAATCCCCCATACTTGTCTTGGTCTTATTAGAGACCAATATATTGAATAAATGGAAGCACAAAGACTTCCTTATTTTATCCTCAAACTTGGCAATTGCACTGTTGTGTCCAAAAGACCTAATGAAGTTCATGAGCTATCTGATATTGCACTTTTCTAAAACCAGTGTAAACCAATGACGCTGACATTTTCTGTAGAGACTCCTTAACTAATGAGGATTAAGAATTATGGATTTTATGACCATGGCGCTACAGCTTATAAAATCACACCTTTGTCATATCGCCAGTAGCACAATCCCCAGAAAGCTGAAATCTGTGTACAAAACACAAAATTTCCTAGTAATTTATTTTTATCAAAATACAAATTTTAAGTATCAGGATCTATATTTCTCAAGTTCTAAGAAGGTCGTAACGACAGTACATTAATACCGTAGCTTATGACTATCTAAGTGCTAGGTGGCAGGATAGCATTATAGTTAGTGCATTCTGCTTTGGATCCAAAGGTTGGAATCGGCAGCGAATAGGCAACTTTGTTTGCAGTAGAGAATTGTTCTACACGCAGTCAGGGTTTGGTGCAATGCTACACTAAATTCAGAGGAGTACCACCCATGTTTGCTTGTTCCAGCAAATGCTCGCAGGTTTCACTGCAATGCATAGCCACATTAGTGTTGCGGGCATTCTCCCTGCAATAATACTAGCAGTCGTGATATAAGCGAAATACTCTTGAAAGCGGTGATAATCTCCAGATTACCTCACCTCACATCTCTTTGTGCTAATAGAGCCTCGAAAAATTGGCTAAGTAGAATGTTAGGTCACCAAAGTTGTCATGCAAATTCTCGAAATCTTGCTGTTCGCAAAGGGGAAAACTTACAAAAGATCTTGTTTTGAATAGAAAACTATATTTGCCTATGTATCTATTCCAGGTTAACGGACTATGACACCTGTGCCCACCTGGGCCAGGACATAATGGAGAAAATTAACGAGAGAAACAAACACAGCAGAACAAGCTCCTCATATACCAAGGTGAGACATTTCATCAATTGTATCATCAATGTAGGTATTTGAGGTATTTAGGAGATGGTTAGATGAATGAAAGAGTTCTATAGATTTTCAATTTATTTATTGCAAGTTTGATGTAGATGATAACATTTTTATTTCTACCATATATAATGCACTCTGGAAAAACAGTGTTAAAGACTTGTAAAAGTAGTGTCAAACCTGATTTCACAGTTTAAATCTACAAGATATATAATGTTTTAATTTTTTTCCTTAAGTACAGTTCTTTTCCTCCTAAAATTTAGCTGCTGTGGTATACAGCGTCAACATTACTTCTGATCTAGGTTTTCAAAGCATTCAAGTTCTGGGCAAATACAATAAATCTTTTGAATGATGGTAATTTCTCATGATTTTATGAGCGCTTCAATTGTGGGGTACGCAGAATGTTGCCCTCTGGGAAATTATTTAATCTGTATGACAATAAACTATTAGTGTAGAACTTGTTGACAAATTATATTTTCAATAACATAATGCCATACATTATCCTTTGTTTCTTTACTTTCTTGTATTTAATTTAATGAAAGAATATTATAGTAAAAGAATGCTGTTGATATTTGTGGCAATCCTACAAGAGTTGTCTCCCTTTTAGATTTCTCATAGTCTCAATATTCACACTAAGTATGTCAAACTACAATTTATTTTATGCCACATGTTCACATGTATTCAAAATGAAATCTGAATCAAAGTATATGAATTTGAATTACAAGTTATTTAAAATGTTTTAAGTGACAGTAAGTCATTTTATTTGCTGCATCAGACAATCAAAGAAACCTTTGTGTTTCAGCTTTCAGCACAAGTCAGAGTATCTATGAAACAGTTCTCAGCTGATCTGAGCAAACTCCGACAAAACCTGATGCGAGCCTCCTCCTCATATCACATGTATCCTTTTATAAATAAGGAATGTTTTATAATGCTGTTTGGTTCTCTTGGAAGTCATGCAATTCTGAATGTATGTAATTACAATTAGAAGTAAGCTGACAACACAGGATTCATCTCCTATGTCTTTATCTGTCAGTCGGATATGCATGGTCATGATATGTTGGTAGGAATCTGAATATTTTCAGTGATCCTTGTTTTGGTCATTGATACAGTTCAGAATTCAAAATTGAACTACAATTATTATGTTGTTTTAAGAAATAGAGTAGCCCTAACCAACATGTGTTTTGCCCTGAACTATTATAGTTTAAACATGAGGCCAAATTTTACTCGTTAATGTTATTCTTACTAAAAAATAAACATATACTTCGTATTCACAATATTGAAAACGCAAATTGTTTTGTGACATCACTCAAAAACTATACTTTACTGTGGAATAAAGTGCGGACAGCGCCTTTGAATGCCCTTCAGAGATAGAAATCCAATTTATCAAAAGTTATTTATTGATGATTGAGTAAGTAATGATTTAAAATCTCACTTCATAATTTAACGTCTACCTTTAAAGAATATGTGATTGCAAAAGTTAATGCTTAAATTCAGATATAGGGGCCACTGGCTCATTATTCCTGAATAAATACAATTTACTTCGGCGCTGAATTATTCATTGACGATGGAGTATAGAGTAAAGAGATTGCAAGAGTTGTCCCCCTTGACTGATGTAGCACCCAGCGTGAGGTGGAGCGACGACAGATCAATCTGGACGCGTTGACCACGAAGGAGAAGCAGATGGAACAAGCCTTCCGCAACGAGACTGGTGAGACAAGGTAGGTAACTCTTGTTTCCTTAATCCATTCTGAAGTCTAAGCTAGCAGCAATCTGAAATTTTTTATATCATTCTATTTTAAAGCCTTATGAGCAAGATAAATTTTAATCTTGTCTGTCATTATAGGTCTTATTTTATTAATTATTTTACAATGGCATATAGCCTTCTTTCTTTTGATCATGTGCTCTACATCATTTGAGTGAGTTGGAGTGAAACATCACTTGGGCGATATTTCAGCCATTTGCTGCGTAACGCACAACATTTGAAAACTAAGAGGATCCAATTGCACAAAATACAAATGTGAAATCACTAGGATAACCATAGTGAAACGCTAAAGGATGGCACTAACCAATATATGAATTTGAAGTGATGCCAAATTTAGTATCTTCTGACAGTCAAACATCTATTTACTCGACCATATCATCCATGGCCGTAGAAGACATTATCGAGTATCAAGTAAAACCTATTACATGTATCTGTCATTCCTGTGTAAACACCTTTATTCATTAGTATTATGGAAATGGAATCTTGGAGCTTAACTGAAAACCATAAAGTGTGTTAATTGATTCATTTTATATTTTTCTTTTGGTAATTGGTAACATTTGTTTTACTTTTTGTTAGATATCAAAATTTCACTGTAAAAAAATTGCTACTTCCCCTTTAATCTCAACATAGTGAAAATGATGAGTTGATCATCCATTAAGATCTTTATTTTCCAAAATTTAATGCCTCTCTCTATGCTGACAGTTGGAATGATGTAAATATTTTATAGAAAATGTTTTTTCAGGACATAGGATGGCATAGGATTATCTTCCTACTTCAGTTTTATGCCTTGTTGCCGGCCCTTGAGTTTTCTGTGCTTGCTCTCTAGCTTACTATGAGCAATAGTCCAAGTAGAAAGTAACTGGAGGTTGCTTACAATTACCTGTAGGGCCGCTGATATCAGCACAGAAAACTCAAAGGTCAGCAGCAAGGCATAAATCTGACAGTTCGGAAACTGCTGTTTTAGGCTTTGCGTAGGAAGATGGCATAGGACAAGAAATGCTGATAAATTAACGTCAAACAAGATCTATACTTACTCTGTTTGTTCACTTATGAAATCCACGCTATGATTACAACAAAGGTTTTATTAATTGTGATACTTTGCTACTACTAAATTATGATAGTAATGATGAAGAGATGAGGAACTTGTAAAGGGAGATAACTCTTGTAGTCTTAGTTTTGAATTTTCCATACTTTGCAAATAAGCTATACAGTGCAAAGTTAAAGACATATCATAATTTTCAATAAAGAATTATAACAAAACATTCATTTAAGAAGTTTAACCAATATGTTTAAAAATGATAACTGATATGTTTTCTTAAGGTATCTTAACCCAAGTGGCAATAGGTATGTTGACATGTCACGGTATATATATCCTCTCCTGCTGCCCAAACAACCTGTCCATGCTTGTCACAGTCCCGACATCTGCACTGTCCACTTGACTTACAAACTGGCTGACAAGTAGAGTTGTCAGGATATATCCATACATTGAGAATCATGAATCTGATGATACACGTATCATGATATTGTCTCTTGTAGCCCTTTGGCGGCGAATACATCTTTTATTGTATTGTATCATGTGCCAATCGTGTTTGTATGAGATGAAACATTAATAAACAAATTCTCTCTCTTTCTATGATATCTGTATTGTGGTATTGTCATACATATTGTTGACTTTATAATTGCTTATTTAACCAAATAATTCAAGATGGTTGTCAAAGTTAATGTTTTTTCTATCAAATATCAAATATTGTGACATCTATTATATCGAATGGTAAAGTTCTTTTATATCGTGATATGTATTGTATCGGGACATGTCTGTATTATCTCAACTCTAACTACAAGGCTCCAATTTCCTGAAACATACATAAATATCTTAGCTTTTCTGCAGGTCTAGGATTTTATTTAAAGTTGTGAATTGCCTGAAACTATGCAGAATTTTCAACTTAACAAATCCATACAATTCATTGGAATATTCTTGTAAAATTTTGAGTCATGATTTTAGTTAAATGAGCCTATGGAGGAAGACAACAATACTCTTGAAATTTCTCTAAGTTCTTTGAGTATAAAGACAATAAAGTGAAATAATTGTTATGTTGTCAATTTTTTCTGAGGTTTTCCATTCACATCTCCCTTCCCACAAAATCATGCCTTAAGAAAGGGAACCAAAAATGTTATTATCGCTGGTCAAATCAAAATGATAAACACACACTGCCGTAACTTGCCTGCATATCATGAATGCATTTACCTATGACAATCTTACAGATGTCAATGGTGCCAAGATGAATGTCCTTGTGTAGAAGATGATTTTTGTAAATGTTCGTTGTATTTGCTGTTGTATTGTTTATTTATGTAACAAACTTGTTTGGTAAACTCAGTACATGCCAATATAGACAAAAATTTAGTCTCTGAAAAGATATTTCATGACTAATTTTATTGTTTTGTGTTTCAATTTGAAGTATTATAAAAATGAGTCCTGAACAATATGTAATTTCTAATACTAAAGCATCTAGACTTTCCAACATTTTTTAGACTTAAGAAGGCTCCTTTAATCTTTGTTTGATTTAGGGTTTGAATAATAGACTAGTGCTCATAATATCATCAGTGTCTGATATTTAACTTTGGCAAAGTTAATTTGATTTTCACTTAGTGCTGATATGATTAACAATGCACCTTACAATAAAGTATTATTAAGAGTGGTCTGTCTTTAGCCCTTTGCCTTAGCAGTTTTATTTCCCTTTAATGACTTACAACACCTGTTGGTATGTTTAAAAAAAATTTCAGCACTAACTTTCCAAAGAGCTTTTTTTTCATTCAGCTACCTTACAATCATCAATGGCTGACCATCCTAGTGCCACAATGAACTGCTATCCTTTTATATGAGCTCTTTCCTACCCTCAAGTATGTCCATCTAAACATTTTGGGTGTTGCATTAATCAGTGTCAGACCATCCTGAGAGGTCTATTGAAGAAAATTCTATAATCAACATTTAAGGGATGCCCAAAGCTTAGCCCCTCAAGCTATGGCAGCGTCAAATTTATTAATTTGTCAATTCAAGTTCAGACAGTGTTTTTAATGTATCCATGTGCCCTACCAAATCAAGTTCAAAGAGTGTTCCCATATATCCATGTGCCCACAGTGTACCAATTCGATTTCATACAATGTTCCAGTGTAACCATGTACTCTCAGTGTATCCACTAAAACTCTGTGTTCCAATGTAACAATGTGCCAACAGTGTACCAATCGATTTCATACAATGTTCCAGTGTAACCATGTGCTCTCAGTGTATCCACTAAAACTCTGTGTTCCAATGTAACCATGTGCCCACAGTGTATATACTCAAGTCCAGACAATTTCTTGATGTATCTATGTGCCCTCAATGTGCCCTTTAAGTTCAGACAATGTTCTAATGTAACCATGTGCCGACAGTATACCCACTTAAGTCCAAACAGTGATCCAATTTAACATGTGCCCTCAATGCACCCTTTCAAGTTCAGACGGTGTAACAATGTATCCACGAGCCTTCAATGAACCCACTCAATTCCAGTGTTCCAATGAAACCATGTGCCCTCAATGTGCCTACTCGAGTTCAGACAGTGTAACAATGTATCCATGTGCCCATAATGTACCCACTCACATTCAGTGTTCCAATGAAACCATGTGCCTTCAGAATACTGACTCTATTCATGAACATTGTGCCCACTGTGTACCCACTTGACTTCAGACAGTGTTCCAATGTATCCATGTGCCTATAATGCACCCTTTCAAGTTCAGACAGCGTCCCCAAGTAACAATGAGCCTTCAATGTACCCACTGAAGTTCAGACAATGCATCCATGTAACCACAGTGTACATACTTAAGATCAGACAGTGTTACAATGTATCTATGTGCCCTCAGTGATCATACTCGACTACAGACAGTGTTCCAATGTATCCATGTGCCCTCAATGCACCCTTTCAAGTTCAGACAGTGCTCAAGTGAATCCATCTCAACTGCAGATGCTGGAGTGAGGGGTCCTCAGTTTTTCCAGATAATAGATGTGTTCTCTATGTATAAGCAGTACCTCATCTCCCCTGTCAGGGCTGGAGTGAGGGATGAGATGATGCTTCAAGCTGCAGACATCAGTCACTGATGAGACCAGAGGTGCCACAACCAGACACAACAACCACCGTCTCTCAACTCTTCTACACTCTCTCTCTAAATCTTTCTCCTACAGATGAGAGCAAATATGTTACAGCACAGAATTGTTAAAGTACTGAGCCCACAGCATGTAGTTCGATAATGAAAGTAACCTTCCAGATATTTGTTTGGGTAAGTATGTACTTTAGAAAGTGTGCTGAGAAATTAATCAGTAGTGAAACTATTACTGGTAGAATGTAAGAAACTCATGTATGCAGATCTCATACCTATGGTTGTCGGAATAATAGGATTTGACAAAAAGAATAAACACTTCATTTGTCTTCACCCATCAAACCAATGGCCCAATGTCAAACTCTTTTGCAAGTGAGAATAACAAATATGGACAAAAAGAATAAACGTCCCAGCTGAATACATCCTCATTTTAACCCAATTCAGGGAAAAAACTGGTTGCAAGGTGACATTTCAATAAGCACTTGGGCAGTATGTAACAATTTCGTTACCATGATGATGACTCTTATTTCTGATATTTGTTTGATGATCTATTCCATTAAAAGGACAGTTCTATCAGGGTATTTTTGTGGAAACAAAATTCGTCTCAGTGCACTTTCTTATCAAGTTGTCAAATATAAATCAACAAAACTGTTGATCCAAGTAACATGATTTATTTTGGTTGAGTTATAATCATGTAATTATACTGCAGTGTATAAAATAGATAGGAAACCTAGCCTGTCCTGAAAATTAATTGGTCAATTCTTATGGGGAAAATAAAGAAAAAATTTGCAAAGTTACCAGTCCTGACCCAAAAGTAACCAGTCCTGGCAAAAAATAGCTAGTTTAGTTTCTTGGGGTGAAAATGAGCACACCAAACGTAATGATATATGGTGAATGCGGAAGATATCCGCTCATCATTAACTCCCAGGTGAAAGTTGTTAAATACTGGTTGAGACTCCTAAGTATGCCTTCTTACCGTTTACCAAAAAAATGTTATGAAATTATGGTTTTATATGACAGTCATGGACACAAAAACTGGGTATCGGACATTAAAGAGCTTTTATATAAAACTGGATTTAACCATATGTGGTATGAACAAACTGTTGAGTGCCCTTCGAAGTTTTTAAGTGATTTTACGCAAAGACTAAAGGATATATACCAACAAAACTGGCTTAGTAAACTTACACTTTCTTCAAAATGTGACACTTATTTGGGTTTTAAGCCATATATTTATACTGAGTACTATTTATCATGTGTTACTATAAAGAAATTTAGAGGAAGTTTATCACGTTTCCGATGTTCATCTCACGATTTATGGATTGCAAAGGGCAGATATGTTAATATGAAAAGAGAAGATAGATTATGTAAATCATGTACTACAAATGTTATAGAAAATGAATATCATTTTTTGCTCGTGTGTCCGTTATTTGATAAACTCAGAAGACAATACCTTAAGGAATTTTATTATGTTCATCCCTCTTTAGAGAAATATTCATCCTTAATGAAATGTAATAAGTATGATGTAATAAAAAATCTTGCAATGTTTCTGTACCATGCCACGAACATTAGGAAATCCCAATGTTAGATATGTTATGATTGCCATATATTTTTGTATTTTGTATTCTTATAAAATGTACTATAGGCCTGTGGCCTTTCATTATTGAATAAAGATTGACTGGTGGACGGGCTATATTTTAAACACTGTAACTTATAGCAGTATATGCACAAAATGAAATATCCAATTCCACAATAGATAACCCCGATAGGACTGTCCCTTTAACTCTCAGTTTAAGTTCCTGTGTTTCTGGTTCAGTATAGTTGAAATAAGTTATTGATTTTTGTGGAGAGGTTAGGTGCTTGATTTCCAAGAAATACACTGAAGCCACTCTGTGTCAATAAAGGATTGAGCCATGTTGGTCAAGAAATATTTACATTTGTCATTGAACATTTGATATCATTTCTTTGATATGAAGATATAAATCCTACAGGTCAAAGAAACTTACTTATAGTCTTCAATGTTATCCATATTCTTTCTTTAGATGATCAAATCTTGTCAATGGTGGGAGTTTATGGTTATGGTTATTTCTTCACTGCGGTTTGAGTGACCATGTGATGTTGTTGACAGTTTTATATTGTCCAGCTTGTTGACTTGTGTCATTGGACAGATAATCAACCAATGGGGTTGTATATAACTAGAAACAATACAACTGCCAGTCAATAGGGCTTGTTCTCCTCATATCGCCCTCACTTATCACACTTTTGGTGACTTTATTACATGACAGGAATTCACCATGCCACGTTTTGAGATATGAGTTTCTGAGTTTGAAGTTTTTGTATAATGGATAGAGGAAGATATTAGGTAGATTGTAATACTGAATATGAAAATTTTGTTTATAAAAATGACATTTAGTAAGTTTGAAATTATTGGATGTTGAAATCTTTCATGATAAAAAAATGTTTCATTTGCCATTGTTCCTTCACTTTTGTCTCTAACATGGTACTGTTTTCTTCTTTCTGAAAATACCAAATTTGATACAATAATAGTTGATAATGATCTCAAACTTAATTTCTTCTGTAATATGAATATTTTGTCTTTCATTAAAATTTCATTCACTATTACAATTTTGGTTGTCCAGGAATCATATTGATATTTTCAAATACAAAGATTTGAAAAGCTATCACAAGACTCACAGAAACGTAGTTAAATTTAAAAAAGGAGAATTCTTTTTTCAGTTTAGCACACAGTAATGTACAATAGACAACGATATATGTTTTCTGGTTATTGTAGTCAAGTCATCGTGTGAGATCTCCTTTCTCTCACAGGATTATTTGATGTCAGATATTCACCCATATTTACTTACAATATGGACAGGAGAGAGAAACTGTATACTTAAGAGCAAATACTGACACAGTATTTATGAAAAGGGGGAAGTAATTGAATTATCACTCCCTGTAGAAAGCCTCACAAATCATATCAATGAATATTAATAAAAGAAGGGGATGCGAGTGAGGTTGTCCTAATAAAGAAATAAAAGCCTCATCATCTCGTGTTGCCGAGGCTCACTAACATTAAACTCTTGTGTTAGCTTAGACCAACCCAGCCCAGTAGATACACTCCTCGCTAGCCACAAAGAGTGGAAGTGAGACTCTACCCCGAATAGTGCTAAGTTCTGTTACACCGCAAGGTGGTCAGCAAGGAGCTCTACTCTCCCCCTTCTTTTTCATTGCTTTTGCACGCTCTCCCTACACAAATAACTCCCCTTTCTGTTTGAATCAGGACAACGCTGTAGTATCAATGTGCGACAATTTTCTCCAAGTAGAGAATAAACACAAATGTGTAAAGGACTGATTCCCTAGACAAACATAGGTCTTGATAACTAATTGCTCCGAGTGAAGGTATGCGTTCTCATGTCCTGCCAGCCTGGACGCTACCTATACTTGGAGCAGTACACACAGACCGGTGACACGTGGGGCGCAAACATGGCAGGAGTGTGACTGGGGGATTGACAAGTTGTTGTGTCATTAAATTGCTTTTGTTGTGTTGATCAGTTCAGAGTTTGTCAAATTAACACAATTATTTAAATGAGTGTCAACTTACCTAATCAAGAAATGCATTCAGGTTTCTGACATTACATGAACATTTTAGAATGACATGAATATTTGATTATTTCATTTGAGATCAGACAAAGTTATTTGCTGATAATAATTCCTTATTGTCATAACAATTTGTTAAGTGTAAGTGCACCTAGTCACAGTGAAGCCCAAATATATGCACTGTTCAGTTCTAATAATAGTGAAGCCACCTCAGCCTAACTTCTCACTTTTTTTGGTGCCAAAAATCAGGGATCTCATTCACTCCTTCCTTTATTGTCATATTCAAAGATATTCTGTTATCATTGCCCAAAAGTTATAAATGCATTTGTTGAATGGTGTTAGTCTGATCATTATAAGACAAAAACTTCAATCTGTTTATCTATGTATTAATAGTGATGTAGAGATGATATGAATTTTCATGATTACTGACAGTTTGCATGTAGTCATCTAAAACATATTTTGAAAACTGTATTTTTCTTCATGTGTCTTTCCACTTATTATAAAGCCCTTAGAATGTAGAAAAAAATCATCTCATCAGAATCGGGGATGATAAAGTTAAAGAATTGCTTGTCCATTACATCAGCATGAATTTATTTGAGTACTTGTCTAAACCCTAATATTATTGGTTTGGTCAATGGCTAACTTAAATTAATTTTTTTCCTAGCTTATCGGGGTCAGATTTCAGTAAAATGATAGTTTTCATTTAAAAAAAAGAAGGTATCAATACCTACATAAACTATGAAGTTTACTAAACATAATGAAACAACCACACAAGAATTAAATTGAATCGAGCTGTCAGTCAACAAGACCACAACCATAGAAATTTTTTTTTGCTTTTCATTCATAATAATATACAGCGCCAGTCTATGAGAAGCAACTCAAGTGTCATGTCCAGATGAAAGTATTGGAATTATGAAGCCTGTAAAGCGGTCAGCAGACAGATTAAAGCCACTTGGAGAAATCTCCTGAACAGTCCTCAGGCTAGAACAGTCTTCTTGAGACTCACCTCGTTAAACCATTAAACTGGCAGTCTCACTTAGGCTACTTTTACTTCGGGTTTTCGGGGGATTTGGGAATTTCAAGGGGTTTTTCTTTCAGGGACATCTTTTACTTTTTGAGAACTTCATGATAGTCTATACAGTACAACACATGTTTTATCAAAACAATACCAAGATTCTTTAGAGAAAAATTTAATTTTCTTAAAAACATAATTTATTGCAATGTAGCAACTGTCTGTTGTTTCTGTAAGACAATGTTAAGGAAAATTAATTCTGACATTTGATGTCTGTATGAGGCAATACTGAACTGTTGAACATATCTTATACAATATGTTGGTTAAACATTTTCACATCAAGAGGAGCTTTATTTTGCAATGCATTGAACTGAATGTACATTTACAGTTGAACACATCCTTCCATTGTTTGACAACATTACAAGAAGCTCTTGCAAACTCTGAATAAAAAAGTTGTGATCCAATAATTCCCATCTTTTA
Source organism: Steromphala cineraria (assembly GCA_916613615.1). NCBI lineage: Eukaryota > Metazoa > Mollusca > Gastropoda > Trochida > Trochidae > Steromphala > Steromphala cineraria. The sequence goes on along the minus strand of OU744721.1, from coordinate 7,997,971 downwards.
CAACATTCAATTATTGCATAATATTGACAGCCTTTACGTTCTGTATAGCAAAGCTGTTGATTCATTTTCTGCCTGCAGCATTGATAATATTCCCAATATCAAATGAACACCCTCATGTTGAGATGCACAAGCCTGAACCCAGCGACCCATATCACTAATAACCACACTCAAATACCACAGCTTCACACTTTGCAGTAACGAAGAACATAGACAACTTGACAATTGATTAATCATAATACCTTTCATATTTCTTTCTTCTACATATAATAATGTGACCTAATCTGTTTTAAATCTCAACTGATGAATAAGAAGAAGAACTTCAATACAGATAGTGAATCAGAAAGAGTATTTTATGAACTGCCAACTCCGATTCTTTCTACATTTTGCTTTCTTCTTGGTATAAAATGAGCAGCATTCCTCATAGAGTGTTTCGGCCCTTTCATCTAGAGAGACTTAATGACCTTTGTGTTGGTTATGACACACCGGCCAGTGATTTTGAAACGAATTTGACTTTATTCCAGGCAATCACTTCTCGGAAATCGTGGAACGGACACTTTCACGGCGAACGACCCCTGGGGGATGAACGAGGAACCCGACGAATTCAGGGGAGTTGGCAACTCGGATATTCAAGTTCAGCAACAGGACATTATAAGGGGTTAGTTAAGGGATTTGAAGCCTATTGTCAGTGTAAGGAGAAGTGACTATTGTGGTATTGTGGTCTTGTTCAGATCCCAAGGCTGTGTTATACAGTAAATAGTAAATGGATATTTTGTGTGAGAGATGTAACTGAGGCTAGATTTGACCATTTTGATCCTTTCTGTCTGTCACATTTTGATTCGATTTGTGATTACATGAAGAGCTATATGTGTGTCCTTGTTAGATGTCATAGTTGAAGAATTGCATTATGAAGGTGACAAATATGATAAATTCCAAATTCAGTAATCATTTATTTTAGGGTAGTAGCGGATTCATCAAGATAATAAAAAAGGAAAGGTGATGAAAATCTTTGTCAAAGATATGAAAATTTTGAAAATTTTGATTTTGTTTGGTAATGTTTCATCATGAAATGGTTAATTTTGGAAAGAATCAAGAAAATGTATTAATTATTTATTATTATTATTTCAAAATATCCTAAATGATCTTACGAATTTGTTTCTGTAGTTGTATGTTAAATTTATCTCAATATTATTTGATTAAAGTACTTTTTTTTTTCATGAAATCTTTAATTTACTACATTGCCTGTCACACTCTAAACTGAAAGGATAGACATAATTGAAGACACAATTGAATAGATAAAAAGAAGCTATTCAGTTGTAATTCCCCCCATTCAAGCAGTATATATAGACAAGTGCTACTTTCCACACTACTCAATATCTATCAAGGGAGCGTCTGTTGACTGTAGACATAGTTGCAAGTAGTTGACTGTCGGTAGTATATGACAGATCGCTCCTGCTTACAAGACAACAGTAACGTCTCTGCCGTCAATACAATCATCTTCATCACCATCAAGGATTGAAGCGCCATCTAGTGTCTCGTGTTGAACGTCTGAGTCCCTCGTTAGAGAGACGAGGCTTCTGATATGGTGAAGATGAGAGTCTGGTGAAACATTCAATCAGAGACGTTGAGGAAGAGGGAAGGATTCCAATCACTGATTCTAGAGATGAACCTTGAATGGCTCCGAAATAGACTTGAGCAAGAATTCCATCATAGCCCTTTCCTCTGGGATTGCTTCAATTTCATGCCTGACGATGAAATGAAGATTAACAATTGACTTTTATTGTCTGGTCAAAATGTCCATTTATCGGTAATTCCCTCAACAGTTGTGGTGGGGCTGTCCTAAGCTTCCACTGGTCGGGGTCTTAGATTGTTACTGATATACTCCTTTAGTAGCAGAGGCTTTAAGAAAACTAGAACTCCTCTCACTCCTATTGTTCTTGCGAGTACATGTCAAAATATTCAGAAATTGGTTAGCAGTCAAATAATTTGACTTTAACCTCAGTAAGAATACTGTAAAAACATGTTGCTAACTTAATTTGTCTGTATTGTTTGTGACTGTAATAGATTTACTTGTTTAGTAGCAATGCATTGATGTATATCTCTAACAGCAGAAAATAATTCTTTATTCATTTAATAAGAATAATTTGTATAATGACAGGAATATTTTGTTGCATGATTGTTACTGACAAACTCGTGAAGTAGCAGAGGCAAAGCCGTATTTGAACAGTATTTGAATAGAGAACAATCAGAGATATGCTTTCACTCTTGTAGTGTCACTCTTATTCTTTATACACTTATTTTCAACCCCACTTCTTCTTTCAAATTTATATCTCCGCTGATAGTGCCTTTGAATACATTTTAACTCTCTGCTCATTATTTAACTCTTAATCATCTTATAAGTATATATAATTTGTTTACATTAGCAACAAGATTTACTTATAAAATGAAGGAAATTATGTGTCAATCAAAGAATTTGCTTCTTATATTTCATTTGATAAAATGAATTTAAATTTAAACTCATAAATTATTCAGAGCAGGACCACGGTCTGGAGGCGCTGTCCCATGTGATATCGAGACAGAAGCAGATGGCCGTGGACATCGGGAACGAGGTGGATACTCAAAACGGTGAGTTGTTATTGATTTGAATGTGGTGTTGAAAACACATGTTGAGTTTCTTCTTCACCCTTCCAACCCTCTGAGCCAGAAATCTGGCTTCAAAGCATATTTCATACTAGTGTCTCTGGGGCAAAGCAGTGTGTACATCTTAGTTTCAAAGACAGACAGTCAGATTGGGATTGTTCTAAACATACACAGAACTGATAAAAAGTTCTGTTGCAACTTGTGAATTCCACAAGACTGCTAAATGAGTCATTATTATCCATGTTTTTTACTTTGATTTGAATTTCTATAAAATACTTATTTAGTTTTCATTAAGATATTTCCTGCTTAAGTATTTTGCTTTTGAAAAATAAGATAAAACTAGTCAAAGCTGTGTTATTCTGAACTGCGTAAACCACTTTATGACAGCTCCGCACAGCAACTGGTGCTGAGGAGCTTATGAAGCAATAAACACACAGAGTATTGACAGAACTGTTCAAGTGGAAAGTTTTGACTGATGGAGCCGTTTGTCCAATCAAATCAAGGATAATTCTCGGTTCAATAGCTGTGCTTCATTAAAGAAAGGCAACTGGCAATATTACTTGTCAATCTCATTGATTGATTAGCAACGGAAGGGACGCCAGCGGTAATCACGTGCGGCTGAAACTTTAAGTACAGACTGCCTGTGCAATGATTGTGTAATAATCGAAAGTAGATTGTTGCCGGTCACTCATTGTGTAATTTTGTCATAATGTGGACATTATTGGTAACACAAGCACTAATAAGTGACGTGGAAGCTTATTAAAGTGATCATATTATCAAAGTTTTGGTGGAAAATTCAATAGAATTATGATTTGCTTTGCATCTTGTAGACTAATAATAGTATTTCCCCATTTAAATGTGTCCATACATGTTGTCCAATTATCACTTTGTATGGAAATCAATACATTATTTGAAGTAGTCTGTATTATATCATCTAGGAGATGTCTATTTTTTCTTTGGAATTTGAGATCTGTATGTTGCAAAATAAATTTAATTCCGTCATTTCAATTCTAAGTTCATTCTCTCCCCACAGAGGCAGCTCAGTGCGAGCAAGCCTCTGTTCTATTACACCAAGATCCTAGGGTTCCGGCAGATTGCCCTAGCGGCAAAAAGTTGTAACTTGAGATATCTCTGGAGAGAATGTTTTAAGTTGTGCTGATCCTATACTATAAGTCCAACATCTACTTTCGACCCTATGAAGCCTAAAGCCAAAAACTTTCTACAAACGAGGAACATTTTAGGATGCTTTCTTTAGGAATTCTTCACTTCAAAGAAATATTTTAACTCTGAACTACCATAATTTCACTATTAATATGACCCTCAGATTTTCAGAAAATGTTTTTGGTTAAAGTATTTTTTACTTCTTATTACTCAGTGTCACTATGCCAAATATCAAGGAATGTGTTAGTTTAAATGCCTAAAATCTATAGATGACTGCATGATGATGACAGTGTGGTCATTACAAGGATATTTCAAATTGAGTACTGCTGAAGAGATAATTATGCTTCGTTTGCGAGTAAATAAAATTGTTTTGAGCAATAGTTGAATCCTTGCAAGATCACCAACTTTATTCTGCACAAGGTTGAAAGTTTAGATATGATTTGAATTTGTCACCCCAGTAAAATTTATGTGGTCAAATTATTGATATCAACTGTATACAGAAATTGCGGTATTCTGCAAATGTTCTGTAAAGACAATTAAAGTTTGAATATTTCTCCTAATTGTCACAGAGATGATTGATGACATCACAGACCACGTGGATAGAACAGGAGATCGTCTATTAAAGGAGACTCGTCACATAAAGATCGTAGACAGGAAGTCCAACACGTGCAGTGAGTACTCATTTTCTTACTTTGATTAACCAGTGGAATGATTAAAGGGGCAGTAGCAGTAACAAATATTTTATCTAGTTATTCAAATCAATAGTACTTTCTGCCAAATGTATTCTCTTCAAAGGGTCAAACATTTCATTAATCAAATCAATTAACTTAAGTCACGGAAGATATTATCAAATATCAAGCACACACTGCTGGTGCCCATTTTGGTGTGAATACCTTTTAATCCTTTGAGATTAGGAAATTGATTTGTGTAGCTTACCAAACATGCAACAATGGTTTTTCAATTGTCAATTTTGATTAAAAATCACTATAATTAATGTTTGAAATAGTATTTATAACATGTTACAAATATGTTTTAAACTGTTTCACAATATTTTCAAAAGTGTGTTAAAACAGGTTTATACAATTATAAGTGAGTATTTAAATAAGTGAAGAGTTACGAAGTGGAATTCAAATTATCCAAAGATTTAAGGAAACGTAACAAATTGCCATAAATACATAGATACAATACAAGATTTTCTGGAAAACAGCTACTTCATTTTCAAAATGACCTGGTGTCAGCATGTGCTCCAAAACAATGGGATGATTATAATGAAGAAGTTGTTATCCTGAAAATCTATCTGTTCTGTTTCTGTTCTTATCAACATCGCTTCTACATGTCCTTCAAAGATAAGATGCCTGCCAGTATTGATATCACTGATGTTCCTGTTCCTGTTCTTGTTCCAGTCTACTGGGTGGTGATCGTTCTTCTCTTCATAGCGATGATCCTGGTGGTGGCCATACCCTACAAGAAGTAACGGCAACCAGAGGACGGTGAGTTTGCCTTGTATACTTGGTGACACTCACCAACTTATTGTCTTATCGTCAGGGGCCGATACAGGATTGGTTTTGAGCGGTTGCACTCTATGAGTGTCATGAGTACAATTATTAAAAAATTTACTTTTAAATGTGTTAATTTAGATTACATGCTTTACAATTTTTGTATACTCGTTATACAAAATATGATGAAATAAATATATGACCCATCTTCCCTTCTGGATCCGCCAATGGCCTTAATCAATGAAAAGCTAGCCACTGCAACTAATTATTGGCAAATGTGTTAAACATCTGTTTATTTTATAGTGCTAACTTGTCTAAGTAATATGAAAGTTGGTAAATAAGAATGGAAAAGAACTGCTTAGAATTGTAGATTATTGACAATTTGTTATAGAGAATATCAAAGTTTAAATTTGTAATAACTCAGGTGATGAAAAATTGGCTAAGGTGACCAAAGAGAGTAATGTTAAGGAATGGGACTTGGCGATGTAGGAAATGCACTTGAAAGCAGTTGATCCTTATTCCCTGTTAGCCACTTAAATTAAAATATTTGAGCTCAATTCTCAATGTTTTCCTCTGGTTATAACTTCTCCTCTATTTCAAATGGTTGTAAACAATTCTAGTTTTAAAATGTGTCTACAAAAGCTTGATATAGAATCTCTATCTGTCTGTGTGTCTGTCTGTGTGTCTGTGTGACAAACTGCTGTCTGTTATCTGATTGGACGTCAGTTCACAGTGCTCTAATTATGTTTACACTCAGTATTTGGCATACAACACTGATAACAACTAGGGAATGGGTAGTTATAGCCGTTAACTACCAACTGGACATTAGTGCTAGGTATATATGATCTCTTTCAAGCAGCCAACTCAAGTGGTTAGCCTGCTGTAATGACTGCCCATTAGAACACTTGACTTGTGGATACTCCATATCATCAGAGGTTCGGTCTGTAGTTGGATGCAGATGGAGATTTACCTCTGGGCAAGATGATTGGATTATAGAACTTCAGAGTCTGGCCCATATTTCTAAGGATTCTTTAGAATTTCTCTGTCTAGAGTCAAATCCTGATTGTCCATCTTCCAGCACTTGTATTACCAAATAAGTTTTTAATACAAGTTGAAAATTCAAAAAAAATTCTTATCAAAATTGCTTTTCTTTTTCGAGATTTAATGCTTAACAAAATCTTTTAAACTCTCAAGCTAGATATATTAACTTGAGCATAATCTTGAATGATAATTTAACTGAAATCCATTTTGTTTGAACTGTCCTTTCAACCTTTGTAATAGGAAATGAAATTTCTGTAGCGACATTTAAACAACCTTAACTGAAAACTTCCTTTACATATTTGGCCGATCTCGTCAGTTACATGGAATGTTATATCTTGATTGTGTATCAGAGTGTATGATATCTTGGTTCTTCTTCTTGGGTCATTGTAAAATATGGCTCATGAACAACTTTTTAAGAAGTGTTTTATCATTAGTCTACAGAGCAGCTGACTGTGAGGTACTTGCAAACATCAAACAAAATAAATTCATTTTCGAGGAAATTACCATTTTCTTACTTTTAAAAGAAATAGTCAAGTGAAGTTCACTTATTTTCTCACATAAATCTTAGCGGTTTGTGATACACACCACTATCTAAGTAGACTGTTGATCAGATGAACCTATTAATATACTTAGAAAGATTGTGTCACTTAGGGGAGGTGCTCGAAATTACACTGACATTTGATCTGAAGGTTTTATGAGAGTTAAGGACTATTATACATTGAGAGTTATCTGCCCCTGCTGGGCTCCCTGTTTGGGGTCTCGTTGTTGAGATCCAAAGTGAGGCTCCTGTCGGAGTTACCACGGATCGTGTGAGCATCTGAGGCTTGTCTTCACACCCCTCGCGTTTCATCTCAAAACTCACGGGTCGTCTTATCTGCAAGGAGCTCTCAAGTTGATCTTTTCTGGAAATAACTCTCAGTCTAGTGTGACTATAGATTAACTCTTTCACTGCTTGTTTTAACCCTCATTTTCTATGCTACTTTGTTTTCTTATCTATGAGTTTTGTAGGTTTAAAAATCTGTTAATTATTATTATTATATTATTATTTAATATAAGACTATTTATATAACAAGCATATCAATCCACTCGTGGTTGCTCAAGGTGCTTACATTGTTTCCCCTGGTCAATGGCATTCTTTCACCGTCCGATCATTTTTCCAATTCAACTCCCTGGGGAGTATTCGACCAGCATCCACATATGTGGCACTCGGGTTAGGGACCATTCTATACCTCACAGGGTACCCATTCACAGCTGGGTGAACTGAGAAACATAGTCACAGCAGTTTGTAATTAATAGTAATTTTGTTATATGAAAACTTAAGAGTTTAATAAGTTTTGTGGAATTGATGTAAAGTATGAACTTGAGGTGACCCATGATTCTTTACTACCTGGTTTCTGTAATAACAAACTGACCTAGAAATAGGTTAGTGAGTTGTCTATGATTTGGGTAATAGTATGATTTACAATTTGTTTGTCTATGGTACTATCCTTACACAATATGGTAAATTGAGATTGAAGTTTTGTATTGTTTTAAAGAGTATCTCAGCTTGATTGGTTCATAAGTCAGAGAAACAACTCCAACTCAGACATGCCAGCATACATTCATGTAGTCAAAACTCTTCATTGTGTTCTGTCTGCTAGTCCCGATTCATGACTGTGTATTGAATAGTTGGGTCCTAAACCTACAAGTCAAAATTGACTGAATACACACGAAAAGCCGTAAGAAATAAAATATTTTCGGTATGTATGAAGGTACAGTTATTATTTCATTTTCTCTTTATGCTTCACAATCTTTTCCAATAAAATTTTTCTTACTCTTTGAGCGTTTAAAGGGATACAAACCACACCAAGGCTGGTATTGGCACTGACTGTCCAAACTGCTTAACCACTAAACTACAAAGACCTCACCAAATTGATACCATCCCGTGATTGATAGCTATTCGAGGTCTCCCATCAATATGCATATGAGAAGAACTCAGTGTTGTTTGACCAGGAGTACCGGTATCATCATTGTTAACCCTCTGTCTTTCATAAATCTTTTTGTACAACATTACATAAATGAGTTTCCATTTTGTGAGATGAGCAATCATCAGTTTCAGCTCATCTTTGAACTATCCAGAATCTCTTATCTGTGAACGGCCCTCCTGAAGCACTTCCGTTATCAGGAATAATTTGGTTTTCTCTCGTCTTGCATTACAGCACATATTGTATAAGTGGTTTGAGTTTTAATGCTTTGATATGGAGATCACAAATAATTATTTTGAGAGGTATTTTCACACTAAGAGCTGCCATTAGAGAGGTACACAAGTGCTCATGCACAGATTATGGTTATAGGTGATAGGCAATTCAAACTGCTTTTCTTATTATTAATGTCAAATTGATAATGCCAAGCTTATATTTCTGCGCATCAGTCGAGTGGAAACTGTCTTGCACACTGTACCAGATATTCATGTACATAACTCCCAAGCAGGATAGAAATATTTAGATCATGTGTGTGTTATCACTTGTTATCTTGCATTTCAACAAGTTGTCATCATAATGCTACATGTCATATAATCATGTCAGTTTTACTCAAGTTCAAGGTTATGGCGCTTGTGTTGTTGTCAAGATATATGAATGTCTTGTGTATTGATTGTAGCTTTCTTGCAGATGCACTTTACTTCTAAATTTGTAACAAATGTTTCACATACCGGGTACTTTATTTTGAAGTGATATCATGGAAACAAATGTAAGGCTTGTCCTATTGGTTAGAAGATACCAGATTTCATGCAGTGGCACATACAACTCTTATCAACAGTAACAATAGTTGACTTCTTGAAGTAGAAGGGGTGCCAAGCATTTTAGAATCCAAGAATAGTGGAGAATATCAAGTATTATGCTATTGTTCAGATTCTGATTATCATACCCCGCCACGAAGTGGGAGGGGGATATAGGTTTGGTGTCCGTCCGTCTGTGCATCCGTCTGTGCGTCCGTCCGAGTTAAAGGGGACAACTTTTCTCAAAAAACTATTTAAGATAGGATAACCAAATTTGGTGTGTGTCTTCAGGGTATCAATGCCTTGATGGAGTTGGAAAATCAAAACCGCACTATTATTTTTTTATTAGTTATTGCCCTTGTTCAGACTTTTTGGACTCTGTTGAGGGTCTCTTCAAAGGTGACAATGTTCCTCAGAAACTATTTAAGATAAGATAACCAAATTTGGTGTGTGTCCTCAGGGTGTCAATACTTTGAAGGAGTTCGAAATTCAAAACTGCACAATTATTTTTTATGGAGTTATTGCCCTTGTTATGACTTTTTGGACTCTTGTTCGAGGGTGTCTTCAAAGGGGAATTTTTCTCAGAAACTATTTAAGATAAGATAACCAAATTTAATGTGCGTCTCCAGAGTATCAATACATTGATGGAGGTCAAAAATGAGATTTATTAAATTATATAATGGCCCTTGTAGGAAAATGTTGGGAGCTTTAATAAGAACTTTGGCTTGGGATGTTGATGACTATGTCTTCTTGTTCCCTTTGTTTCAGGTTCTGACACTAAAATTTTTTTTGCACATAGAAATAAATTTGCTCTCCTTTGTTCTTTGTATGTTTGTTGGTTAGTTTATTCATTTTTCTATTTGTCAATCAATCAATCCGTCTGTCCAACCTTCAAATCACTTTAGGAACTTCAGCCTAGGGGTTAACTCATCTTCATGTTTTCACATATTTGATCTCCCTTTAAGTGATTCCATTAAGGATGTGATGACATGTTGGTGTGTAGCCAGCTAAATGAGACTGCACTTCAGCAGGGTAGATGAATGAGCCACACACTGCATCACTGTTATGAGTGAGTGTGAACATACACAAGATCATATCTCTCTTGGGTGAGCTGTTATGCAATAATTCACTCTGGTGTTAATGGGGTTTGCTGCACATTACATATCTGCTTCTTTGTAGGATAATTTTATTTTCTTAGATTTTCCTTGTTGTCATTATTCATGTGATTTTGGTTTGTCTGAATAAACTATGAGATGTAGAACATTTCTGTCATAATTTTTTTTTATCAAAATTATATTCTAAAATTTATTCATATAGGTCTAAACGTTGTGTAGAAAGAATTTTCAAGAGTACACATTATGATATTTTTCTCTAAGAAATGTGTAGATTAATTGTTCCTGTTATCAATTTCTTTTATTACAATCAATTTCAAAGTTGGTCTTCACATTGTGTAGAAAACTCTTAGAGTTAAAAATCATCCATTCTTATTATTTTAACGGTTTAAGTGGCATTCTAGAAGTTGGTGGCATAAGGAAGACGGAAATTCTATAGATGAACAACTTCATTATTTTACAGTAGCGAATAGATCCTTATGCCGTTTTCAAGCATATTCTCATTATGACAATATCTGAGCCAAATCTGTCTCTTGTTGGATACGTGAGGACCAAGTGAATGTTGACTCACTCCCTGGAGCTAGAACAACAAAGGACCTATGAACTGCCCTTGTAACTCCTACAATACAAGGATGAGTTCTGGAAACCTCAAGTCTGAGTTTGGGCTGTACACACAATCATGTACTTAATACTTTTTCAAGAAAGATTACTCTCCACTAGGTAGCCTGTTTATGCCTCTGTCAGATATCATAATAGAGATCGAGTTGCTTCACACTGTATTGTTGTCCCAGACATTATGGATACTTACCTTCATATATACACTCTTGCTGTATTGTGTGCATCGGATCATTAGGCTGCAGCTAGATGCTGATAGTGGTGGGGTAGGGGGTTGAGGAGGGGTGGAGGAATGGAGAGTAGGGGGGTTTGGGAGAGGGATGGAGGGTTGGAAAGAAGGGGGTTGGTGAAGGGTTGGAGATTAGGGTTTTGGGGGCAGGGATGGAGGGTTGGAAGAAAAGATTTAAAGTTTGGAGTTTGGGGGAGGGTTCGAGGTTTGGAGATTAGGGTTTTGGGGGCAGGGATGGAGGGTTGGAGATTAGGAGGTTGGAAGGGGAGATTTAGGGTTTAAAGTTGGGGGAGGGTTCGAGGTTTAGAGATTAGGGTTTTGGGGGCAGGGATGGAAGGTTGGAAGAGGAGATTTAGGGTTTAAAGTTTGGGGGAGGGTTCGAGGTTTGGAGATGAGGGTTTTGGGGGCAGGGATGGTGAGTTGGAGATTAGGAGGTTGGAAGGGGAGATTGGGGGTTTAAAGTTGGGGGAGGGTTCGAGGTTTGGAGATTAGGGTTTTGGGGGCAGGGATGGAGGGTTGGAGATTAGGGGGTTGGAGATTAGGAGGTTGGAAGGGGAGATTGGGGGTTTAAAGTTGGGGGAGGGTTCGAGGTTTGGAGATTAGGGTTTTGGGGGCAGGGATGGAGGGTTGGAGATTAGGGGGTTGGAGATTAGGAGGTTGGAAGGGGAGATTGGGGGTTTAAAGTTGGGGGAAGGGTTCGAGGTTTGGAGATGAGGGTTTAGGGGGCAGGGATGGTGGGTTGGAGATTAGGAGGTTGGAAGGGGAGATTGGGGGTTTAAAGTTGGGGGAGGGTTCTAGGTTTGGAGATTAGGGTTGTGGGGGCAGGGATGGTGGGTTGGAGATTAGGGTTTTGGGGGCAGGGATGGTGGGTTGGAGATTAGGAGGTTGGAAGGGGAGATTGGGGGTTTAAAGTCGGGGGAGGGTTCGAGGTTTGGAGATTAGGGTTTTGGGGGCAGGGATGGAGGGTTGGAGATTAGGGAGTTGGGGGCAGGGATGGAGGGTTGGAGATTAGGGGGTTGGAAGAGGAGATTGGGGGTTTGAAGTTCAGGGTTGAGGTTTGGAGAAAGATGGGTAGAGAGATTAAAATAGGTTGAAAGTGTTGTAAAGATTTTAGAGAGAGAGAGAACCTGTATTAGTGAAAATACAAATATGAATATTTGGTTTGAGCATTACCATATCTTTTATGTATCCACAAGTATTCAAATTAAGTAGATGAAGTAAATTATTACTTGCTCTTTGAAAGTATCATGGGACATCACAATGTACTACACATTGGGGCACAACCTTGCTAGTTGACGATTGACATGATATCATGAAAGTAAGGAATAGCGCAATATACTTAAGTATAACGTTACAATGTTAGAAGGTCATGTCCGAGAATTCATTTTATTTTTCACAGAAAGAAATAAGCAGTAGGAAGTTATGAACTCCTTCATTAATTACCAAGCCACTCATTTCATAAAAAATATTATAAAGTGGAACATTGTTTGCTATTCTCTATATACAAAATAACTGTTGAAGGATGAAGAAGCAAGCATTTATTTTGAAAGTATGTGATTTTACAGTGACCAATACTCGAATTCAGTGATATGCACATTTCGATACATTTTGCTGGCATTACCTTCCTAACTTATGGTGTCCTGAGTTCACCCTAACATTATCAAGGTAACTGAATTATACTCATTACCTCTATGCGGTGCTTCAAGAACATTACCCTGATTGGAGGTTTATCCAGAAGGGGTTCACCTAAATGTCATCACTTCACACTTAAGCTTAATACACTGAAGAGTCTGCTAAGTGATGCTGCATTCAAGCACTTTGGAAAGATAACTTGTAAAAAATTAGCTCTGATAGGATTTGTTAAATTTTGAATGTACAATCTTGCAGAGGATGTTCTGAATATGTCCTTAATCAAATCCTTTTTAATATTCCTGATGAAATGGTGAAGATTGGGAAATATGGATGGTAAAATACATTATTCTGAAAGCTGCAAGTTGATATCAGGTATGCAGTGATTTTCTACTTAGATATACATATAGATCTTCCGATTCTTTGTTTTTCTCTTTAATTCGCCTGCTAGAAGAAATGATACCTGCTATCTTTCAGTTTATCAAGCTACTTGCTTCTTATGATTTTCCTAAAAATGCATCAGGATCTTGTCTGGAATGATCTGCTGATAGCCGATTTTTAATTTGAAAATCATTGATATTTAGAGTGTATCTAAAATAAGCCTTGAATTTCTCTTTTTTTTTAATGTACGTATGTCATTTCATTCATATTTCAATTTTATTCTGCCGGTTTCTTTCAAACCTTTTAAGAAGTCATTATAGAAAGCCAGACATCCTATATTCTATTGAAAAATCCAGTTCACCAAGGTTGAGATGTACTTTTGGTGTGTTCCATTTCTTCCTCACCTAAGCTGCTAATGTTAGTTCTTCCGTCACCTCTGTATAATGTCAGAACCTTGCTACAAGTTCACTGTGGCTGCTGTTTTAGATAAGTCTGATGTTGTATATTTCTGATAATTTTTCATCAGCTAATGGTTAAGCCTTTGGTGTCACTGTCAGAAACATGTGTTCATCAAGACTGTCAGTTTCAGATGTGTCAATTTTACATCAGCATTATCAGTTCCTGATATTCATACATGTCTACAATGTCAGATGCCTGTATGAGAGTTAGGCAAAGGAAGATGGTTGCCTAAAGACTTGATGGTTCAAGAACTAGCATCCCGGCCTTTTCAGATTTACCATTGGTGCCAGCTTGATGCTCATATCTGTAACAGTCAGCACTGAGCATTTTGATTACGCATAAAAGATACCTACATATGAACAGAACATGTTGCCACTCTTGGTGATGTCAAGTCTACTCAGTGTGGATGTTCTTGCTGAATGTTGTTAGATGTTCTTGCTGAATGTTGTTAGATGTTCTTGCTGAATGTTGTTAGATGATCTTGCTGAATGTTGTTAGATGATCTTGCTGAATGTTGTTAGATGATCTTGCTGAATGTTGTTAGATGTTCTTGCTTAATATTGTTAGATATTCTTGCTGAATGTTGTTAGATGTTCTTTGATGATAATCAAAGACTCACAGCCTAGTGCTAGGACATCCTAACCTTATTGTAAGGTTTCTGATATAATCCTTTCCTATCCATGAAAATCAGAAAATTGTCACGAAATTCAAACTTTAATCTTCAGGTCTAGGATAGATTACTTACTCATTCTTGAAAGTTATCTTAGGGAAAAGAAATCCTAACTTGCCTCCTAAATGGCTTGGACAGATTTAAGCCAGGATACTTTTGAATAGACATTAAACCACCCGGAACCACTCTGAATTGATAGCTTTTCTGTTTTTGTAATCAGATTTTCCTTTAATGAATAATGTTGTTGCAACATTTCAGCTGAATGTCCTTAACTTCCTGCCTTTTTGTAAAATTGTTCCTTTTTTATCTGCAGAAGAGAAAAGTTAGGATACTGACTTTAAATGAAGAACATATTTAAATATCTGCTGACTGTGCAATATGTCAAAGATAAGAGTGTTCTACACCAGATAACAACAGAATCAGATCCACTTTATTTAACTTTCCAACCTCATGGAGTTTTGATTTCAAATAAAAGGAGACTTCTTGGATGAGTATTTGAATATTCCAGAGGCTTAAAATCATAGAAACGTATTACATAGTAATTCTTCCTTAGATACAATGGTAACCTGCTGATGAGTGCCAGTTTCATCAATGATAAGATAATGGTAAGCAAGATGTGTCAGATGTTATCCCCTGACTTATTGAAATTCCAGCTGATTCCTCTGGCATAGTTTAAGGTGCTTGATACATATTCCTGTTGAGAAAGATTATTTATTCTTCAATTCTGAAAAAGATTTCATCAAGTAATATCATAAACATGGAGTACTTTTGACAAGTTTATGTTTTCTTCAAACAACATTTAAATTTCTTGAAGCATTTTAACAAAGAATTTGTTTGATTATTAGCATAATTCTGGTGGCATATTTCATTGAATGTATATTGGTTAAATTTGATTTTAGCAACTAGTAAAGATGAGGCTTCCATGAGGCAATAATTTGCTTGTTTGGTACCCTTTGTTCTTTGCCATAGAAGGAGTTTGTCCAGTAATGGTGCATAAAGATATGAGGAATAAAGTTTCAAAGATGACTCTTTTTCTTCTAATTTCCCCGCTGCCTTTAAGAAGATGTTTATGCATACCTGTCATCAGGAAGTTTTAACTGCTTCTTAATTGAGAGCCCCAGGTGCAATGATTCCAGCACATGCGTTATTCTTGTTGCAGCTTTCTAAACATGCTTGTCACATCTTCAAAATAGAAAAGTCTACATGTCTAGTGTAGTTAAAGAGCCAGGTCTATCAGTGGCCAGTCAGCCATGTTGTTTTGAGGGGGAGTTCGCTCTTAAAATTCTTGTACATAACGGTCATGTTACAATATTTGATACTCATGTTACTTTTGTGTTTTTCAGACATTTTTCATTTGTAGAGCATAAGTTGATTACTTAACATTTCTAACAACACATTAATATTGATATTCCCCATTTTTTTTACCTCAAATATCCCAATTATAGTACATGTATATAGTTTGTATATGAGATTTGACTTACTGCATGAATTTTCAAATTTCGAAGGTTATAAGACAGTCAACCTACAGTTAAGTTTCTACTATTCAGAGGTACAACCCTGATACAAAGCACCTGGTTTAACACTAGATGTTCCATTTCAGTTGCAGTGGCTGTCGAGGATCATGTGGAGAGGAGAAGGCTGTTGACGGAGAAGCTGTGAAGATGTACAGCGGGTGGGAAGGAACCGGGATGTAAGAAGTGAAAGGGGTGGGTTATTGGGAAGGAACATCTGTGATGCTACGATTGTTAAATATGTTATTTTTATATTAAGAATCCCACTATTAATGCTGTCTTGATTCTTTCAGCTCTCTCAGTGCTGAGATTGTCTGAGTCAAATGTTAATGTATGTTATGTATGCCTATCATCGTGCTAAGAGAGATTTGATAAACCAGATTCAGGTGCCTGAACCATTTTTCTGTTTTGGGTATAGAATAGTTGCTGTCAATCTACAGCAATGTGGCCGTTTAAAAGGATTTTACTGTACAATTGTGAGAATGGAGATCTTATTTAATTAGACAATTGGACAAGATAAACATAACAGGAAGAAAGCAAACATTGGTAGAAATACATGTATATATGTTGTGGTGGAATTCTGATAACTGAAGACAGCAATTGGACAAAATTAAGATAACAGCAAAAATACCAAGATATAGGAATTAGCAGTACTGCATGTTTATACTGTGATGGACGTCTGATAACTGAGGACAGCAGATGACAGGATGACAAGATAACAGAAGCATACCAAGATGGAGGAACTAGGATAACTACATGCAGATGACCCAGGGCCTGGCCTGTGTCTCTACCACTGAGCTGTCTGTACCTCTCAACACCAGGAGATCAAGCAGACTGACAACACACGGACACCTGGCAGGACGACCGGTCCAGCTGCTGATGCTTGCCTTAAAGGGATAGTTCAACCATGTGTCAGGGTGTATATGCTGTGATTGAATGGTATAAACTCGTTCTGTAACAGAAACAGTTTTTGTTAAGTATAGTAATGGTTAAGAATAAGAAGCATGGTGGTTGCATTTCTGATACAAGGATGGACATTACCTCAAGTCTTAAAATATCATATTACTTACAGTAATACAAGGTCATGGATAGTCCCCCTACTTGAATATACAGTATCTGTGACCTTTGCACAGGCTTAATTGACAAGGAACATCTGAAACTAAAGACCACTTTCAATCTTTTTGCTTAGAAATTTAAGGTTTTTACAAAAAAGTCAACATGACAATAAAAAAAGATGACAAACAATGACATTTAGAATAATTGAAATATTCCAAGAGTTACAAGATTTATTGGAATGAAACCCAAATTGATGGAAGTTCTATTAGTCTATTATGAAGCAAAATTAGCCACACACACTACTCAAGAACAACTGAAAGCATTGTGGCATCGCTAGAACATAGCAGGAACATGAAGAACGGTTGTTACAGCACTGAATGAGGTCTGGCTTGTTTTATTCTCACATGGCTATCTGGTCCTCTCAACACACAAGGAGATACAGTAGTGCTGATAGCAGGCTCACATCTGGACTCTTTACCTGTAGCATATATATATATGTGTATATACAGGGGCACCTGCTGGAAACAGTAGGACATACCAGTACTCACAGATGGACAGTGGACTGAGTTAAAGGAGATGTTGGTTTGTGTTGACATTGTGAGAATATAATAAAGAACAGATTTCAAGAAGATTTTATGGATACCAAGTACAGTAGAACACGGACATAACAAAATCATAGGGACAACTTAGTTCGCTATATCCGAGCTTGCCATATCCGTGTTCTACTGTATTGACAGAATTGCCTTTTCAATTCTAGAATGGCACTAAACAGTTCATTATGAGAAATTGAAGGTTAACTGTGTGAGAAATTGTTGTTACAATAGCTTTTTATGTAGGATGTTGGGGAGTTTGTGTTTAACTTAATCTCTGAAAATCTTTAGGCTGATCATTATTAGGCAAACATTTCAATTTCATGAAACTGTAGACTTTATGCTGACCAGCTATTAATGACAATTTCATTGGTGACAGTAAAAGCTGAAATGTGTGAGATACGGTTGGTTGACTAGATGTCAGCAAGTTAAATGTGAAATGTGTTATTCAATTTAATGAAATCATTTCCTTTGAATATCTTAATATTTTGAAGAAACTGGTACATATTTCTTGATACTCATGTTGAAAGAAACATTTTACTAGTTGAATCATTGCATCATGTAAAGGATGATACATGTACATTTCCCCCTGTCAAATCTCAAGCATGATCCATGTGGCCAGACATCTGATACGGATTCATCTTCTGGCTCTGTGGCCAGTGTATAAAACAATACTATTTGTATACTTGTGTAAATAAAATTCATCAATTATTTACAAGTTTCTTCTTACACTCTTTTTACACTTTTACTGTGATTTAGATTTAAGCACCTCTTTCTTTGAAAATCTAACTCGCTCACTCACTCACTCAGCACAGTTGTTTCAAAATAGAACTGATGATAATGCTATTGCATAGTTCAACAATAGTTATACCATACATACAAACAGGACACACTTTTTATGACTTCTTACATTATGCTTATATGGGACCAGCAGGTAATGTCAATGAAAAGAACCATTTGGGTATATTTGAATCAGAGTCTATAGGTAGACTTTTCAAATTGAAAAGACTATCCCTTGAACCTTTTTCTGTTAAAGAGATTTGTACTGAACTTAAACAACTATTGGGTCTCATTTCCGTTGATAAAAAGCCAACATGTTGAAGCCCTGACAATGTCATCAGCAAGTGAGAGATCACCTGTTAAGAAGTTTAAATCGAGTAAAGCATTCACTCCAAACCACAAATATTTCTTGTTGGGCAATCCTGTGATCTGGAGACCTGCTTGTTCTTCATATGCCATCAGGCTTTGAAATGTTGCATTGAATTTATCCACTGTTATCATTATCAAACTGCCAGACATGCTTTTGTTGCTTTATTATACCACACATACTATGTTTATGCTATGATAATACACAAGCCTTGTTGGCCAATAACAGGTCGTTCCATTAACATACAGACGATTGACGTGAGGTTACATAAATCTACACAAGGCCAAGACGGATTGAAACTCAGAAATGAAGAGTTTAACCGTAGATTAATCTGTAACATTGAATAGGCCACGCTATGATGAACTTCAAAGACGCGGGCAATATTTTTGTAACCGACTTTATAACGGAATATGTGTTGGCACAATTGATCGTCCCTACACGAGCTGAATACAAGCGCCTGAGACATGGGAAACTCATTTGGAACACACCTGTATTCAACAGGGCCATATTGTCGTCTGCAGTTCATTCCTAGGCCACGCAGACGACCACAAAAGTGTTTTGTAGGGAAGGAGCGACTCACACTATGGACGTATTTAGAAATCTTTTGCAATATTTTCATTGCACTTGCTCATTGTAACAAACCAGCCGAGCACAAATATTCCATTGAGAAGCCGAGTTCTGCCAGCGAGGGAACCTTTATTCCGTGTATCTATTTAATCACTGCCTTTACCAGGCTGTGTAAACAGTGTCATCTAGCGGCATATTATTTATATTTTGGAATTTGTCTTCGTTCATATATTGACACGGATACAAAGCGGGAGAACAAAACGCATTTCCCGCCTGTAAAGTGTATTATTGAGCGAACCGATCTATAAATAAGGACGTTACATGGATCAGAAAGTGTCCAAGAAAAAAGTGCCTCTACCGGCGTGTAGGTTTAGGTGCGTACACATTACCATTCACGTCTTTATGTATGTGTAATGTGCGATTCATAACCGATTTAAGACTATAAAACACCCTCAAACATTAAAATGAAGTTTAGATGTCTTCGTTTAAAGAAGTTTCTTCTTAGTTTTGCTGACATTGTTGATTCGATATCCTAGGACGTTGACCTCATCTTTCTGTATAGTGTAATGTTTGCTTCACATTTCTACACTCTTTGATAATACTCTTATCATACAAAACTTACGCCTTTTCGTAGATGTTATGTTTATAATGTTTCAGTACTTAATAAATTTGGAAGTAGATTTCATATCAGGCAATATATTTTTAATCTTATTCATATTTTCACAATCACATTTTCACCTTCGTATAATTTTAATAAGTTATAATATGTAAGATTTACTAGCATAGTTAATGACATGCATCGGATAATGGCAGGGACACTTTGTCCGAGAGGCCAGTACGAGTACACGCTCGAGGACAGAGTGTCGCTGCCGATATCCGATGTGTGCATTAACTATGTTAGTAACTGACTTACATCTCACTTGGTCCGAGTACAATCAACAACAAAATTAATAGTTTTAAATAAAATTTCATTTTTCAATAACCTTTAAAGGGCCCCTTCACTGATTTATGAATGAAGTGTGTAGTACAATAAAGAGTGTATGAGCACGTGCTTCTTGCGTGTCAAAGCGCGAGGCACGTGGTTCTTGCGTGTCAAAGCGCAAGTCATGTTTAAGTAAATGTTTTGGGCTTGCAAACTTCGTGCACTCCATGAATATGAACCTGCTTCAAGACAAAGTTTCAGAGGTTGTCCATTTCGTTTTTGATTTTGAAGGTATATAAGACGCGTTATTTGAGTCCTCATAGACTACTTTAAGCTACTTTAATCATTCCCATAACAAGTTTAGCAAAAAAATATATATGAATTAAATTAATTATGTATCATTATTAAATTATTTCGGATACTTCTAAACTTATTTTCCTAACATAACAAAAGTTGTGGTGCAACATAAATCATATAATGTTTATTTCTTGGTTTTGTTATTTCTAATGCAAACTAAAGTCTACAGTGTTATTAGGTGATTTGAATATTTTGATTCAAGCAAAACGTGTAAGTATTATGATTTGTTTTCAAGCTTTTATTTGATTATTGATACTTTCAGTTTACTTCTATGTCTATGTTGTTGATAAATTGTTTTAAACGTTGTGTAGGAAAGGTTTAGAAAAGCCGGTGTCCTTGCTTCAGATGTCAGGACTCTTAAGCCCGATATCGATAATGAACAGGGCACTTTTCATGATGAATGGTTGCCATGGACGACGAGGTCTAGTGGGATGTAAATATAAATATCATATAATAAATGAGTACACGCAAGGGGATGTTAAGAAGACGGTAAAAGAAACAAAAATCTAGTGGATTGTACCATCCAAAAAGGAAAGACGTTAAACCGAATTTAGTTATATACCTATTTACATATGGGTGGAACATACGACCAAAAGAATTTATGAGTAATACAGGACTGACCACACTATGGTATTGACTCTTTGAATACAAGTATTTACAACAGTTAAAGGGGCAGTAGCACGTTTTTAGGGGGAATATAAGGTGATGTTAGGAAAATGAAAATAAATGGTTCCAAATGAAAGACAATGTATTTAAACTAAATGGAGCAGTAATAATTCAAATACATAACGTAAGGTTCAGCCATGCGATTGCTTTTTCTTACAAAAATGAATTAAAGGTGTTCACATAAAAATGGCCGCCAATGGATTTTATGTGAATCCTCATACTTTGTCCTCTGACTATGGGTGATTGGCTTGTGTAATGTGATTGTTGACACTGTCAATATAATACATTAGGCATTTACTTACAATTATAAGTGCAATTTTTAAAATATAAATTTATCAAAAAACGTGCTACTGCCCCTTTAAAGTGACAGTCATATCGGTTATTTTTTGTTGAAACAAAATTCAAGAGCACTTCCTTGTTTATGCTTACATGATTATTACACAATTATTTTCACGTATGCTTGTGAGGATACCATTTAAGTTGTCTTAGATGTTATTATTTCACAAAGAATAGAATGTATCACTGCGGCCTCTTGAATTTCGTTTCCACTAAAATGCCCCGATAGGACTGTCACTACAATCTTTAAAAAAATCTTTTCGAAAAAAAACCAACCCAAAAATGCACAAAAACGGCGAATTAATAAAGTAGTTGCGAGACACCCGGCGATTCCACATCAGTGCTGTTCTGAAGCTGGTTGTGATTGATTGAACCCATTCCGTTTTGGCACTGTGTTTGTCATAAGAGCTTTGAAAGTGTCTGACTGGATAATCCTCTAGCCCGGTTGGGTTGTATAACACTGGACATTTGGTGTTACATTACTTTCTAATATGTGTGTAATAACAAGGACAATTTAAGGTGTATAGTTTTTCTTCTTGTTTTGCTTGTTTTTTTTATCTGACAATATTGAACCAACTTCTAATTTTCTTTCACATAAAACATTGTTTTACCCAAGATTTGGTATTTGTTGTTGCTCCAAGTATGAGCGTTGTTCGTACATTCAGCACACTTGTCTTCAGTGATGAATCTACACCCGTGGAGTGATGGATATATGCAACTGTATACACCAACACTGAATTGATAGAGATGGTATGTCATTCTTGTCAGAGTTTGGGCAAAACGTCAGAAACGATTGCCCCTGAATATTGCTTGTACATGGAACCACTAATTAGAAGCGAATTATCCTTACAATCCAGGTTAAGGGCAAAGTGACATAAACAATTAGTCCTTAATATGCTAAAACATCTGGATTGTAGTTATTGGAAGCTATTTAACCTTACAATCCTAGTTTAAGGCGAAGTTAAAGACGCGATTGGCCCTAAACATGTGTTTTGCCTGAAGTGCAAGAGAATAAGGAATGAGAGAGTGATGAGTTGCTGGGGTCAACAGGTGCACGCTAGTTGTGTTCAAATATCCATTCATTTTCTATGGTATAATATGTATTTAGAAACGAGGAGTTATATAATAGGCAATAGGAATGAATTATTAAGCTATTGACACATTTATATTCATGCAAGTAGAACTAAGTACTGTTTCTAGAGGGTACATACAAGCATCATGTCTGAAAGGTACAAAGGTTTTACGTAATTCAACCGGTAACATATTACTGAATCTATAGTTAGTTATTTATAATGTATTTTCTGTTTACAATGTCTAAAGGTCGTCAATGCTATTAGTGGTCATCTATTTTTTTCTAAGAAATGAATTTCATAATATGTTTGTCCACACGGCTATATTTGCTTTGAATTGTAAGTTTAACTTGTATAACTGACTTCCTGTTTGAAACTTGTAAGTTAAACTTGTACAAACGTCTTCACTTCAAGACCCGCAGTTACCAACCCACTGAGCGGAGATTCCACAAATGTTCGAGGGGGTTTCTTCTAGATATAACTTGTGAACGTGTGTCTGTGGGGTTGACCTTTAAGAAAAAGGTTTGGGTTTTAATCCCCCTGAAATGCCATCCCTTGCCCCACCTTGATCCCGTACTGACCATTCTGAAAGATCGCAGTTTTGCTCAAAGACGGTGAATAGTATACCATCTAGTCATTCAGTAAGACTATGACTATGGCTATGTAGAAATGTCTGAAATTGCAATACCAAGATATAACTTATTGTTTTTTTTTTTATCAATTTCTATTTTAACACTATAAATATGTAAATATGGTCATGGTACCTGATTGAATGAATTGTCATGGTGAAGATCTTTTTCTTTCAAGTTAAAAATAAAATAAGAAATATAACAAAACGTACGACATTTTACTTGAAATATATTTATTGACTTAATCTTATTCTGGACAGAGCCGGACTACTTCCAATACCTCAGCCCGGGCAGTTCTCTCTGATACGGAGACTGCTTCATTTGTCTCCCTCTGGATACGCTCATTAACACGGGACTAATTATGTCCTGACATGACTTGTAATGAGTCAGTCCATCACACGCCAGATAGATTGTCTTATTAACACACAGAGGTCAAACTAGGGGTTAAAGGTGACTATATGTGTATGATTAACACATTACCTCTGTCAGTTCATACCTAAATTCATTGGCCTAGAAACAATTGGTCTGGCAGACATCACTCGAGCGTCTTCTTTATTGGTATAGATGTAAACCTATATCAATTTATTTCATAGATATGATTTATGTTATTGAAATAACTGCTTTCTAAACACTTCTCGCATAATATATGGTGACGCTGAGTCATTTAAAACAATTTAGATGCAAATATCGATATTGAAATAAAAGAAAAGACGTGCCTTTGACGTTTCTTCATTTAAATCTTTTGTAAAATCTGCTCTGTTTTTATTTGTTAATTTTGGGATAGGTATGTGAGAACATGTGAATGATACCTCATTATAGGTTAACACATGGATGGCATCTCTTTGTTCATGATAGGCGACGTTTCGACATAGATTCTAATTAATTGTTAGTTAGCATTTAGCATTTTTAATAACAAATCTAGGTGTAAATTTCAGGTTCTCCTGAAACTATTCTTATCTTTATATACACCGAGTCTATAAATACCATATTACTAGAAGAGAAAAAAGACAAACAGTAAACGACAACGTCAACGTCAACATAATCTAATCATCTTCTACCCTTCACCGTGACGGAAATAAAATGGTTTGTGGCCAACTAGAATTTCAAAGTTCTCATTCACGTTTTTTGAGAAAACCCAGTGAATGGCAAACGTATCTTTGAAATCCAAAATTAAAACTAGCTTTACTGAAGATAAACATGAAATTAATTAAACTTAACGAAACAGTTGGATATAAAACAAGTCTGTATTTATTTGTAAATAAACATTTCACTACTTCAAAGTTTCGCAAACATGTTCGGGTGTTGTGATCATTATTATAGGTTAACACATGGATGACATCTCTTTATTCATGATAGGCGACGTTTCGACACAGATTCTAATTAATTGTTAGTTATCTACTTATCAATTTCACGAATCGGGTTGACTAACTGGTGATATATTTGGCACTGATACGATGATAGATTTTGCATAAACTAAGATTTATTTGGGAAAACGTTGAGAGTTAAACTGAAATCACAAAAACGTGCTACTCCCCCTTTAAGCTTGATAGTTACAGAACACATTACCCAAAGAATGAGGTTAATGAAAATCCGTTCTCATATAAAAACACAGAAGCGGTAAGTTCAACAAATTTACTTAAAATATTGATACATAGTGTGAATGTCTGTGTTGATTTTGACACAAGTTATTCAATTAAGAAGTTTCTAGGCATTGCGTGCATTAAACTTATGTAAAACTCGTGCCATTTCAAATTCACATAAATTCTAAAACACTTTAAGCGTTACTGTGCTCACTGCACACTCAGAATACCTGTTGATTATTGCGGATGTTTCTACTCTCATAGTTCAACTGACAACGTTCAGGTGCATATCACTTGAGAATGTAATTTAACAGAAATACCTATCAGGTGAACGGTTTCTCTCTTACGCAAGACACTCATATTCACGAAATCATTTCAAGTGTTTAAAAGCCATTGGAGATGATGAAAAAACACCTCCGTCAACTAAACTCACCTCCCTCGACTAGAAATAAATGTTTTTCAGAACGAATAAAACAAATACGAAAGGTGATTGCGAGGTCTTGTACACCATTACCGCACCAATACCAAATGTTTCTCAACATGGATTTCCGGAAAGTGACACCCGGTGCTTTCGAAGCAGAGGATCCTGCTATCCTCGTAGTTGCTACCATACCCTGGTATACATATCATGCCAAATGCCTCGCATCACTGAAAGGTGTTTACTCCACGAATATATGGTATTTTTTTACAATCAAAGAAATATCGTTTTTCGATGAACAAGAAATGAATATCTGGAGCACCTTCATCATTTCATCCGGGTTCTGCAGATAACGGAATGGATCTGTTTACGGTAGCGCGAAGCTACGCGGCATCGAAAATGCCGTATTGAGTATAAGCCGATAATTTGATACCAGAAATTAGGGAGTCAAAGAGGGGGGTCGGCCTTTACCCAGGATATATGATGCAGATGAAAACATCTTGAAGCCATATACCCGGTCATATACGGTTCTTTTCCTTCAGGATGATGATAGAATCTGTCCACTTTGTGTATGCTTAATGTAGAATCAACGCATTACATACGGACTATATCATTGTTGTTATAGAAAGCATAATGTGTATCTCAATAGAAGAAAATGCTTATCTCCATAAACAGATACCTATTTGAACATCTATAATGTTTTGTTTTGTTTTGGTTAGTAAATTTAAATATTTTCTAAAGATTGATTAGTAAAGAAAGATACCTATATCAAATACATCGCATACGCAAGTTAAATCTAGTTCAGATGTTATTTTAAGCATTATAACATGTAGAGGTGTACTTATTGACCTGATATCAGGTATTTTTCATTTGTTTGATCCTGAAACTCAGCTGTTTATTTTCCAAACACAAAAAATATGAAATTTTGATGTTGGTGCATACAGATGATAATATATTCTAGAGCAACCATTGTTACTTCTTATATCTTATTCATAAAGATGTTTGTAGCCTATTTACGAAGATTATATTTTCTTTTCTTCGTTTGTTTTGGTTTCTCATAATTTTGATGAACTGAAAAAGTATGTATATTTTAATAGATAATTTCTTTTCAAGTGAATCGAAATTATTCTTGTCACTGTATTTTTGTAATTTCTGATTAAAACCTCTTTTACGACATGTAATGATCAGCATTTTGCACTGAAAGAACCACAATGATACAATCCCATAAAGTTAAAGTTGTTCTCAGAACATTTCGTCATTGTGAATCCATTTTCAAAATGAAAACCTTCGGATAGCATCTTTTAATATCATTTATATTAGCTTTAGCATTTTTAATAACAAATCTAGTGTAAATTTCAGGTTCTCCTGAAACCATTCTTATCATTATATACAGGTCCAGTACACCGAGTCTATAAATACCATATTACTAGAAGAGAATAAAGACAAACAGTAAGCGACAACGTCAACAAATCTCATCTCATCAACTTTTTATACCCTTCACCGTGACGCAAAGAAAATGGTTTGTGGCCAACTAAAATTTCAAAGTTTTAAATTCCCATTCACGTTTTTAAGAAACCCAGTGAATGGCAAACTTATCTTTGAAATCCAAAATTAAAACTAGCTTTACTGAAGATAAACATGAAATTAATTAAACTTAACGAAAAAGTTGGATATAAAACAAGTCTGTATTTATTTGTAAATAAACATTTCACTACTTCAAAGTTTCGCAAACATGTTCGGGTGTTGTGCATCCAACAAGTTTTCAGAGAATCTTCTAAGCTGGTAATTAAGCATCCGTCACCCAGTATAATGAAGGCGTCAGTAGTCTATGTGATGTTGGCTTGCTCTGGTCTATATCAGTGAGAAGTCTCGTACATTACCCCTACATTACACATGTCGCGCTTGTCGGCACCTTCTGTGATTGCCGCTTTCCTGGTAAGTAATTAGGGAGAGCTATATTAATTCGACATAGTTTCATTGGAACCATTTTCTGAGTCTTCGCCATTTGAAGAAATGTAGCATTTTTGTCCTTTGCCATTTGAAAAAATGCATTATTATAAAACATATTCTTTACAATATTTACAGGTGGACTTATTTCATTTACCTTTGTATGTTTAATTATTTTATTATTTTATTCAAGTATTTATTCATGCATGCATTTATCTATGTTTATTTTATATAGTCAGTTATTCGATTATATAATCAGAAAGGAATCTTGTAACCTATTCATTTTTTTATATCATTCATTAATTCATTCATGTTGTTAACGTTATAATCATTAAATGGTTTAATACAATTGAACATACTTCAATATAATAATTCTTTCACGAAATTAGAAAATGATGTTTGGAAAGCTTCATATAAAGTGAGAACTATTGTTGTAACTATTTTTGAGTATATTTCATTTCATTTCATTTAGCAGCATAACTCATCAACTTGTTATCTTATTTCAGAAAGCAGTGAGTCTTAATAGCAGTGATAATGTAAATGAAATGATATGTTGTGGTAAATTTGTGATCTGTAACGCAGATGAAATGTACCTGGTAATGACATTTGCACCTAAAGCCACAAACATATTAAATTGTGAATGGAAATATTTTGTGTGAATTCATTTGATGTAACATCTTTATCAATTAAACATCTTCAAGGCTACAAATTGAAATTTAAACTAACTTGTTTATCTATATTGTGAACATAACCTTCAAAGAGTAATCGGATTTTGAACAAGATGCCACAGGCCAAGAAGCTTATTATCTTGAATGTGTGATCACAGATGTAAAACTGACGCTGTTATAATGGATATAAAACCTCAACCAAAGGTTAGGGAAGAATTATATTGTGAAGAATAGATATAAAATACATTCCTTGGTTGAAAAGTCATTTATGACCCATTTCATGGCTACGGGAATAGAAGTTGCTTGATTTCAACTTTTGACAGTTCGATTATGTAACTTTAACATATTATACATGCAGTAATGAAAACCATCTATTAAAGATCCAAACATTAAAAAAATTCTGACAAAAGCATAGAAAAAGAAGTATCATAGATAGAAATTTCAATTTTACTTTCCTTTTTTTAAAGATTGATTTCACCCAGTCTAACTAAACCTAGCCTAAATAATACTCGTTTCACTCCGATATTGAGTCTAGCGAGATCTAGTAGCGGGTCGCGTCAGCCGACGTTTTGCCGACCTTTGACCCTCCAACGTTATATGCGCAAATGCATGCGGCTTGGTAAGACGATCCCTGATCAATTCGATTTATCGGCTGACGCGACCCGCTAATACATCTCGCTAGACTCAATATCGGAGTGAAACGGGTATTATTGAGGCTAGGTTTACTTAGACTGGATTTCACCAAGATGTCTCCAGCAGAAAACGTATTACTAGTTCTTCGAGTTGTAGCTATTCTATGGGTTTATTGTTGTTCAAATAAGAGTATGACATATTTCCTAAAGTTGTTTTACAATATTTTTATCTGAAGTATTTTGCAAGTGTCGTCTGAATTAAATTTTTTTTATCAAAGTATTAAGAAGAAGAAGATGAAGTTGATTGTTTTCGAATAATAAAATAACAATTCAAGTGGATCGTTGTCTCTGTCTCGGAAGGCAATAACTATCTTTTCTCTAACAAAATGTATTTCAACTTGAGCTTTTTCACTTATAGCCAATCTTCCTGTTTTATCCATAGCAGTCGCAAAATCGGTTCCAAGAATAAATTTGTACTTATATTATATTACAATTTATTTTAAATACCTTAAGGTCAGAAATTATTTTTAGATTATTTAATACAATTTCCAGTTTTATCATTATTATAAGGTTGAGTTTAACATTTTCATCAACGAAATTCAGAGATTCAATTACATTCAAGTCAATTATTCATGTAATAAGTTTATGTTTTGCCAATTAAACGTTACATTTTTCAATTCGAAATATCTTGTATATCCTTTTTAATTAAATCTGTGACGTCTATGTTAGCACAGAATTAAGTAAAAACAGTAAGACTGCATTATGAATAAACAAGATATCCGAGTTTTTGTTGAACTCACATTTCACCTTGTCCCGTAGTTTCTCCGTTATCAAAGTTTCCCTTTTGATACAACCCCTCCTCGATGCCAGGGTTATTCGGTCTATCTACAGTACACAATACATTGCATTATATCTACATCCGTTGTCTTCCATTGTATTAGAAAGACTGATAAATGCCACTTCAATTGTGAAAGATAATTTTAGTTTGATGCAAAATAAATGAAATCATACTTACATCCCATCCTGGTTTGATTATTAGAGCTGATATTTATAGATGAGAATGATAACTTTGTATTTGAATTCTTATTTACATGTTTGCACAATTTACGTATTTTATTTACAACCGCGCCCACATTTTTATTTCTAAAAAAAGATTTAGCCTTGACATTTAAAAAAAAACATGCATAAGGTTATTATGACCTACAGCAACTTTTAGTTACAGCCAATCAGCGTGCCGAAAATAATTAACACGGGACCAATCAGATCACTATCTTGCATCGCATTTATTTCTGGTAAAATCTATGCATAGACACTCCCATTTAAAACACACAATAACAACATCATCATCAAAATAATACGATATGAAAATAAATAAAAACTTAGGTGATATAGAGAATATGATAAGTAAATTAAGAAGACAAGACATTTATTTCCTTATAAAAATTACTTATTAACAAACGATCGTCCGAAAAACCTCACCCACAGCTTTATTCTTTTTCAAAATTGTTTTGCACTTGATAAACATATATGTTCGTTTTTAGCAAAAAACTTATATTTGGTTTGGTCTGAATTAAAGGTTACCTTTCTCCGAGGCTCATGTATATACATAAGAAAAACAAGAATATTTTAAATAGGTTAATTTTCGGAAACTGAATAAATGAAATTTCTCTTAGATTCCCTTCACATATGATTTAAAATGATCTTTTTTCAATTATAAATTTGTCGAGAGGCAGATTGTTAATAAATTGACACATGACGCCTAGTCTGGTCTCAAAATGAAAAACTATGATGTAAAACACATAAAAAAGGTCTTATATATGCTAGATAGATATAACCTGATTTCGTACGTAGACCATAGGCCACAATTAATATTCATAAACAGACATGACATGCCGTGATGACAAATTAATGAAGATGATGCTCGTGTAGATACCATGAAGTAGGTAAATCCCATTCCAAAATATGGCATTTCTGTCACATTGTAAGATACATCCCATTCTAAAGTTAAGGTTCTATCACACTGTACGGAGACTCCAGCACACCACACACTCCCTCCATGTAGACAGGATGTGTCAAGTCGTTACATCTCGTTACTGTGAACATCTCGTGTGATGTAAGACAACACAATGTCAGGAGCTTGTGTACTTGCAGACCACCGTGCTAGTTTACAGCTCCATGCAGGGTCTCCTTAAAGACATAGTTGCTGTGTAATAGAGATGTTATTTTCGGGACTGATATTGAGTTATTGGTAAGAATTTCGAAATGACGACACGATTTCTCAAACAAACAAAAATAACCAGGACAATTGACTGAATGATATAATGATAACTACAGTGTTATTCTGTTCAATGGTTACAATCACTATATTAATACATTAAATACGTCGGTAATAGATAGATGTTCTTTCCTTGGTTTTGAAAATATATAATATATTTGCAGAGAAAAGTTCGATTATCTCACTCAAACTGCATATTTCTCTATGTGCCAAATATATGCCAAACAAATTTCAAGTTTTCTCACAAGGATCACACCTTGAAACACTATCCTGTCAATTATCTTGATTAGCATTGACATGTTTTTAAAGCATCAGTTACAACGTCTTGATAAAACACCATTGATGGTAGACTCGCCACCAAGTGAGTATATAAACATGTATCCTTTGGGTGGACATTGTAAACTGAATCATCCTTCTTTAGAAGATCTTTTCTTGAAATTCCTGTGTCATGCATTTGACATTGGTGGATATTGATGAACTTGCATCATGAAACCTATCTGCTCAGGAGACCATGGACATCGTTGAAAATGCGCATTTTTTACTTCTTTGGGATGTTCTTGTAACGGGGATTATACATTACAGAGATCGAATGAATGTTTAAGCTCTCCTCGCATCATGGTAACCGCATTTATGCACAGACATGTATATAAGAGTGTTTTTTTTTTTTTTTTTTTTTTTTATTATTATGATACATTCACAGTCCCAGAATAAATGTTCAATGTCACATATTTCCTTTTTGCATAATAAGCATAGTGGGGAATCAATATATTTAAGTTTGAAGAGATAGGAACTCACAGGTAAAATTCTATGTATAAGTCTATATTGAAACCATCGCAATTCAGTACATTCAGTACATCTAAAAGGCATTTCATTAATCATTTTCCACTCAGAGTCAGAATAAATTTCATCAAGAATTTGTTCCCATTTATGATTATATTTCAGTTTTTGGAAGGAATGATTTAATAATATATCGTAGTATTGTTTTGATCCTTTACGTCCAGATTGTATTTGCATATGATTGTAAGGCAGTATTGGAATTTCAGGTAACTGATCAGCATTGGGTTGAAATTTATCTAGATATTCCTTT
This sequence comes from Steromphala cineraria, assembly GCA_916613615.1. Taxonomy (NCBI): domain Eukaryota; kingdom Metazoa; phylum Mollusca; class Gastropoda; order Trochida; family Trochidae; genus Steromphala; species Steromphala cineraria. Next base: position 7,966,328 of record OU744721.1, on the reverse strand, counting down.
ATAGAATTTTTGAGTCCAAAGTAGGTCACCGGGTCACATTTAGCTTTGTACAAAGTAATAAATTGTTCATATGATAATAAACATCCTTTATCAGTAATTAGATCACTCACAAATTTCACACCAGCGGAGTACATACTTTTATAGAAAACCGATTGATTGTTTATCTTAATGTTATCGTTGTACCAAATAAATTCAGAATATATGTCCCTTTTCAAGGATTTACAGTTTAATAAATATAGACTCCATGCTTGTAATGTATCTTTCCAGAACTTGTTGGTAACATTTGGAACAATAAAATCCTGAATATACTTTGAATCCATCTCTAAAATATTTGCGGGTATGATATTATTGTGAAAGAGAAAAAATGTGTTTTCACTGTAAGTGTTATAATAGCGTTTCAACCATGCTATCTTCTGAGCAGCTATGTAATAAGATATTTGTGGGACTTTAATACCTCCATTAGGTATACTGCCTACAATAATTTCTCTTTTTACTTTGTCCGGTTTTCCTTTCCATATAAAATCAAAACATTTCGATTGGAAGGCTTTTATAATATGATCAGACGGCGATGGGAGAGATGCGCAAATATGCGTTATTTTTGGTAGCAGCAATGACTTAAGGACTATATTTCGACCTAAAGGGGTCAATATTCGGCATTTCCAAATTTTCATTTGGTTTTCAATAATCTTGAACTTATCCAAATAATTGATTTCAATCATATTTTCAAGATCAATATGAAACATTATTCCTAATAACTTAAAAGAATGTACCCATTCGAGATTCCACTCCTTACAAAGCTTAATCCTACTACGTTTCTTTGAGCCGATCCAAATTAATTTAGTTTTTTCCACATTTACCTTAAGTCCAGAAAAGCGCTCAAAAAGGGTAAGCGTAGCAAGAACTGCATAGAGGCATTTTTCAGATCCATCTAACATCAGGGACATATCGTCAGCAAATTGAGCTAAAAGATGTTCAATATTTCCTATTTTGATACCTTTGATCTGCTCGTTATTTTTTAATAATTTTGTCAATATTTCCGTACAAAGGATAAACAAATAAGGTGAGATGGGATCTCCCTGTCGACATCCTCTACCGAGCCTAAAGAATGAAGACGGAAATCCATTAATTAAAACACATGATTCAGAATTGTGATATAGAACAGTCACCCATTTGCGAAACGAAGGTCCGAAATTCAAAAAATTCAGGACATTTTGTATAAATTTCCAGTCAACAGAATCAAAAGCTTTTTCAAAGTCTACCGACATCAACAGACCCGGAATCTGATACTTCTCTGTGTGTTCCATTAAATCATAGATTTGTCTGGTGACTTCAGCTATATACCTTCCAGGAAGGAATCCTTTTTGTTCTTCGCTTATTATGTTTACGAGAACTGATTTTAGACGACCTGCGATTGCGGCGGAGGCTAGTTTATAAGTAACATTTAGTAGAGATATTGGTCTCCAATTTTTTAAGTATCTTTTTGGCTTATTTTCCTTTGGAATACATGTTATAACGCACTGTGTTTGAGTAACTGATAGTGAACCATTTTTGTAGGCATAATTAAGAGAGTTTAGTAAATATTTATTCAAATCTCGCCAAAAAAACTTAATGAATTCGGCTGTAAAACCATCAGGGCCTGGACTTTTTTCATTTTTCATACGCTTTAGAGCAGAAAGTACTTCATTGTAAGTTAATTCTCCCTCAAGATCAGCTGATGTACTATCGTCAAGTTTATTACAGGAATGTTCTGGGATAATTTCATCCAGATCTACATTACAACACACTTGGCTAGTGTATAATGATTTATAAAATTTCACAGTTTCTTCCAAAATATCACAGGTTGTTGAAATTATGTTTCCATCTTTATCCTCCAACTCCGTGATTGCTTTATTTAAAAAATTCCGCGATTCTAGTTTCAAAAAGAATTTTGTTGGTTTCTCACCGTTTTCAACCCATTTAGCTTTTGACCTAATAAAACTCCCCTTAGCTCGTATAGTACTAATTTCTTCTAATTCACTATTTATAGATTTTATATCCTTCAAAATACCTTCCTTTTCAGTAATAATATTTGATTTGTCTAATTCTACAGTTAATCTATTTAATGTCGTATTCAGTTCAGTTTCAGTATTTTCCATTTTCTTCTTTTTTGTACTCGCAAATAGTATAGACTTATAAGAGTTACTAGTTCTACTTTAGGTAATATGTGTTAGAAAACATGACATCACATCGAGCACTGAGTCTAAACTAGTCAGGTGGTATAGTACATGGATACTGAACACTGAACTGCAAGCCGCCATGTCATCCTGCTCTATTCGTCTCACACATAGCCGCATCCAGCACATCTCACCACATGCCTCCAGAAATAATAAACTTTGGCAAATTTCGATTACTCTTTTTTACAACCAGGTCTCGTTTAACATTACTGCGCATGTGCTGATTTCATATGTGTATTTTTACAAGGTTTTATCAGAGATTTAAATTAGACTTTGAAAAGAGATGTTACCCCATCAAAGAGCCGCGTCTCGGAACCGGAAGAAGAACTCTTCAAGCGGGAAGATAGTTTATGTCACGGAACACGAGGGCGTATGATAAATTTTACACTACGTCTCTCTCCTAATCCATTGCATTCAAATATGCATCTTACACATACAGATTTATTGGGCAACAAGTCCCTGGCATTTGCCTTATTACCTTGTCTGGCACGACAGAGGGATATTCGAGAATCTGTCGTCGTTTTTTCCTTCGACTTCATCAGTAGAATTATAAGAGGCCATTCATTTGGCTGGTTTATGTTTCTGATGCCTGCTGCGTCTTCGTGTGTGGGGCAGTCTCACGTGTGTTGTTTAATTAAGAGGAGTTAATTAATGATTTTACAGGTGAGGATGAAGACATTTCATACGAATGGCTTACAAACATGTATTTTTAAAGAAAAAAATGCATTTTCTTGCTACGTAAATGTGTCTATGGTTTATGGTCAGTTCTGCAACAGTTGAAACTGGTGAGAACGTCTTTTTATTGAGATTTATTTATAAAGAACTTGGTAAGGTATTCGAATTTGTTTTCAACATAGATGTGAAAACAACATGTGAAAACTTTTATGTTGAATTTTCGATACGAACAAGAAACAAAAATATGATATTGTGATCATCATTTTCAAGTATTTTGCTTGTTAAAAAAAATCATAAAATATTTTAGGATAACATATATCTTGACATCTAAAGTGATACCAATGCATTCCAACTATGACTAATTTGAAGTTGAAGTTTCAGAAACAAGTTAGAATTCGTATTCTCTATTATGATTAAGCTCAGATTTTTAATTAGGATGCATTAATATAGGCACTGATTGCAGACTTTCACTACTCAAATTTGATTCACATTAACAAAATTCGATAACCATAAACATCTTGTACTTTATTCACGTGGTCTTGTTACAGTTAGCCAGGTGAACTTCTCGGGTCGGGCATGTATGTTGCCTGTGTGTTTGCCTTTATCATACCTGATCCCTTTATCAGATTGTTAACGCGGTGCTACTTGTGTATACTATAGGTATAATGCAGGTAATCTTCACACCTGTGTTATGGGCTTCTGTCCACGATAGTACTTATCTATATAAATCATAGGACAACAAAATATCATCAAGAAGAGCGACGCGGTCAAGAAGTTAAGTTTGTTCAATAAGGTAGGTCTCTGACCAGGGGATTAATCTTGGACATGAATTATGGTAGACTTGGACATGCTTAAGATGCTTATACAAATCAATATCATTAATAAACTGTATATGCTTATTATTATAAAAAATCACTAAATTAAAAATATGAATTACAACAATTAACATAAGTTATTCTTTTGCTCATATTGATTAATTTATATGTAAAGTTCAAAGCTTTGGAATATATTGTATTTGTACCATTTGTGATCTATCAACATCAACCAAATTCAGGTACCACTGTAACATTTTCCTAGAAATTTTGGTGAATAACATTTAATGCTTTCTTATCTATGGAAAGTAATCCAATCTAAATCAATAAGTCTAATCTTGTTTTCATTTAGTTTAATTTTTTTTAGCAAACATATAGTTATAATCCATTTTGAATAAGATGATCAAGGTACTTTGTGTAGGATGCAACTTTGGTGATTCAGTCCAAGTGCTAGCGTCGAGTTTGTTGGTGCTTTTTCACCCAATTGCATTATATTGGTGACACACACATACAACTGACTAAATCATATTGGAGGAATTTTTCAAGACAACAGTGGTTTTTACTAAAACGAAATAAACAAAATAAGTCATTTTAAATAGGCCTACTAGTTAGAATTAAAAATCACTATATATATTAATTATATATATATCATACATGGCATCTTACCCGATTTCGGCGGGTTTACCCGATTTCAGGTGGCTTCACCCGCGTCCCCGATCGGGTATTGAAAAACCCTGATTTTCAGAAAACTACCATAAATACCCGTTCGAGAAAGTGTGTTACCCATTATAATTGTTAAATGTTGCAAATTTCCTAAATAGTTCTTTGTATTTTATCAAAGTTTTAACACATTGTCGTCAAAGATACAATCTCGAAAGCATGTTATTTTTCCCAAACCGGTGTTTCAGAAATTAGTTACGGCTTCGTTTTCACTCCACTTAAGTAGGTAAATCTTGATAAAATAAATTTACATGCATAACGAAATACAAATATTCAAACACGGTAGACTCAAATAGAACCAAAAACTGGCTACCTTAATTCATAATATTCAATAATATCGCAATAGATCGAAGAATATGCGATGAATTTGTCAACTTTATCTGACAGCAATTATGAAAAGGAAGCACCGTTTGAAATTACAATCGTATTTTCTTGACGACATATAGAAATTATAAATATTATTTCGAGCTGAGTATAACAATTATGTGTGTTTCTCTTCAAGTAATATGTAAATAAATAAATGAATTCATGGCATGTTTGTAATGAAATAAAATATAAAAAACATTCAACCAAAAACTTGTTTTATTCAGACATTCAATATTTTATCGGTAATATGTTGTCATGAAAATGTTACGACCGCATGTTATGTTGAACATTGACATTTGACTTCGGCAGTTCGTGGTCCTGTTTTCATGCATCCTTTTGAAAAACGATTTAAACTTACGTTTTTGGGGAGCAAGTTGAGAAACTACAGATACATTCTATGATTATATTATCCAGTTTTGATAAAATTATTTACAAATTCGTCAAAATTTAAGTGCGTGAAACTCGCTAGCAATGTCGATAAACCGCAAGTCGTCAACAGACTAGTTATTTTTCAAGTGGTATAAGGTAAATATTTTTATCTAACTGTTGCGGAAATAGTTACAAACAAGGATTTATTTATAGAATTAGAAATGAGTCTTTCTTGAGATTGACTAATAAAAACGATCTTTATTTATTTATTTCATTTTTGATTCATTCTTCATGAATTTATCAGAATACTTGTTACATTTTCAATCAAATTTTATTATGCTGTCAGAATGAAACACTCAAGTAATATTTAGATCAGCTTTATTATTTCAGATGATAGACTTACAACATTACAAGACATCTTTCAATTTCAAAATATTTCAATTTCTAATGTCACATTGTGAAGTTTCTTTTGACAAAATATATCCATTGATAAAAAAAACCCTTTTAAACAACTAGTACTAAATACTAATAACATTTTTTTATATATATATAATTAATTGAGCACTTTTTAAATTTATTTTTTAGATTAATATGTAAAAAACAGGTTCATTTTTTATATGATTTTGTTATGAAAACTACGAGCGCTAAAAACCCCCTTTGGGAGGGAAAAACCCCCATTTGAGACCCCAAAAACCCCCATGGGCATTTCGGAAAGATGCCATGTATGATATATGTGATATTTGTGTATAGACCACTGTAGAACTGATATAACGTTAACATCACAGGAAGATCCAACAAATTCCTGAACATATCCCCTATTAACCACAGTGTGTCTATCGGGTGTAATCGCCTTGTTTCGAGTGTATATCAATTCGGAACTGCTCATAAAGCTATGGAATGCGGGTGATAAAGTAAAGTTCAATTTGGGAGACAAAAGCGACGGGGAGTATGTGGACTTACTGACTATTTACACTGATAGACAGAATTAAATTAAGAGACCATTTTTATGGCGAGGATTAAACGAAATCGTCCGTGCTTTTTTACAATACTAATCTCTTGAAACCAGAGCCTGTGAGATGGTGAAGCGAATCCCTGTCCACAATGCTTGATTATCCGGAGCGAGGTAAACCAACACCCTTAATAGTGGCCACGTCTCTAATTCTGCTGCTAGCTAGCTTCCTGTTTATTTAAAGCCCAGGTATCTGTTTCAAGTTACCCGGTTCACAAAGGGGGGAAGGAGGGTCGGAAGACTGGGAGGGGCGCGAAGATGGGGCTCGATTGATTTCTGGGCAGCAATTAACATTTGACATCCACCCTGGTCGTACAGGTTCTCCAACATGTTGGATCGTCTCAGGCTATTTGTAAATCATTGTTTTGATTTTTATCATCAAGAATCAAGGTAGAAATATTTACGAAAATTTTGGGACAACGTGTCTTAAAAAGAGGCTAAAAACACAAAACCATACAAATACACATCTCAAGTGTAGATGCACATTTTCGGAAGCTATTGCTCCATTGTCTTAACGCTCAGGTGTGCTTCAGGTGTGTAAAGTAGGTACGCAGTCGCCAGGTAAAGAGTCAAAGAAAAACCAAGAAGCTTTGTACATAAAATTACTAAATGAAAGTAGTCGATATCTTACACCTGAAATTTACTTCTCGACTTTTCATTCTACTTTTAGTGTTTCTATTATTTTTTCATATTCTGAATGAAAGGATTTTAAACAAGGCTATACCATAAATGTAGCAGTGCGGCTCTCATCATATAGGACATAAGGTGTCACTTCATCAAATCAACAAGGCGCTTTGAAAATAATCGTTCAATATGAATGCAAGTTTTCTATTAGTTGAATCGACGAAAAAAGGGAACGTCACATAACCTCTTCAGATCTTAGCGAGGCGAGGTACAAACTTGAAGCTAGATCAGATGGAAAAGAGACCCCCAGACATCTAAACTGGACCTTTGTATTAAATAAATTGAATTTTTATTTGCTTTTTTGTTGTTGGATTTTTTTATATATTTTTTTTAATTCACTTTTTATTACAGAAACCCTGTTACAATATGCGCATCCCCCCAGGGAAGAGGAAGCCCAATAAAAGTTGTTGGTCAAGAACAGGTTCCTGAATTTTGTTATTATTTACACACGACACAAAGACAAAACATTCACTCACTTATTCACACTTTTATCTCTATGTACATGTAATAAAAGGAATCAAAGTACATTTGATTTTCTATCCTTTGCTATCATTGCAGTGCACTGCTTTTTGTAAGTAGAATGTATTATGCGTTCCTTTCAAATTAAAATCTACAAGTGCTATGTATGTATGACGACGTTTATTGCATTGAATTTTTCTGTTTTCTTGTTTCTTCTCATACAGAAAAGTGACCTAAATACGTGCAGTTTATGAATAAAATTCGTTAAAAATTCTCAAAGAAATATATCACAACCTCACATCATCAACTTGGGACATGAGTCTCCTACAGTAAACTAAACCCAAGATTCTATCTGGTCGCATGTAGACAACAAGGTCTTTCGACGACGTAAAAACAATTCGTTACCCTATTCTGAGCTTTTGTAAATGTTTTTCTCATGCAGTTAAGCAAACGAATGATTTGAGAACTAAGTCTGAATCCTTGATTGAAATTTATAATTACTTGTATTATTTATTCCCAAGGTATATCTGTAAATGTTGAGAAAAAGCCAGAGGTAATTTATCAAAGTGGTATCTGTTCAGCATACTTCCCCCATTTTATTCAATATATAACATGGAATCACATTAAATGGAAGACCTGTTGTAGTATGATTGCATTCAGAATGAACATAACATACATACAATTGATACAGTGTTGTTTCTTGGTAAGGTTATACTTACTTTAACTTTATGTTGTGACCTGTTCTACTAAATCTTTACATGATTAACGAACGTGAATATTCTTTCATTACAAATATTTGGTTTACTTCGCAAGGTAAAACATACTTAGTTAAAGGGACAGATATACTAGGGTTTATTTCTTTTATTTTTGAGAAGAATAATATTCGTTTCGCAACGTTTGCTTGTCAGGCCGTATTAAACTACACTTGGAGTGACTCAAAGAGAATAAAATCACACTGAAAAGCACAACGGGTAGGCCCAATCACTTCGCTCTCCCTACTTAACAGACACCAGACTAACTTCATCCATGACTATACAAAAGTGCAAATCTTTGAACAAAGTGGATTGTTATCTTTGATAGCTGACCGTGTACAAATTGGTTAATCCTCGGTTCTCGTGTCCCGGCCTGGAAACATTTCGGTCTCTTCGCAGGGAATCGGGTTTCAAGAAACATGAAACTAACTCTATAAATCACACAAAACTGAAACAAATTCCTGTTTTAATTTCTTTGTTTTACTTTTATTTGGTTGTCTGATACTGTCGGTGATTATCACAGCATTGTTTTCCGGTTAGAGTTACTTCCCCTTGTCTCGAGTTGAGGCATGGATATAGTATTGGTGTCTGTCTGCATCGTATACTTACTGTTTACAGTAATGTAGTTCACACCCGATACTGAGATCTCTGCCTGGATAGTAAAGCTTTCTCACAGTTTACAGTTATATGGCAAAGGAAACTAATTTGTTAAACACAATAGTAAGATGTCCACACGATTAAACTACTGATAGTATCACTGAAGTCCATACATAACATTGTTCTGCAGTACTTTTATTATCAGTCTAAGTAAACCTAGCCTAAAAAATTATCCGTTTCACTTCTATACTGAGTATAGAAGTGAAACGGATAATATTGAGGCTAGGTTTACTTAGACTGTTTTATTATCATCTCATAAAAATAAGATCTTAATTGTGCTGCACTCTGCTTCACTGTTTTGCGTGATTAAGTGTAGCATATTCATGAACTAATTTTAATGAGATTGATTGATAATTGTATTCGACGACGATAGATCGTATTCAAAATGATGGGCTTACTATTTTATGCTAGCGTTTATAGTTCGATTGTTTTCAATTTGTAGTATGCTTAATTACTTAGTTTCAAACATCAGCCTTTTGCATGTTATTATTCTTTCAAAGCTCCTCATTGACAAAATCGAACGACCAAATCTTTCTACTAAATATATGCAGATTTGTGATACAATTACATTCAGTAAATCGCAACTAAATCCTTCTGAATGTATCGGTCAAACTGGAATACTGGCGATGGCGTTTTGAGCGAAATTATGTCCTCTTTTAAGGCGTCAGGGGAAAAGGAGATGGCGTGACTGTTTAAGACTTTTGCCCATTATCAGTTTAACAACACCAAGATAATCTCCTGACTGAGTCGCAATATTTAACATTTCTCGTTCTAGATTCCTTGAGTCACTTCCCTTGATCTTGAACATTTCAATTTTTGACAAATCCTTTCATTTCTCTCCTTCGATTTAGTTCTTTATCCTCAGCTACGTGAACCTTTAAAACTTTATCATCAGCTCTGCCTGTTGAACGTTTGGACTGTTCTGTTTATCAAAGTCTGAATATATAGAGAATCTCATCCAAGTGTCATCTGATATCAAATATATCAACACGAGTTGATTAAAGTTACAAATATCCGAGGCTTGCCGAGGATATTTTTACTTTAATCAACGAGTGTTGATATATTTGATATCAGAAGACACGAGGGTGAGATTTTATTTATCATCCAAATCATTTTTCAACAGTTATTAGCAAAAGAATGAACATATCTGAACACAAAACTGTCATTAGACTACTTGAACAGTGAGGTCATTGCATTGTGACGTCATCAGCATTATGACATCATAGCATTGTTACGCCATGAACTTGTGATGTCATTTAACTGATGATGTAATAGGATTATGACGATATGATTGTAGCGATATCTACAATGTAGATATCGCTTGTAGATATCGCTTGATCTCAGAAAAGCGATATCTACTGTGGTAGCCACTTTTGGATGATAAATGTATATTGAGGCCTACTGATCGTTAACAAACCTAACTTTGTGATACAATATCGAATGAAAATATGAAATGTTATTTTTCTTTTGTCATTTAACAGTTGTCATACAAAAGAAACATCGTTAAATAGAGGTGCAATTTAAAAGTTTAACTCGCACATATAATACAAAAATGGCCACAGCATGTTGCCTATTACAGCGCATATATCATACGTTTAAGGTTGATTATTTTACACATGAACAAGGGGTCAGCATTTGCTATTGGAGTAAAAGAAAAAAACGGCCAAATGAAATCCAAATTTATTCACAAAGGTGAACAAACTTTTGGATGCTATAGTACAACAACGTCCAACCGAAATCAAAATTACATGATATTTGCACTTAAGACACACAGGGTGAAAAAACTTTTGGATGCAGCTGTACAAGGAAGGTATTACCCCGCGCCTCACCTGCGGAACATCCGTCACCGGCTCCCTCTCTGCCAGATAAGCGGTTTGCTGCTTTGTCTCCCTTTCGATCTTTTGGCCGAAAATTAAAGAAAAAGGTGAGGAAGACTGAAGTGATGATATCGCGATGAGATAAACAATGGCTGCCGAGCTAGTCACATCATAAGAACGAGAACAGACTGTTCATTTTAGATCCGAGATCAACGGCAGAAAAAGTAAGTTAATCATTAGCTATCTGTTAATTGAAAATTCCAACGTTTTGTGGATACTTGTATTTTATATATCTATACTTTCAGTGTATGTGATTTGACTTGCTGTACTGTCATTATTAAATGAATAAAATGTATAGGTACTTTGGAGCATAAAAACTCCTCTTAAAATAGCTTGATTGACTGGTTGCAATTGTTTTCTGTTCACAGTTGTGTTTATCTTTATCTGTATCTGAAAGATTGTACGTCTCTACCGCTGCACTGATCCCGGAAGGAAACTTATGTCTGGAAGAAGTTCTCAATATTGCATAATGGGTAAACCAATGAGTAAACTGAGCATCAGTTATGTCATACAATATGATGTATTTATCGCTCTATCTATCTGTCTCCAAATAAATACCTTTTGTTTTCAAAAGTTTATTTTAGTTTCTATCGTACTGGGTAATAAAAAGGTGCAAACCATTGAACAATTTTTTTGATAATCATTGGTCTTTACATGATTTCCCTTCTGTTATGTCATTGTTGTTTGTTTGTTTGTTTCAGATTTACCGTTCGTTTCCGGAGCAGAACTCCTAACCCGTTTATAACATCCTTTTAAAGAATATTTTGTTAATTTTTATAACCGACATAAGTGGTGACTTTTGATATATAGAGAGATAAACCTCGTTTCAGGAGCATAACCGTTATACAGATAATTAAAATCTTCTATCAGGTTGCATGTTTATGCCCGACTATTTGAGTGATGCTTAATTCTGATCTGTAAAATGTTAAATCGGCACAAGGATAGGTTCGTTCCTTTCAATATATATCTTCCTGAAACGTTCTGCGTGCAGAACCCGTCTACTGGAAACGGTACCTTTCATATATTCAGACTGTTGAATTGTTTGAAACAAATCTTTACAGTGATTTTGTAATTAATGATCTATTAATCAATAATATCAATAATTTATATTGAATTTAAATGATTATTTCTTTTTGATGATATCCACGTATGCTTTAATATGTTCAAAAACATTTGCTATGCTTGTAAATGCTTAAACTATATATCGTCAACAATTTTGAGTTTCAATGCTCGGATTGTTAATTTCTGATTGTGAACACAAGTGTCAATCCATGTCTTTAAATGTCTTTGATTCCTGAAAGTTGAAGACGATAAATGATTTGAATGTTCACATTCGCTAGTGTGCGATATTGTGTCTTGGTGTATGAATGTCCGTGAATTTCTATTGTTAGAGGTAAACTGTACATGGTGTTGAATGTCGTATGACGTTCTTTTCGTAACCCATGTTTTTTAATGATTCCGCAGGGTACCAATAACTCTGAAATTTCTTAATGGTCTTATGTGGTATGGTGAATGAAAGGTTTCAAAATTAATGTAGAAAGTACACTTATCATAAAGGGGAATAAATGGATGACAACGTGTTTCTTACATATGATGTCATCTATATAATTACCCTTCAACAATGTACATTACTGGCCTCAATGAATTAACTGTAAATTAACTGAAACACTCACTGCTTCGTATATCGCTGGCTTCTTTTCCTTGATCTCTTTAAAATTATCTTTGTTTTTCAAAAAGTTGTTTAACTGTTCATTGTAACCATACTGTATACATACTGTAACTGATATTAGCTAATGCCGTCCCATCTTGTAACCTTTGCTGTGAACGATACGAGAGTCTGTGTAGAAACGTCTCATGAAATGAGTAAAGAAGTCGTCATCCATATTCTAGTATTCCTCTTATTAACTGTCATTCCAACTTTTGAAATGCCCCTCAAAGAAGTATGCATATATTTGACGTGTAATGTGTATTGACATTCACATACAGGATCACCGTGTCACAAGGATATATAGTTTCAGCTCAATGTCACAAGAATAAAGATTAAAGCACATGAAGAATCGTTGACTAGACATACAAATAAAGCTGAATGAGAGGAGATAGTGACTTTATTTCGTGGGTACAGACATAGACGGTCTAGTCGATGCGACGCTATTTCACAGTGGGGCGGAAATGACAACACGTTAGTTAAATTAAAATATACACTTTCACAGGCCTATGGCCTGCACTACAAAACAGAAATGTACATTTCACTTCACGTGGACATGGAGAGACTGTAGCGCTTCAATATCAATGTACAAACGACTTCTTACGCTTAGATAATCACATTTAACAGGAATTTTACTAAAGATTATGTTTATCTTGGTAAATATTTAAAAAATTTAAAGTTGAATTTCTTAAGAGCGTTTCGTCTTGTTCATATTTACAATGTTTTCACTAAAATATCAGTATCCTTATATAAAATGATGTGTAAACCGAAATGATTTCAACGTATCTCTTAAAACGCTACAATTCCGTATACCTTTTTTCTATGAGAGACATAAATATGCATGGTAATATTTATAGTAGTGCTTCCATCTAAACCATAAATATCGTAGTTAAAGTGGAAAAGGTAGTATATAGGTATCAAAAGGTAATTTCTTCATATTCTCATAAATGATTAAAATGGTTTAAATCTATCTAATTTTCAAATATAAATGAACACAGGATTATGAATTATTTTTGGAAAATTTCGATTTGGATAACACTTTTTGAAAGTTTAATTCATAAGCCATGTTGTACAATGTTCTGTTAATTGTAAACAAATAAATGTATCAAACACGATTAAACTAAACTTTGATTTTTCTTATTTATGTGACAATATGCTTGGAATTCTATCCCCCATTTTATTCATTGTCATTTTAAACAAATAAATTAAAACAATCGAATGACGTCATGTAATATTCAATGACGTCACAACAGAGATGACGATGAAGTATGAATGGATGGCGGGATCATTCTGTGATCTAGAGATATGAATACAGGAATATCTAAAGAACCGATGACGAATTATGCACTTACAACTAGCAGATCGGTAGATCAACATGACATATATATAAAGATATATATTATTAATATTTAAACATATCCACAAAATATAAACCTCAAATACGCAATGTACATCGGCATACACATATGTGACGGGTTCCCAACATATACTAACAAGTCAGCGAGCCGCACAGTCCAATCAAATCAACAGAAATATACAATCACGTGACTATCGGCTCGCTTAATTCATAAATTCAAGTTCACAACACCATGTAAGTAAAGTTCTGTGTCCTCGAGGGGGTAGAGAGGTATATTTGTCGGTGAGGACACCACGGTGCTCCAAGTTTGTCACACCAAGAGAAGAAACTCGAATGTTCAGTTGTCTTCAATTCCATGCACTCGAGGAACACAACATTTGATGACGTCATTATACATGTCCACGTCATGTGTGACGTCATAGTTTATGACCACAGATATGTAATGACACCAGTCTGGTTGAGAAAGTCCCGCCCTATGATCATTGATGTCCGTCAGTCAGTCAGCGGGTTAGGAGAACAGCCGTTGATTCGTCGATTGAATACAGTGAGATTGTGGATGATAGTATTTACCAACTATCTAGTCGAGTGGTCCGCTACTGTCTAACTAAGCCCACGACTAGCGTGGCTGTCGGATCAGAAGACGAAAACGGCACGTTTTACGTCAGATAATATCGTTTCCCTGTGTTTCCATCAATTTGATAAATATCACATCATATTCATCGTTGTTGTGTAATCTCTGCTCCTGTTAAATGGGTATTTGTTCATACGAGGTATATTAAAACAGCACTTCCTGTTCCGCTCCATCCTTTCACTTCCGGCACTTCCCACGACGCTCATGTTTATCGAATCGTTTCAAGCGGCGCTGCCACTTGTCCTTCCACCGGATGACGATGCTCTTCCGGTCCACGACGAAACCGGGCCTCGTGTCGTCCCGCCGGACCTTGCCGACTATCAGATAGCGGCGACTCAAGCGGATCTTGGGGCACTTACACCTGAGATCACTTCTGGGTACCCACAGGTAGGTCTCCCCACGGCGCGTTCTCACCTGGTTGCGCTTGTAGGAGCTCACCACGTTGATGGTAAACTTGACCCAGTCGTCAACCTTCTCACGTGACAGCACGTGCGCTTGGATAGCTGCAACAGAACAAGCATGACAGTTAGTTGACAGTTGTTATGGACCATGGGTATTGTTTTAATGTTTAGATTCTGAATACTTACGATAACATATTATGACGGCAGTGAACATCCTTACCAAATACCGTTTCACAATTATATAACGGTGTGTCAATCAATTGCAACCTTTAATCTATGTTCGTTATATTCGAACAATAATAGACGAGTGATAAATCGGTATTCAATTTTAACTGTAAATGTGTTTTCGGGGGTGTCTACAAAATATCTTTGCCACTGCGAAACGATGCACGGTATTGTTGTTATTCCAATGCAGTTCTTAGTGTGTTGTTTTCACTCGTATATTTAGACTGACATTCTTGATTTGACCACCGCGGCATGTGTTGCATTTAGGCGTGAACCAGCTAAGAAAATGTATAAAACTTGCGTCAAATTTCAACAAAAACACCAGGGAGAAGAACAAATATCGGCATGTACCCTTCCGCCCAAGAACTATGTCGACCAAGAAGTAAACTATGGGCCACGATGCTTCATTGTGACAGAGAGAAGACGGCGGAAGGTTATCTGACAACTGAGAGCCTACTGCATCTCCCACTGCATTCCGCGGGGGACTATTTGATGTGTCCTGTAATTAGTCCGATCTGCTCCCCACGTGGTGAGACCACGCCCTCCTCTGCGTGCTTCATGCGGTAGCTGCTACACAGCACTGTCAACAAACAATCAATCCGCTACAACATGATTACAATGTTTGAGATAGCGTCTTCTGTTACAAGAAAGGCAAGGTGGTGTTCCTCGACGGCTGCTAGTGAAGTGAAGGGCAAGGGAGTCTGAGTGACCTTCTGCAGGCTACACCAGGAGTATTCCGTGTCTCCCCCGCGAGATATGCAGCACAGGTGTACATGCTTAGGATCCGGAATTACTTTCCTTCTACTGTTTCGTTTTCTTAGCGTTCATCAACCACCACACGATAGGTTCACTTACACCTTGCTGGATCAGGCTTCAGGAAGGCGTTCCACAGTCATCCGCGGAATGAGGAGGCGCCGGTAGACTCGGAGCAGGATGGTGGTTGAACTCGGGTGGGTGAGACACGAACTCAGAATATGCCGGATGAGTGGGGTGGTGGAAAACATAGATTCGTTTGGTCGTTGGGTAGATGAAATCTGACTATAGCGGATTGGTTGAATGGTTAAGCCAATAGATCAGGTTGTTGGGTAGCTGGACTATGTACGATGATTGCGAATGGGTTAAATGGTTGAGTTTAGAAAGATGAAGAACAGGCAGATGCAACTTGATGCGGTGTATGTACCCCGGGTATACTGTATACTGTCAAGTTGACAGAAAATGTTGGGGATGTCCTTGAACTTGGTGGAACTAGGTGCTGTAGATGTTGGTGTATAAGATAGATGTATTATTTGTATTTGGTGAGGTTTGTTGGGATGTCAACGAGTGACGTTATGGTGTTGTTATGGAGGGCAGATAAACTATAAGTTTCAGGATCAGCTTAAAAGGGGAACCCTATGTTTCGCGGGCACCATTTATTGCCGATGTCTGAGTACATGTATGGGAGAGAAAGTTTGGATGGTGTTGACATCCTGGTATGGGGTGTTTCAGCTGAATTGGTCATGTGTACACCATCATACGTAAAATCACTTTAAGTTGGATAGTAGGATGATTATATTGTCCAAATAAATTTGTATCAAAGGTGTATCTGATATCGTACCAATGCAAACTAGAAGCAAGAACTAGTTGGAATAGATTTCAACTTTGAGAAGATATATCATCGCCCCTGAGGATAAATACGATTGTAACATTCATGAATACGTAGTGCTCGAGTACCCCGGGTTTTCTCTTGTATGGAAACAATGAAGACAATAGCCGAGTTTTTCAACAGTGGTTATTAGGGAGGTTATAGTTTTTCCTCCGAGTAGAGCAAATTATCAGAGCGCTTGTCTGTAAGAATGCAGTGAATGCCTGGCAGAGCCAACCCTACCTCACAAACACTGACTTCATCGTGGACTCACTACAGCTCCGCCCGTCCCGTATTACAGTCGCTACTCTATAGCTGATGGAGGCGGGTGACACGGTTGTCACGATGTTGATGGTTATAAACCAGGATTCATTCATATCATACGCTGACAACCTGGTCAAATGTACTTTTATTTCTTTCAGGAACATTCTTTTGTTTTATTTAATTTAAGATTAAGGTATACTTGTTTAAAAACAATGGAATTATTTGTTAAGACCCTTCTTGTGCTCTGTAAAACTATTGGCAAGAAATCAAAATGTCAGTATTTAATGTTGATTGTGCTATAACCTATGTATTGTAAATCCAATCAGTCTGAAGATAAAGAGACAAATAAAAAAAAACGTCAAGGCAAGATACGTTGTTAAGTTTCTACCCAAGAAAATTGGCAAGGCAAGTAAACAAGGAATTAATCAAATAGGGAAAGCCCCGTGTCAGAACGCCTAACTCATACAGGGATAGCAATACTTTCGACCATGGTGTACACCCCTTCATTAATGTGGTATGACATCGTTATCCACGAAGGAAGGTTGACTTTTTGACCATCCGCCAGCGTCATTTTACACTTGGTATAGAAAGTAGTGAACAGAGAATGACAAAATCATTTAGAATAGAGTCAGACGGTAGAAGTGTAGCATCAACAGAGGAGCTACGTCCGGACACTCACCTCCACCATTACATAACCATTGGAGGTATGAACCCTCTATAGATCACCTAGCTGCATGATTACAGTCATAGCATGGAGAGAACACCTTGTCGAGATAAATTACTATACTTCTTGCGGGCATCATCAACTGCCTACTGACAAGCAACAGAACTGTTCTTTCAGAACGGATGATCCGTCTGTCCCTCTGCTTCAACTCAGACAACTCCAATTGGATAGGACACATCGGAGGCGGCGTTCCTCGCTGTTGATTTAACCAGTTGTCCACAGATCGCCACGATTATAGTTTTTCCCGACTTCATCTATCGTCTGCTTTTCGCGCCAACATCACGCCCGAGCATGGGGTGGTTAAACTGATTAAATATCGCGGATCGGATCTGGAGGGAGAGGCATAGCCGATAAATGGCCATGGAGGTGGCATCGCTTGTTGAACCACCAAAGCAGCAACACACGGAATGGCGAGGGCCCTCAGTATACCTATACAGGTAGCGGTTCTAGCGGTCCATAGTCACTCCTCAGAGACACAAAGACGCATAATGCCTGATATTTGTGAATAAAATACTAGTATATTTGAAAAGGCCATTTTGTAAGTAGTCAAAACCATAATGAATTTATCACTGCATAGTCGACCGATTTGGTATTCAAGAGAAGTTTCCATGAGGCCAACGGAGTGATGTGTTCCCTACAGCCTAGGGGTTCAGGGAGCAGTCACACCGCGGGAACCGCTTCAAGTAGATAACCACCGACTATCAAAACAACCTGAGAGCAAACCCCCGTTCGACTTCACAAACTCTCCCCTCTTTTATTCCAGTGTATGATTACCTTTAATGTTTTCTCCCCTTAGATAGGGTCTTAAATCATGTTCACGTATCTCTGGAAGATTTTAATAAATTGTTTTGGAACAAGAGGCAGAATTTTCCCGCTGGTTCGGGCCACTCTCGTGAATCACATAACCCCGCGATATGAGGAAACAGATTGAAGATGTGGCTGCGTCTTGTGCAGTACCTTTATCAATTACGACAAGTTTGTGTTTTCATTATGGTGTAGAGATATATACGGTTTGATTTAACACTTCCTGATTATTAAGTTGGGATCTGTGAGTGTTTACCTGAACATGTCTGTATGCACTTAGTGTCTGAATGCGATCACAGGTGTAATGTATTCCATTTACAATGTCCTCCAATACAAATAATACCAAATTCTTAATGCTATTTTCATTTCGTTATTTATTAAAGACGTTTAATATGAACTATTCACTGCTGTCGACTGAGCCTTATAATTGTATTTTCAATGAAAATGGACGTTAAAAATTAACTCACCAAAATCTCGGCGGCAGAACTTCTTGATGTTGAGTCTTCGACTCCGCTTCTTGCATTTCCGGCAGGTCGAAGTATCTGAAACACGGGGATATGAGGGTAAATCGTCAATAAGACTAATAGTAAATCTAACGCGGATAAATACATAGTAGGATCGGAGCGACCTGAGGAGGGTTATCCCTGTGGACAGCTGCCACTAAGGAGGGTTATCCCTGAGGAGAAATTTCCCATCCCTAAAGAGGGTTATCCCATAGATGAGGAGGGCTATTCCAAGGGGGGGGGGGGGGGGGGGGGGGGGGCGGGGTGGTGCTATATTGAGGGTTGCCATCCCCGAGGAGGACCGAACCATAGAAAGGGGCTTAGTAAGATTGTGTGGCCGGGGTTCGAGATTGAGGAGGGGAACATTGAGAAGGGGCAAAATGGCTCTTGATGGGAAAAGGGTAAAGGATATTTAAATGTCGCATAACAAATGGTCAATTTGAGTATTGAAATATAGTTTATTATTCATTGTATTGATGATAAAAATCAGGAAGTCTCCAAACAAGAGGTTTATATAACTTGTTTTAACCATTCTTCGGTTCAAATCATCTGTGTTAGATTGCAAGATCTTGTATAACCATGGATTTGATAGCTGCATGATCCAAACTCCCCGTAAGACCTAAACGTTTATACAAACCTATACAATAGATAATACTTATATTGCTTATCTATCTATAATAACTGAACATTTTCACATATACCATAGGAGCTGTCGTGTAATACAGTCTGTTGCTTTGTTTCAGGTCGTGTACAGTGTGAATGAGTTCAGGTATTACTGCGAGGCCGGACCAAGCGGAGATGGTACTGCGACAGTCGAGTTAGTTAAAACAACACAACCTTACCATTGTTTATAGTTCGCCGAGATTTTAAACAAAGACACATTCTCTCTTGCTTCTCCGGCAGGACAGGGAGCACGCAACCATCTTAGTTAGGACAAAATATTCCCCCAGTGTTAATTCAACTTCAAAACTTTGAAATCTCCGTCTACAGTTACAGTGGGTTTTGAACCCTCCTCGCATCCCCTCCATAGTTTGCTAGTTGGGAGCTTTGCCCTGTGTACGTGCTTGCCACGCATACCTGTTAATTGTGTGGACTCGAGTTGTCTTCACCAGGTGTTGCCGGCCCGATCTTTTGATCTCACCTGTCCCGGGTCCCCCTGTGTCTCCCAGCGTTCTTGCACACCCTCGCCCTCCCAGGATTAACCCTGTAACTATCTGCAGTGCGCACTTGGTACAGAGGAAAGCACCCTATTGGCTCCCAACCCAGATTGTGACACCCACAGTTGACATTTTGAAATATTTGAAGTGCAGTCTGCAGCTGATAAGCGAGGTGTTGAATGTATGTCTTCCAACAACAGAACGGGAGCTTTTGAACTGTTAGTTGGTGAGGTGAGGGGTCAGTGCATGGAATATAGAATACACTGCAGTCTACTGCTATCGTTGAGACAGTCAGGTACAGCGTACCGTCTTCGTGTAGTCGTCAACTTGTAAACATCAATTTGTACGTCTATTCTAAAGTCTACTTCCAAACAAAACGAGTATTTATCTATGAACGTATCGAGTTGAAGTGCTTTTTCTGTCCCTTTTCTTTATATTCAAAATCCAGAACGACGCCAATCGCGTCGAACATGTACTAAACTTTACCCTTTTTTAATTCCCTGATCCCCAAATGGGACAAATACAGGAGTTTCTCGACGACTTGAGATTAAGGATGCGGCATATACTCGGGATTGACTCCAGTCGTGTAGAGAGAGATGGGATCAGTAGTGGGTGATACCATCATCTTCACGCGTGCAGCGACAGGACTACCCGCCCATTCACGGGTATATCTAGCATCTAGCCACCGTCTCACAACACTCGCACAACAGTGCTGTTTTCATAGGAACGTTTTTTCCGCTTTGGCCTAACTTTCCTGAATGCATTTTAACCCATTAGGATTTACTTTAGGCGGGTGCATTCTTTACAAGACACTTAGTGAATCCCAATTTAATCGTTATTGTAATATCATACATTTATACTGCTATTACACAAGGTTATGGGCTGGATATTACCCGACTTGTGTTAAACAATGTTTCACACATTCATTCATGCTTGTCTTACGCTACCTTTCTGTACGAGTAGGAAGATAGCCGTTAGATTAATACTTTGTGTACAAGAGGATATGGCAGTTTCTCTCTAAATACCTTTTTTCAGACATGTCCTTTCATATGCAACTGATTGTTCGAATGCGTTAACATCAAATAGGCCATATGCGCTGAGCAATAATGAGCCTCTGTGGATTTAAAAACATTTTACATGGTTTGGTGGTCCAACACGTTATTTCTATAGGCCCTGCACAGAGATACATGAACCTTGTACACTAAACACTTCATAATTGTTCAAATTATATATTATGTGACAGGAAAGCATTTATTCAATAAAAATACGTTATTTCTATGGTCTTGTTCGGCAATTTCAAAGACAAGGTCAAGGTTCCTGTATCTTTTGTTTAAATTTTTGCTCATTTGTAGTTTTCACTGACCCTTAACTTTCCACATTTATGTGCTTCATAACTGCTAAATACTCAATAGAAATCATCTTCTATCTAACTCGTATTACGGATCCTCTAAAGTACTTGGGATAAACATTAAACTCTCAAACTTTCTTGTTCCCGTATCCTTAGTTACATTTTAAAGCCAATCCTAAATGAACATCTTCAAGCTCTGATACACCAATACCAACACACAAGGACTAGACCATCGACCTTGGTCAATCAAATTACAAAACTTGCGATCGACCATTTAGACATTTATACCACAACACAAGACAGAACCCTTTGTCTAGATAAATAAAATGATGATCCTTGGCAGATCTATATCGGAACATAGGACAGTTAATCAAATTAAAAACAATCGACCATTCATAAGCCCTGACACATCTATACCCGAACTCAATATAGTTTCACTATTCTAGCTAAACTATGTAACAAGGACCACTCATTAGCCCGGGTACATCAATAACAAAACACCGACTTTTAAATCTAGGCTGGATTCAATAGCAAACGACCATCCATTAGCTCTGGTCCATCAACACCCTAACTTAGGACAGATCACATTGGTCTGGCTCTCCAGTTGCACAAACCAACCAATAGTCCCAGAGTATCTATAGCCAAACACATTTTCGTCAACCATCCATAGGCATTGTTACATCTTTACCCAATCTCAGAGCAGAACGGTATTTCAGTTCTTCTACCAATTGTCCAAAGAGTCTTAAACTCCAGGAAATGAGAAGGAATAGTTGTTACTAAGGATGTCATTAATTATCACAGATGTGCCAAAAGGTCAACAAAAATATTAAAAGCCCATCCATTACACATGAATACCTTAAAACATGTCAGTAATGTTGACCAAATGGTCAAAGGAGACCTTAGTCAAAAAGAAACTTTGGGCAAACACTCAAGAATCTACCAGGCCACTTCTACCCCACAGAAGACCGGACGGTACGTAGCTAGGGTACATTGTTTCGGGACCTTTTCACAGACAGAGAATGTCAAGTAGAACTGGACCATGCTATATAGCTCGCTACTACCCTTCAATACACCTGACAGCTCAATTGTCACTCGGCATTATTCGGCTTTCCTCGGAAACAGTGTCCGGTAAGAGGTATTTGTCCAGTGTCCCCCTCAACGCCTGTTCACCCCCTCAGTGTTTGTGCTTCATTGGGGGACATTCAAACTCAACTGTCAACTGTTGCACGGCTACCCAGTGCCTCTCACGCCAATTCCACCGCATTAATGTGGAGTTTGATCTAAGATTAACTTGCGCTTTCGAAATTCTTAAAAACGACAAAGGCGTGTCGAATTGAACGTGAGTTTTCTCAAAGGATTTGTCCGACATGAGAACCATCCCATTCCTCTCCTGTCTCGCTAATCCCTTCCCCGATACCTAAACACTTCAGATATTCAAGTGCTTCAACACCATCTTCCCCAAATAAAAAGTTAATTTTGACACTATTGAATCTTCACTTGAAAGTTTGTATTGGTTTACTCTGACCCGAATAATGCCCAATTTTCAAGTTTCCCGTTTTTATGTATAGGTCAATGACCCCCTCACCGTGGTGTCAAATGTATTATAGAATACCGGGTATTTGACATAATCTTGAAACTTGGTAGTACACGCCTTGCAGCAAAGATTAGAGCAGTGCGATTATTTGACATCTCCCAATCTTTAGACACATTTATACCCAATACAAAAGTGTCAAATCGATCCTTTTGTATCAAGTTAAATCATTGTTACGATAAATAAACAAAATTTTTCAAATAACAAGACACTTACCTGTTGATGAAGACGAAGGTTTTGATGTCGGATCTGGAATTTCTGAAACAAAAAGATTTCCATTCAGTATTCTGCTAACAAAACATTGGTCAAAATAGGCCTGTTCACAAGTTTGTTTATGCAGTCTGATGAAGTCATATTTTCTGATGAATTATATTGCAAGTAATGGAAAAGGAAAGGAAGAAATATTGAACTCCATATCTCCGCATTATGAGATGAAAGTGTTAATCTAAGAGTAAATCAAACAGAATCGACTCCAAGAATAACGAATGCATCGAAAGGTTTGCCAGAAATCATTTTGAGCCTGCCGTAGATGGAAGGAAGATTGTAGAATATTCAATAGAGTCTCGCTCTTTATGATAAGACACAAGTGGGGTATGATAGGATTTCATTTACTCATTATCGAGACCAAGATGCAATCAGCGGGAGGAAGAACTTGGGACTTGCAAGACTATACACTTAGAGAAGAAGAAAAAGAAGAGAGAGAGAGAGAGAGAGAAAGAGAGAGAGAGAGAGAGAGAGAGAGAGAGAGAGAGAGAGAGAGAGAGAGAGAGAGAGAGAGAGAGAGAGAGAGAGAGAGAGAGAGAGAGAGAGAGAGAGAGAGAGAGAGAGAGAGAGAGAGAGAGAGAGAGAACGAGAGAGATGTGCAAAGAGATAGAGAGAGACGGTCGGTGTCGAGAGAGAGAGAGAGAGAGAGACAGACAGACAGACAGGTATATATAGAGAGAGAGAGGACGCAGAGATAGAGAGAGAGAGACGGTCGGTGTTGAGAGAGAGAAAGGGAGAGGAATGTGATCTTTTATACAGTAAGAGAGAGATTGCGAGCTCGTATCTCGCTCCTCTCTTCCCTATCGAAACGGTTATATGTTGATGAGGAATAAATGCCTGAGATTGAAGCCAGCACCTTTTTATGAGGCCGTTCCTGCCCTAAAGTGGACAGGGGCTTGCTACTGGGGAGATTGATAAACCACAAGTCTTTGACTTAATGTGATGCCCGGGGGGGGGGGGGGGGGGGGTTCAAAACTGTGACTTGGGACCCAGACAGGTTGGATCAGCCAGCGTCCACTAGGTTGTGGACAGGGGGTCACTTCATGCGGATCTATACACTATATTGATATTTAAAAAAAGGTATCCTTAAAATACTAAAGCTTTTAATTGTATTAATTGTTTTAAAGCCAAGACAATTGTTCCAATATCATTGGTGGCATATGACAGTCTAAATGCTAAAGAAATATGTGCCAAGACAACTTCAGAACGAGAACTCCCGAGATCAGATAGTATCCCCCTAGCTCTGTAGTTCTCTAACGCCCGCTATGATCCCCAATCCTCCCTCCCCTATCTTATGACGATTGCTTGCTACATGCGGCTTTTCAATTTCCCTGAGACCCAGTGGTTATTGGAGCCGTGACAAACATACGGGTAGGGGTAGACGCTGTTTGCACAAAGCGCCGTTAGAATTCCCTTATAATACACCCGGACAGCCCATTGTGTGCCACAATCAGGGACTGTTAGCTTAATTCTCACCGATTTGTTATTGCGGAAAATATGTATCAATGCATTTGTTACCCTCTGAAATGTCTTGGTGTAAGAAAACAGCCCTCCATTTTTCACTGGTGTCCTGTACTTCACTTTCAATTAATTTCTCTCTTTCTTGGCGCCTTTTTAGCACGTTAGCGCGGCATACTTTAAACGAGTTGTATAGCCTCCCTATATTTTCAATGGGCTCGCTACTCTATTTAACCCTTATACTGCCTTCATGACAAACCGTTTACTTGAGTTGATATTTTCTATACGATCATTTAGCTTTGGTACGGTTTCATCTATGAAGTTTATTTACATGCACGTAGATTCGCTTCCATCATAATGTGATAATGTAACACTCGTATTTTTAATTTCGCTGGGTATTTATACAGTCATTCACCCAAATGTGTGATCTATATCGGGAGGACATGCTTTTGGATTTATTATGAAGACCGTGAAACATAACGTCATTTGTTCATCATGCTTTACATACAAATAGAAGTTATGACAATGATAAGCACAGTATTAAGTTTCCACGGTAACAGCTACGTTTTTTCATGCAGTGATTTTTAGAGCCATTGAGAACACATTGACCCCATATTATTTAATGTGTAAGGTTTGAATAGTGCACATCATATGTGCAACAGTGCAACAAACAGTGTATGTCAATAAGAGAAGGATTATCTTGCTCTGACCATAACTTGACATAATGCTATCTGCTGTCTATATCAAAAAGAATTTCCTCAATAATGATATTTGGTCTGGAGAACCATTGAAATGTAACAATGTAACGTTGTAACTATTATAAGGAGATTAAGAAATCTACTTCTAATGATCTTTCCAGATAATTCAGCTTGTTAAAAAATGATGGATAACCAAGTACAATCTCTGAAATAGTTAAAATTGTTCAAAAATGATGAAAAATCAAATAAATTTTTTGAAATAATTTAAATTGATCAAGGATGATGCAAAATCAATTACAATTTCTAAACTGATTCAAATTGTTCAAGATGTTCAAAATCAGTAATGCAGCCCGACGAAATAATTCCACAGAACTTCGCTTCAGAGAGCCA
This sequence comes from Steromphala cineraria, assembly GCA_916613615.1. Classification (NCBI taxonomy): domain Eukaryota; kingdom Metazoa; phylum Mollusca; class Gastropoda; order Trochida; family Trochidae; genus Steromphala; species Steromphala cineraria. Next base: position 7,940,594 of record OU744721.1, on the reverse strand, counting down.
CTAGCGGGGAAACCCCTCGTTCTGTTTGTTTATACATGTACGTGTAAAAAGTTACTTTATTATTTCTATGCCTGTAAGTTGGTATATCGTTACAGCATCTGTGCTCCTCACACGTTCGTGACTTTGATGAGGGGAAACAAATAGAAATAGCTAATGTTGAGCTACATGAAGAACAACACTTGTGAAGATCAAGACGAGAATAGACGAGAGTTGCCCACTAGGATGCTGGGTAATGTGGGAGTCAAGCAGTCGAGCTTTGTGTAGCACTATGAGGAACATCGTCAACATTCGTCTTGCAAGTAAAATGTAACAGTCAAAATGTTTCTGACTCTTGAAGTTATGCTTTGAGTAGCCAAAAGAGGAACATAGCCGACATGGGGCTTGGGTACCTTGCAAGAGATGCATCGTATCTGACTCAGGAATGTTTGCCATTATTTTCGACACTAGAAATAAACTTTAGATACTAAATGTAGAAATGTATGTTCGTGTATCATCAACATTGGTGTTGTTGGGAAAATGCAAGAAGTTCAAATTGTGACTCAGTGAGTTATGCTTTATATGTCTAAAACTAGATATAAACTTTAGATACCAAATAAAGAAAGGAATGATGCATCATCGACATTGGTGTTGGATGTAAAAATGAAATAGTTTCAAAAAGTGACTCAGTGAGCTGTATTATTTTGCTAGAAACAAGAAATAAACTTAAGATACTAAATGAAGAAAGTATGTAGATGGTATATCATCGACATTGGTGTTGGTGGGAAAATACTGTCAAATTGTTTCTATCATGGAGTTACACCTCGCGTGCTGAAACATAGACATTTACTTTTGAAATTTAACACGGGATTCAAATGCGTGAGTTGGATGCATTCATTTGTGAAAAATGATTTATATTAATAAGAGTGGTCAAATGATATAAATTCAAAAAGTCTTTCAAATTTGATTAAAATGAGGGTTTTCAATGTCAGTTGCATCTGAGGTAAATGGTACAGGGTTTCTAACTGCATTCCGGCATTTCATGCATCCACAAGGGGCAAAAACTCCAAACGGAACTTCAATGTTGCGGTTTAAGGGAAACGTTATGAACCATGCCATGGGGGTTTGCATTAATGATAACAACGACGAGTAACTTTAAGCAACTGCCCTACGTTCTTCATTATTTGTGAACTGATTGACCTCTATACATTGTCGCGAAACACAGATATCCAATCATCCATGGACGATACCAATCAGAAGTAGATAAGAGTATAAAATGGTATATCCATAGAAGTCATAGGCATCCATGAATCTTGATTTTAGAATAAGAAGAGCATTCATTTAGAAATACCTTTAGAAAGGTTCCTTAACAACGAGAGTTTATTCGACCATGCAAGTTAAGAAGAACCCGCGGAGGGAAGCAGAGAGGTTGGAATGTCGGAGTTAGACATGCTCAACAGGTTAGTTCGATTCTTCATCCTGTACAACTAATGTTTATCAGACTAGCTCGAGATCATGCCCAGAAAGCATGCCGAATTACTTTCTTTATCTTTGGAGCCTTTGTTACCGTCAGCTCTTGTAGAGTTCCGGGTTTCTGAAAAAGAGTCCATGTTTATGACATTTTCAACTTGACCCCTGTGGCCAGGTCAAAGGTCAGATCTTTCAGTGGTCACATGATAACAATCGTCCCGACATTCATTTCCATCACTTCCGGTTTGATTGTGCCAATATCCATAATGCAATTCAATGGGCGAAGGCTTTGACATCATTTCCATAAACATTGACTCGCTGTAAAGAATGGACGAATTAAAACTTGTGGTCGAGGGAAGTTTTCTTTAAAAACAAACTGTTATTTACATAAGATTTTTATGATATGCTATGCTTAAGGAAAGGTTTATCCTGGTGATATTAAGGAAATATTGCAATGAGAACCATGAATATAGAAATCAGAGAAGTTGTTTTATATCTTGCATGGTTACCCTTATCAGTGACCTTAAACGTCTAAAAATAATTTCGTTTCTTCCCTTTAGATATTTCGATTTAAAGGATGTGATGATGCGTGGAAGGGTGGGAGTTCTACCGGATCTTGCTGGAAACTCAACCAAAGGTGAAGGTCACGAATAAAAGTAGTCACACGGTACTAATCACGCAATCTAAGGTCAGAAGGTCAAGGTCGGAGGGACGGTTATCCTTGATTCTTTAAAAGGTTTTATCAGAACCCACTCACCCTTGTGCTGTTTTAAACTGAACAGTAACTGCCTCGTCTGTTTAATATTGGAACTACTTCCATGAGGTTAAGATGCTCATGTTAGACGCACGGTGAGTCAAGGAGGTCTATATAGGTGTATACTTACTGATGCATGGTGCGATGTGGGACTGGCTCTGTTGGTAGCCTTTCGCGCACCTGTTGCACGTGAGACCGGTCACTCCATCCTTGCACGGACACTGACCAGTGGTCTGGTTACACGTCTTGCCCAGTGCGCCAACAGGGTGGCAGTCACATGCTGGAATGAAGAGACGGATCTTAGTTCATTACTATACTTGTCATGTCAACAATGGTAACACTGATTTTATACTTGTACAGAAATCGGAGTGAACGAAATAATTAAAAGAATGTGTAACTGGAATGACGGTAAGCAATGGTTAGAGCGTGTGGTGAAGTGTTAACATGTCCTGCACTAACCCTGACATCCGGTTCACATTTGCTTTCTACTCTGCTTTAAATACTTTTAGCAAAATATATTATATTAGTCAATTCCCAGATATATCCCTCGGTAATTTCAAGTAATAGCTGACCGTACGTTTTAGTAGGCTTTCCACAACCTTGTTTCATAACTTAACGTATAAATTATCTCGTTTGATTAAGGAGATGTCACTTGGCATTGCTTTTTTACCTTCACAAAAATAGTACTCTATTACACGAACATACTTAACAGAAGGAACAAACATGAGAACATGACAAATGCATATCAATTCAGAAGACATAGCCGGAGGTTGCACTTGCAGTTAATTTCCTTCACTGAACATAAATATCTCGATGATATGAATCGTGCAAATTCTCACACATGTCTCACTAACAATAGGAAGCGCGTATATCACATAGCAGCAATGCTTGTATGAAGAAGGCTCATTCAACAGGTATATATGTTTATGTGGAGCGTCTCAGAGAGAAGAAGGTTGGAGAGACAAGTGGTTTACACCTGAACATCACCTCGCGTCAGACCGGGCCTTATGGCGCGTTATTCCACGGGCACCTGTTTCGGTCTGGCACCGTCTCTCCAAGAGCCTACAAGTGGTGCCAGTGCCAGAAGCAAGTCAGGAGGAGACAAGGTTTGTCATCGCGACCGAGGATATGGGTAATTCTGGGTGTTCGGGAACATTGTTGAGATAGAAGACGTTATCTGAAGACAAACACGCTTGTCGTACTGACGTGGTGACGGGCTCGTTAGACATAGAGCCAATTAAACTCCCCCTGGAAGCTCCGTGCATCACCAGGTAGTCTACCGTGTGCGTGGATGTATCTCGTGTACTAAACAATGTCTAATCAGCTTGTTAGCGCGACACGCGCCTTTACACGTGTCAGACACGAAACATACATACACACGCTCTGTAATCTGTGTAGAACACCCGATGGCTTCACGTATTGTGTACGGGAATTTGAAACTTACATCAAGATATCAAGGGTATAGGAAAGTAAGAAAAGACAACGAGAGGTAATTTATTTTTGCACAATAATTTATATATCTATACGCCATCTTTTGTCCGGGAAATACCTATACCGTTTCCTTTTACTTGTCAATGAAGTAGAATGAACATTACCACGAGTCAACAAATTGATATTTCATTTGTCCTTAACTGCTTTTTAGAATTCTTTTATAAGAAAAATAACTTGAATCTACGTCTATTGAGGAACACATTTTCATTACATTTAGTAGCATTCCTAGAAACGCCCGTTTCCTGTCGAGTGTATCCAAGTGACAGGGATGTGAGAGCCGGATAAGAAGGATGCTCTCTAACGTGTTTCTGCTTGCTCAAATCAACACTTATCTGAATGTCATTTATATCCATTACAAACATGTTCCAAGCGACCTATTATCATTATAACCTGTCACTGAGTATACACCTCAACATCCAGATACCAATTTCTCAGAAGAACTGTACGAACATCGCATCTGTAGTATCCAGAGCACTAGAGAATAATCTGAAGCTCTTCACGCCTACTGAAGAAGGCCCTTACGCATCTCCATACTTATCTACCGACAGGAAACATTGAGATAACATTTATTGCCCACGAAGATTGTTACTTTCTGTTACCAGTGGCAACCCAATTCTGGTTATTACAACTCTATATATTACTACTTACGCCACCTACGGAATGACGTAAAGAGAAAGAGTAAATCTGATTTCTTTCAATATGAATTCGTTTCCTAATCTCGTTTTGAAATTGCATGCACTCAAAAGTTTCTATATTAACAGCGGTGTGAAGGAGTTGTTCACAGTTAGAACACACATTACATTGAATAGATGGAAGAGCGGATAACATAGATAAAGAAAGGTAATGGTCGTGACATTCGACGAGACGGGGTCACGATTGGTCACTTTTTCTGAGTGATGTCAAAACGAGGTCATAAGCTGTCCCGCACTTAAGGGACTTAACTTCCGGTCTCGAGGGACATTGACTTTAGATGGAATCTAAATCTAGCGGCCGAATTGGCTTGTCCTCGATGTCGATTTCAGACAAAATGTGATTTCTTAACTCCTCCATTATCATTTATAAGAAGGGCTCGATGACCCAAGAGATAAAGGGTTTCTCGATGATTTCCTCACTGAAGAAGAATTCAGTGGCAGGGTTCTTTGAACAACGATGAAAAACCAAATGAGACATGTAGCCTTAAAGTGACACAAAGTAGCCTCAGTATCTGTCTTACAATTTTATTTGGTTTTCATAAGCTACAAAATATCTAATATGCTGATTGAAGTTCATATCTCATAAGTGGACTTGCAAATATATCCATTTATGCATAATATCTCTAAAATGCTTGATTTTATGGAAATATCAAGAAAACATCTCAAATACGTTTAATATTCGAAATTATGCATCCAATTAATCTACCTATTAGTTACAATACCTAATAAACACTATTGAATCGAATATATCTTCCTGTAAGCTTATGACAAGGTTTCAAAATTACGTTTGGCGAATTTGCGCGCGCCACTCGAGTCACATTGTCCGGTTTTCGATCAAAATTCCGTCTTTGAATGGCCGTATTATCGCTCTAATGTACTGATTGACCTTTAAATTGTTATTTTCAGTAACAGTTAGTGGTTTCCGATGTAATAACATCGATTTCGAAATTGACATATGTGATCCTATCAACATACTCTGTGTCTCTTTAAACGAGTCGTGTACAAGATTTGGTTATAAAAATAACGTGACATAAATTAAGCTCGTTGTATTTATAAACAATCTCTCTTTTTACATCTAAAGCTCTTTGGTCTCATCAGATATGACTTAAGGGACACCCACAGTGAAGTTTTAACACATAAATGCAATTTGCTTTAATTAATTTATCACATCTAAGATATCCATTATATAATTCGAAAGTTAAGTTTGATGTCATATTTAAAATTTTAAGGGCTTCCAACACCACGGTGAGCAATATGACACCTATTCTAACACCAGTCATAAACATCATACATGTCTCTTGAGCCAAAAACTACGCTGTTATATCAAGGTTATAGTAATGAGATGACTAATGGATTTTGATAGAACATATGAAGGCAAAGTTAGAGCAGTTGTCTTCATATACACCCATCGGTAGTCATGATCAGTAACCCAGGCCACATACCTATGCTTTGAGATAGAGTACAATAAATCTGTTTTCATGTCATATCAAGATATTATCTTTGCATCATAAAATACACTGCGTGGTCAGTCATGTGTGGCTGTCCTTGAATCGGAGAGGTATGGAAATGTCTTGAGTTAACTGCATGGTGAAATGTTTTCCCACCTATCAGTTTATCTAAAGGCACTGAAGCAAGTAAACATGTTTCATTTATTTAAGTTTTCTACATTACTTATTAGTTTTTACAAAGTTTATGTTCTTCAGAGTGTCAAACATCACAATACTCAACCGATTACCTAATATCCTTGACCGAACTCTTCCGAACTTTACCGAATTTAGAAAAGGATATGCGTTGCTAACTGCATTTTTATTTTCATGAATTACACATAGTTACAGCTACATTGAGTGTAATCAAATGTTTAAGATGGAATTGTTTTTTTGTAAGGACCGAAAATAAAGGTTTATAAAGGTTAGAATTAAGTCAAAACAAAAAGATCTATAAAGAGAAACAGAAACATTCTGTTCGTGAATCATAGTCTGGCAAAATCAGAATATGAAAAAGAGATTTCTGTCAAATCAAAATAGTCCTTGTGTTTAGCAAACTAAATTGTCTTGCCTTTGCCCATCATCAATTACAGGAAATTTAATGGGCTAAACGTGTGTATAAATGAATTTCATGACTTTTGTTTTTGTGCTTATAATTGTTTCACTTGTATATGTTCTATAGCTGCTTACATGTTTTAACTTTAGAATATAATTTTGAATTGATTAAGTTTATCGGCCTAGACAATAATTTTTAAATGAAAATCTATAACCTTGGAAACATCGCAATCTAGGATCTTGCAGATTTATTCGCCATCTAAATCAAACCTTGGCTAGTTTGCGAAATGTGTACGAAATTTACGACAAGGTTAGCCTATTGCAAAATTGTTTGATTTAGTGTTTTTTTATTAAATTCTCACGACCGGGATTAAGTGAAAGTTGAAGGAGTACGAAGTGCCTTCTATGAAGTTGCAGAATCATCCTGTTCTTCTATGACTTGAACCTAAGCGTTACACAAATTAGAACTTATCGCGGGCCTCAACTTTTACACCATGGTGTTGCTGTCTACGCGTCATGGAACATGAGGGGTCGTCTCAAAACCAAAATTGTGTTTTTTTGTTCTTGAAAGGATGCCTATTTGAAAATGAATAGATGAATACTCACGCTTGCATTAACTGGAATGTTGGCTTGAAAACGAATCTTTACCATAATTGATTAGAATTTTGTCCAGCCGATAAAATTCTTCTGATCTTGATCATGTTTGTTTATAACTATATTGTTTTCATAGAAAAGGATATTGTTTCCAAACAATGATTCCCAAAAGATTTGTTCTTCGGCGCTGTTAAACCCAGCATAAAAGGTAAAAAGGTTAAAGGAAACTTCGTTCAAACATCGCAAAAACTATGATATGCACATTATGAACTGACTACCTGATCTGAGCCAGTGCTTATTTTTGTTGATCAAAATGCATGTAAATGGAATCACGAGTGATGTATGTTAACTATGTCAGGATCATAAGTTCAGGCATATCGTCATGACAGTAGAGCGCCCTCTGTTGGAGAGTTCCCGAACTACGAGTGACGGATTAGGTCATAATTGTACATGCTCATTGTTTCAAGGTCGAGTCCAACTGCAGAACGAACATGAGCTAGTTATCTAATGTATGCATTCGTGTTTCGATACTCAGGAAACCAGAAACCTTGTTTGTTGAACACATATCTTATAGAGATGCATAATGCTCATGAATTGTTATCAGCGGCAGTGGCGGATTGATTAATGTTGAGAAGGGGGTGGGGTTTTACCTATCTAAAATGCTTTGTTTTCATACGAGACAGAACATGATTAATTAGAAATTAATGATTAATTAGTTATGCCCAAAAAGGTTTTGTCTATCTGGAAGACAATATATGTTTCTTTTTTTTTTAACATATTCCAAGTATTGAAATACATTGTTCATACATTTCATACGCAGGTTTTTGGAAAAAATCCAGATTGTCATACATGTATATTTTTCAAATTTTAGAGGAATGTTTTTTAAATAATATAATTATATAATTAAATAAAATAAATATTAAAGGTACAATTTAAATTATAAAAAAACATCATGGGATTGTTGACAAACTAAAGAAGAAGGATTATCCATGTAGCAGCCTGTGTGTCTGTGGTAGTGACAATGTAGATGTATAGAGCAATCAGGGCTGTAATAGAGCGGGGTCCAGTTTCCTCCCTGTCCTACACCTTGCTCGTGTACAGCAACCAGTGGATGCAGCTGTACTAGACTGGGATTTAGCTATCATATCATTAACTGACTGGGAATGTTTGAATTATCACTTACTACTATGTTCATTTCTACTGTTTGTAGCTACGTATCAAATGTTATTCCTTCTTTGAGAGGCATTTAGAAGTTGGTTTAGAAGTTTGTTGATGAAGAAGAACACGTTCTTATGGATAGTCAACTTATTATATTATTTCATGCAATAAAGAGTGAGTGAGTGAGTTATTGTTTAGCGCCGCTTGGGCAATATTACAGCCATTAGCGGCCATGCAATAAAGAAGTTGACTATCTATAAGAACTTGTTCTTCTGTATCAAATGTTACTGGTACTTTATCCTGTAATCACTCCTCAATCATAAATCATCCCTTATTTAGATATAATATAAGATTGATATTTGACTAAAAATGTTTCAACAAAAGGGTGCAATTTTTCTACAACTCCAACACTGGGCATTGGAACTATATATTTTATGTAGCTTTGAACGACATCTTTTTATCTTTTGTGAAGTTGTCCCTCAAAAATCATTCGATCGATTATGGACAATTAAGCTAGTTACTGCATCCAGTGAGTTCAATAATGAGGTCCTGCATTTTAGTCTGGGAATGTAAATGACTGTGTTTCCGTTTTTGCAGTTCTTTAAGGTGATTATTATCAAGCAGTATACATTCAGTTTTTAAAAATCTATCACAGCAAATAATACTTTTTTTTTTAGGCAGTGTGCCACTTCATATCGAATCTGGAGCAAATATAATTCTAGAAGGTACAATTTTGTATTAATGATTGAAGTAGTAAGGAAACGTAATAAGGAGACTGTGCGAAGTCTACATGTAAGTATCCTGCTCGCCGCTAGAGGTCGCTGTGTTCTGCTCCAAGGTGTGAGGTTACCTCCTCCCATTCAAAATGTCTCCAGAATTTAATACCTCGTCCAACAACAAGATTTAATTTGAGATAACCCCGATATTACTTACAAAGAAGGTCATTCGGTGCAAATTGTCTGAACGTCTGTATTTGAAGTTGTCTCTTGATTATTCCGGATCCGTTTGCACTCTGTTTTACCAAATTTGAAATTACGTATTCTTGTATTTATTGTTGCTTTCCACTCTGCCTTGTATACATCTTCATAAGGTTCCGATGTACAACTAGGTATAACGTTTCAACTTCGGTATACTGTGCTGTACAACATGGTTCAATGTGTTTCTATCTGTTTCAATTTTGCCTACGTGTGATCTTTATATTTGAGCTGTTTATGCATGTGTAGTTTGACTAATACTAGAACTGTTTTACACTCTACATTTGTTATGAATATGTCCATCTTAATCCCGATTATACTGATTGATCAAAGGTATAATTGTTTCTTGATAGTAGTAGCTTTTGTAGATTCCAATCATTCCAATAACATGTAGGATTACAAATATCAGGGTTTCTTTAGATAACGTGAGGAAATATCCTCATATTGATCATATAGAATTCTTAGTAAGGGGCAAGAGGTACAAACATTAAGACGATGAGATGGTCTTAGTTGATTGATCAGCGGATGGCATGAAAATTCGGTACATACAATAACATAAATATTATTTAAATGCTTTAAAGTGAGGTGTCTATATTTATTAGGAACTGAGTATGAATATAATATATTTTTAAAGAGAACACTACAGGTAAATTCAAGAGGCGATTGATACTATATTGTAACTACGTTGTGTTAAAGTGATGTGAAATGTGATTGTGAAACTGCTACAAAAGGTATTGCCACAAAAAGTGAACTAATTGCGATATGCAACTACAATGTAATATTAGGTGCGGTGAACTATACGGTGAAATCCCCTGTCGGTATAAAGTGATTTTTCCCTGAGTGAGACGTCACGAAATTGCAACTACAGCTACGATCTATATCAAGGGGAAAAGGGAAGATCCGAAACCGGTGTGCACACATGACGTCATAAGGATCAATAACATCACATGATATGATGTCGTGATATTGATCAAATACAGCAAAGGGCGATAAGACGTCATATAATCAACAACGTTAAGGACGGTTTTAACGTCTTATGACGATGAACGTCAAGGGTAACTAAGACGCCATACTTGAAAGGACGTAAGGGGCGACTACTCTAGTGTGACTATGATCTCTAAAGATCGTGCAACCCTTGCCTGCCATGCACCCGGGGCGAGGAGCGAGGAGCGAGGGGCGGAGAGGACGACCCTACCTTTACAGGCCCTACGGTCCGTGATGTGGCGCGAGCCGTCCCTGAAGTATCCCTGTTTACAATAGTGACAGTGGCGACCGGCCGTGTGGTGCTTACAGCCCAGACAAACACCGCCACTGAGTAGGCCTGACAGCATGTACAGCTCTCTATTGAAGCGACACCGCCGTGCATGCAAATTACAATTGCAGGCTGGAAAACAAAATAAACCAAAATAAACTCAAAATGAAGACTAAGAGGTGAGGAACATCCTACCTTTACAAGCTTTCCGATGGGTCATCGGCTTGCTGCGGTCTCGATAAAACCCTTCCTTGCAGTAATTGCAATTTCTTCCTGCGGTGTTGTGTCTGCACCTCAGACAAACCCCTCCACTTTTGTACCCCGATAATTGGTATAACTCCATATTGAACCTGCATTGCCTGGCATGGAGGTTACAATTACACGCTGAAAGAGAGCGAAACAGGTATAGAGAATGAGCAGGTCAGGTCAGCTGAGACTGATGACAAATATCGGACATTTCGAATTGAGAATATTTGTTGACAAAATAACTTATCATTTTTCTATAATATTACTTAAAAATATTAATGAAAATATCAAAATTTTGAATTTACTGAAAATGTTAATAATTTCATTGATGTTCAGACACCTGTTGACAGGAATAATAGGTTCAAGACTTTAACAATGTATTCCGATATTTGTCATGTGGATACAAATGATACCAAGATTTCTCTTATGAAATACTAGATCTATATACATATTACTATTGATAGAAGAACTTTACAGAGTAGATTGGTGAATTTTAAAGGGTCTATATGCAGTTTGGAGTGGAATTCAATGGTTAAATATTTCGTGAATTTGATTTAAATGTTATAACAATGGTTTACTAAATGACTTTACGAGTTGAATAATAGAATGACAAGGGTTAAGATGAGGGTGCGGACACTACTAGAGTTGAAAGAAACTGGAAAAAGGAAATTGTGAAACGAAAAAAGATCAAACATGAGGGTGCTAGAACTGAAGGGTATGGGGAGAGATGGAAATAAACAGGAGCAACAATTATCAATACATAAATAACACAAAATTAATAAAATGAAACAAAACAGAATAAAAACGAAAACAAAATACAGACACAACACATAATATCAATATAAAACAAAAATAAGAAACAACTGCTATTCACATAATGTAAGGCAATGTTGAAATAAAAAAAGATTTAAACCTATGGACTCACTGAACCTAAAATAATTCAAGATATTTATTGATATATTTTTGTATATTATTATATTCTGTTATCTAAGAACGGATACGCTAAAATCAACACTCGCGGGAGGAAGTTAACATTTACAGAAACCTTATTGCTAAATTATTTCCTAAATCATTTAAATCTGTAAACACGTGGTTCATTTTGGTGTAATTGGTTATTGAATATACACATGTATGTGAAGGAGACATTGGTAGTTTCCTTCTTAATACATTAATTATACTAATTTGTCATTTTCAATTAGGCAAGACCAGGACATTTTTGTGTTTTCGAAATAATATGAAAATGTTACTTAATCATATATTCAAAGTTATTTCAGCTGTGTATCTCCAAACACGGTTAAAATAGACTTAACAAATTGATTAATCTGTTCATTAGTCTTTGTCTAATTGTTGCAAATGAATATGACATGAGGGTTAAACCTTATATTAAAGAAAGGCTTTTGGTCTATATTCCTAAACAATTTCAATTTGTAGCGCAATAACAACTAATAAGTCCTTGTCATCTGTATATAAGTCATAGTCCAATCTATTTTGTACTGAAAGGTAACAGTGCAATGAACTCGAATGCAACCATACATGATATTCGTTGTTTGAACGTGTCTGATTTACATGTTGTCAGAGTATAGAGGTGGGCAGTGAATGTGTGAGATGTAGATGTTCACAAAACACAAAACATAGCGGTTGAACACCAACTTACAATTTACACTAATGTCTGTGTAAACTATAGGTTTGTCATTCGTATATTACTGTTTGTTTATTTATGATGAAATTACAGAAAATATTCTCTATCTGCAGTAGTTGATTGAATCGGTCACTCAACAAATAAAGGTTGTAAAAACGTATGGCTTGGCAAATTGACATGAACAATTGAGATATAATCATCAATATTTAAACAAATAATGTTATAACCTCCTTAATTACCAGCTTAAATGAACATGAATTTGGCGTTAAATCTAAGTGCAAGTCTCTTAGGATCACTTGTCCTCTCTCATTTTAACAATAAACCGTTTTACGACAGGAACGCCACTGTCATTAACTTCATAGAATACAATGCCTGATCAAATATTGACTTTGTTAAAATAATTGTTACAAATGCAACGAAGCATAACAAGTATATTAGTATATGTTCGCTGTACCCATGACTGTTTTGTCATAGTATGTGTTTCAACATGAATCTGAATTTCATTGTACCATCAAAATATTCTTTTTGAATGTGAGCCTTTCTGCAGGATATATTCAAAACATATGTTACCATTGTACTAATATCTTACAATATGAGACTAAACTTTCCGAAATGATTAGGTATATCAGAAACACCGTTACAACAATATCTGAGACATTATGTGCTTGTATTCCAACATATAAACATCTCTCTTCTACGTACAGATCTTGGTACGGTGTCTGTTGGACGACAAACTAAACTCTATTGTTGTCGTATAGTTAGACATCTCTTACCAAGACCAACTGTTACAATATATGTGTTATATTTAAAAGATACTAGTGACAAATCACAAACAAATGTTTGCAACTGTATGAAATTGTGACATAATCAACATTTCTTTCAGTAATATCTGCGAAATGACAGCTCAATTGTAATTCTTAACTTTTCTGAACATCTACATATAACGCCACAGACTGTTACAATATGTATCTGAGCACTATTTCTCTTATCAATATCCGTTACAACATGAGATCCAACAATAATCTGAAAATCCATTCTCCAATAAAGTACATTGTTACAAAAACTACTACGAATTTAATCCGAACATTGTGAACCCGTCAGTCTCAATATGATTAGAACCCTCCTAACAAACTCATTGAAAGTAAGCCGAGTTTATCAGCCGTTTAACACGCTATACAATTGTCACAGCCTGAAAGATGGCTCCCGATGTTGAATGGGAGTCTCTGTACACAATATGTCTGTCTGCTTCACACCAATCGTCTCTTCACACCAGATCTGATTTGGAGAGGTCAACGAGATGTGTCAAATATATTTATCGTGTATGAAAGGAGACAGTTTGAACTGTCAATGGCGTTATACCTTCTCCTGGCGCTAACTCCGACAACTTGAATAGCAAGCCTGGCACAGACCGCTCCGATACTACCAGCTTTGGTTTAGATCTATTGAATTTGTCTAAAGCGTTCCTAAACAGAGGTTGGTCGCAATGTAGGCCTGTCGGTGGCAGCAGAATGAATAAATATACTGTTTGTGTTTAAGTATAGTCTTGTAAACAACTTATTTACTGTTTGTCGTCAATTATGATATTGTTGGTTATTAAGGATTAGTTTTATTACTGGGTTTAATTAAAACTCTTTGAAATTGGTCTGGTAGCATATCATGATACATAAACTTTTTCCTCACTAATATCAGTAGCAATACCGTCATTGAAATTGAACACAAAGTCTAAAAATTTAATATTTTCAATATTTTGGACAAATCGGAGAAGATTTAGATTTGGAGATAATTTTGAAGAAGTGCCCTCGAATGTGATTAATATCCATGTAACAATAACGATAGGTTATAAATAACGATAAACCTAAAATAATTTTGAAAGTCAAAAGAGCAATTGTAGGATAAAGATATGCAATGATAATAATTTGTCTCTGTTAATGTTTTAATAGCATATCACCTATAGACGTGAACTAGACAAGTTCAGGCTCTCATATGTTACGGTAAGAATCCACAACTGCGACATACCTAACAAATCAAAGTTGTTTTAATCAACAGAGAACCAGCACGAACACCTCTACTTAATGCTTCGCTAACGCTTATTTTAACCTGGAGAATGGCTTCATCAATTCTTCGGCGTACATCACGTTCGTAAATCTTGTTCGAACGCAATAAATCCTTTCCTGGGCAGAGGCAAGCGAAGCATTCAATCGAGGAAACATTTAAAGGGTTAATTACGACTAATTGGGCTTATATTTCTTGAAGGGGCGCTGGCCGCGAGGAATTAGCCTCGACTATCTGAACATCCCTATTCATGATCCTACTTGAGATTCCAACATGTGACTCTGCATTTCTACGTATATTCACTGTGCTCTGATAAATATCTACAACTTCCTACTCACACCACTCGCAATCCTAGAAATGCTCGTAAAATTCAAGTTTGGCTCGCTAATTAAGGGTACAAAGCACAAGTGTGCCTCGTCTAGGCGTGAAAGGCGAGAGAGTGATTGTCTGCCTCGTCAACAGATGAACTCCCTAGGACAGACGGATCTGCCGTGAACTAACTAACGGTTCAGGGATCGACATTGAGAAACAAGCAGAACAACGATATCAATTGTTGTAGGGAATAAAGTAACGGTCATCTAGCGTAATCGATTGGCTTCTCGTGTCCGTCGTTTATAAGTTTCCTTTGTGGAACAATATACATAGATGGTTGTATTAGAACTAGAGAGAATAACGGTGTGCACGAGGCGTTGGTTGTCAGTCTGGTGATATATCTCTTTCCCCCTCTCCTTCCCCCTCTTTGAGATGAATGGAAGTACAAGACGAACTTCTGTTATCCACATCTTCACCATATATCACTGCTCGAGATGCACTTAGGAACTAACCGCCGGGAGAAGCCGACAAAACATTGTTCAATTGTTTCCAATGAGCTTGACCTCGTCAAGGAAGCCATGAAGCCTTTACAAATCATTATCATTGTATGTTATGATGTCTGCAGACGTCAAAACTTTCTGCAAATATTGTCTCTATGAGAGAAAAATACGAAAAACGTGTTAAATTGCCTCCTTTTTGTTATAAACAACATGGCAAGAAATAGGGGAAACACAACCGCAGAAACACTTGTGAATGCACTTTGTACCGAAATGATTCATCAGTGTTGATTCACGATGTACCTATAGGACAAGAAATATGCTACAAACATCACCAACATAACGGCAGAAATATGATACAGTACCATATTTATCGACATAAATCAAAACAAAACATCAGAAGCGCTGCTTTCTCGACATGAGCGTGCAGGCTGAAAAGCAGACGACAATGGTAAAGCAGCAGGTGTGTGGTCTCGTGAAATCCCGTGAAATCTCTCGAAGTCTCCCTGCTCTCTAGCAGAAAACACGGTAGATCTCTTCTAGAGACTCTAGACGACCCGTAATGATAAAATAACACAGTCGTGTTGGCGACATGCACACTAGGCAACTAGCGCACGTGTGGGAGATAATGAAATGTGAAGGCTCTGCAGGTTGTGCCAACAGGAGGGCTGTTTGGCGACCTTTAGCACTGCAACATTGCAGAGACAAGTTGCCTTACAGGGATACAGTGTGTAGAAAGACTGAATGAAGTCCGTATATTGATGATCACCTGTACTTTTAAGTTATGACGTTTAGAAACTTTAAATTTTGCGATAAACTATAAAGACAATTCAAACTCGCCTTCACATCGATGTAACCATAATTGTTGGAGTATTGGATGTTTTATCACTCGGACATCTATACATGTTTGAACCTCGTTACCCAGTGTTCTCAGCGCATCTTAACAGTCTTACGGTTTCGCTTTCCAGTAACACAACACAAACGGTCTCTATCACACAACCATCACCACAGATCTTAGCTTTTAGCTTTTATCTTATCTTTTGTAGCTACCTTCATTCGAATATTTCAATATATAACATAGCGACATAATATAAAATAGTCTTCATTATATGTTTAGGAATCAACAGGGAATATATGTCTATTAATTCTTAATTCCCAGTCCAATAACTAAATGATTGTACGAATGATATTGCAAAATGTGGATAGTCATCTCTTCGATTGGAGGATTTAAACAGATTCTCTGATCCTGTTTCCTTCTGATATACATTCAACCGAGTCTCTCTTGTAGTTCCTTGGTTCTAGCTTCAGTAGCATTTTCTCTGTTTAAGCGAGACTACATTCTTTATGGCTGAACAGGACATCTTTTATAAGACATGCCACGGAGGAATCACAGAACTAGAAGATGCCAGATAACATGACCATTTCTAACTGAAACAATTACTTTGCCATGTAACTACTTTTCTTGACATCAAACATCGTAATACAGTATCTTGATATGGCAGGTCTGCGTAAAAAGTTAATGAACGTTTCCAAAACATGAATTGGACAATGTGGTTTGAATAGATTATTTCAATTCTGTATATGCTTTAGTTGTTTCAAAAAAGTAATCGGCAAAATTTAGCCTTTTGTTGTTGTGAATACCGTACACCTCTGACATTTTGAATGTTTAAATTCTGACTGATGCAAAATGAATTTAATGGAATTGTTTTCAAACTTAAACAACATGAGTCATTTGGCAACATTTAACCTTAATTAAGATTAGTCATATATCTGATTGTGTGAAACCTTAACAATTTGACTGAAATCACGGGTTGACCTACATCAACAACATCACGGCCAAATACCATAAACACTTCATCACATCTTGCCAAGCTCGCGCGTTGTTTCACGAGAACTGACGAGAATGAAATCAGCGAATTTGTCACGCATGCTCAATAAGGGGTTCCTGCAGTGACCTGGCTGGTGTAAGAAGCCTGTTTGGTAGTGTGAAAGGCGTGGTATAGCGATCAGAGGCAGATACAGATGTGACAAGACTTCAAATTTTTAACACGAGTCAACATCTTAAACATTTTTTAAATTATTAAATTTGAAAGAAGAATGCTACGCACTTCTAGCTGCTCTTAAGGCAGCCATTGCCCTGATGTGAAGATACGACGTCGTGGCTGCGTCTGAATGCATCTTGTGATGAATAGTTTGCATTAGATTAAAAACTCAGGTATTATGTAGGTATCTGTAGATCGACCAGGTGTTGAAAATCCCGTCAGGTGCCCGTTGACTACCTGTATATCCCAGCTGTATACAGATCTCATCTTTGATTGCGCACTTTAATGGTCATGACTTTATATCTACATGTTCAACTGTCATGATATCTATATGCTTAAACTTAGAGTGACGTTCAACAGCCAAAACTCTCTACAGTAGGAATCAGAGAGGACGTCAGAACATGCATAATACTCCTTGATATATCGTTAATAAGTTCAAGCTTAATGGCGTTCAACATCCAAGTCTTTCTGTATATAACTTTACGAGCACATATCTATAGTACACCTTGATCATTGACTGTTAAGCATTAAATGCATATACTGCGACTCAAATCCATTTCTTTTTATTCAGAAAAATATTTGTTTTGAAAAACATATCCTTGTATTTAATCAAGAAGGACTGAATTTGTTAGATAAAGATGAAACATACGATAAATGGTACTACATGTGTTTTAAATGACCATTAGCAGTTATCTTTTTTTTCTGATCAAACATGCGAAAGTACTTAAGCATTCATAACCACCATTCAGGGATAGTTAGACATGGGGAAATTCAGGATCGAAATTGGATTAGTTTAATAGAACAGACATCTTTAACTACAAACGACACTCATTCCCTTCAGTTTTGTCCATTTTGCCGGCTGTCAGAGAAATTGAAAATTCCGACTTATTTTACTTTTTAAAAGCTTATTAGGGCGATGCGTCAATGAGAGAGACTGCAAGTACTGCTTAGGTAGATTCGTGCAGTTATTACAGGATCGAGGAATACCATGTTCACCACATTTCTTTAAAACACGTAGGATGTTCGCAATACGATGGTCGATTATATCCCAAAACACCTACAACCCATTACCCCTACAGCCCAGTTCCCCTACAGGTTGCTAAAACAACACAGTGAGTTACCCTTCTGGCATAATAGACTCGCCCTAACAAGTGATTAAGTATAAAGCAGATTTGTTTGTGCGAGTGGTTGAATTAAAGTTAGAGATGGATTATGAATTAAAGATAGAAAACTTATCTGGTGAGAAGGTATATATATATAGGTACATGTTACAAACAAACAGGTGATGCAGATATATCCCTTAAACTACCAGACAAAACCTCTATCTGCACAGCTGAACATTCGACAAGCACTCATTATCAGTAAAGGCTACAAACACAGATGGCAAATAACGGACTAAGTATATCAAACCAAAAAGATAAGTATTACTCCATTTATTCACTTATTCCAAATTCAAAATTAATTTCATTTATTTCACTTTCGACCTTTTATTAACTTTACTTGGGTGTCTATGACACATAGGAAAAACACAAAAAAGATGGAGAAAATGTTGGAAAATGTTGAACATAGACTTCTTGAAGATATCAGGTCCGCAAGAAAAACACAATCAAAACCACAAAACATAGATGAGAGAACAAAGGAACAAACCAAAACTCAAAATACTTAGAAATACAGACCGCCAATCATAGAAATGTCAAACATCAAATCTTTGTACAACACTCGAAGCTATGGCAACGAAAAGATTACAACACTATTTAGAAACCAACGAATTGATTACACAAAATCAATCAGGATATAGAAAATCCTATAGCACCACTGACCATATTGTTAGATTACAACACTCTATCAGACAAGCTCAACAAAATAATAAATTCACTACAGCAGTCTTCCTAGTCTTTAGTAAAGCATTTGACATGCTCTGGAAAACAGGCTTGATACAAAAAGTTAAGAAAAAGGACATACATGTACAAGGGGAACTGTTAAACTTTATAAACGACTTTATGTCAGACAGAACTTTTCGTCTTAAAACAGATGATCAAATATCAGACAACTATAATTTAGAAAATGGAACACTGTATCAATTCTCTTTCGGCCAAAATGTAAATATGTAAAAAAAAATTATATTTAATGTTAAAGTACAACATGTGAAAGAATGAAGATATTTAAATGTAAGTTTGTATATATAGTAATATAGTATAAAGTATAAAATGAATGTATGTGATGAAATGTGAAAGACTGAAGATATTTAATGATAATGATATGATAAAATATATGTCTCTCTATTGCTATGTATATGTCATCAAAACATCAAAGTGCCAACTGTCTCTTTGTCATGTTCATGTATGTACACAAGTGAGACGGAAACAAACTTTTGATTGATTTTGATTGTGATGTTCTGGGCCAGTCCATTATTGTCAGAGGTATCAGGTTTGAGATTAGCAGTGCAATGGACCATAGCTTTGTTGTTATAAGCTGTAGGGGAAATGGGTTGTAGGGGTTTTGGGGTACTACCCGATGGTCAAGTGTAGTGTGTAAAAGTCGGCGAGTTACGACTCACTTAAGTTTTTCTGCATGTAATAGGAGGCGTTGTATCTATATCTCATTGAGAATTGGTGGAATATGACTGAACAGGTGGGACAAACTGGTCAACGCACGACATAGTTATTGTGACAATACACGGTATCAAACACCAGGTATCATATCAGAAAGTATGTCAATTGATCACAGGTGTATCTGACTAATTACAGGTGACAATACTCCAATGTGATATCGCACCTGTTCTATGACGTCACAATGGGAGATATACAATCTGCTTTCATGCTGATGTCACAGCAACAGTTCTTTCAAGATGGCGAATAACTGTCATAAATGTTGATAAAAACATTCATTCCCTTATCTTGAGACACGTTAACGTTAGAACGAAATATTGACAATAACAGTAATACATATAAAAGAAATGATAACGAGAGAAGGAAACCGTGGCCATAAATTTTTCTCGTGTAAACATTTCACTCAATTGTTCTTGTAGCAATCCAAAAATTAATTAAATGCACATACTCAGTCAAAAAAAGGTTCATAGATTACTTTTCTAACAACAACCTGGATCCTTTAAAGTATACACTATTTATAAAGATATTTAAAGTAAATCATATAGTTGGCATGTCATTCCTCTCTCTATGTGAGTATTTCTGGTCCACTGAACCGTAACCAAAGATGAACTCAACCTACTGAGCCGAGAGAAGCTATAGCATCCACGCTATGCCAGTGTATATAGGTATAATAGTAGGTAGTTGTGATGCGTGCTTAACATTCATCAAGTTTGGGGGATTTCACCCCAATATGAAGCATGCTGTCAGAGATCGACCGCACAACACCCGGATAAACATTCTCGTTATTGCTCTATGATGGGCCTGCAGCGGTCCGTGAAATATGTCAGAGAATCAAAGCAAGAATTTAAATTGTGAATTGAAGATCTCGTATATGTCAATGAAGATAAACAAGAATTCTAAACGATGAAGTGAAGTTCGTAAATATGCCAGCAATCAAAACTAGAGACTGAATTGCTGAATTATACAATGAAATATAATATAGAATGATGTTTAACTTCCGAATTCACGGTTCGTTATTAAAGAATTTATTTATATATAACTCTCTTTTATTTCATAATCACAGCTTTTCATAAGTATCATGGTGCTTTAAAAAAAGTTACAATAGATTATGTTTGAAAATAAGCAGACTTAACTATCACCGTAAATGAAATCAGATAGCACAATGTTAGTTTCCATTCATAACTCTCCCGTGATTCTCTCTCGTAAACTTTTTCTAAAAAGGCAATCGTTTCAAATAGCGTTTATAAATCCACACGTGGGAAGTTATTGCTTAATGCGATGTTTCAAATCTTTTAACTCGAACTTTACACCAGTGTTGGCACGTATGAAGTCCATTCATGATTTGTATCAATCTTTATCAGTTTTAACATAGGTTTCACACTTAGCTAATGTGCAACTGAAATTGAATGATATTTGAAAAATATAGGAATTGCCGAAGACGAGTTTTTGAAAGCTATAAAGAAGAAGATGAACCTGCAAGTTCCTTCCTATCTCTTGGGCATGTCTGGAGATACGAGTCTCAGGTCAACGAGCAGTCTATCAGAGGGAACATGGTCCTACTGTGCTCAGTGACTGTAGGAGTCTTTATACGGTCTAGGAGTCATATTTTACTCACATTCAACGCATCCTTTATTTCAAGTCAATGTCCATTTCGAGATACCAATACTACGACAAATAACTTATGAACCAAAGAGAAATTTGATTAATTCCCAAAAGTTACAAAAGCCGATAATTCATATCAAAGACCCTTTTTACAAATCCTTCTTGTATCATTTAATCCTGGCACCAAAGCATGGCCAAATAAATATTGCTTATAAGATCATAAAACCCATTGTTTTCTTTCATGACTCAATCAAATGATGCTGAATAATGTTACAAGCAACCATAACAAGAGGGCCTCAATACAGAACATCACTCTACCCGGTAGATCCTTAGAAGTGAAATCCCCGAAATGTATTTTGACAGCAGATTAAGTTATAAGACGCAAAAAAATATGATATATGATTCCACCCAGCGTGTTCGCTCACCGGTGGTTAGAGAGGGTAAGGAAAGTGATTGTGACAGTGTTTGTGTAAACACCAACCCCCCTAAACAAGCAGAGATACAAACTCGTGACAGCGCGCTAGTTTGCCTTCATAACATCACCAACAAGACCTTCAGCTAACGTTACGCTTCGACTGACGCTCTTTGTCCAACAAAACGCAACGTGCCCGAGTCTTTCTCGACTGTTTACACCCCTGTAAGCAAGTCCCATTTAGGCGTATATCTCTCTGTGACGGCCTTTGTGCGACATGAATTGAAGAAATTCGCGGAGGAATTGCCAATTTCCCCTCGTCATGATCCGAGTAATTGTCGGGTTAGTCTGCGCACCATGGTCACCGTTCATGCCGATGACGACGTTCAATCGGACCGTCTATGGAGACGGCGTGGCGACAATCGGATACAATGTTATCCCGGCGTCTTACATGGGATACCTAGCCCCCAATAACAGGCTTGACTTAGTCACTTATTAACTTCTCAGTCGATTAACTCTAAATGAGAGCACGGCTATATCTTTTCTCTCTAGCCTAGCAGGATCAGCGTCCGGACAATGAAACGTTTACTGGGGGAAGCAGCAAGGCTTGGTTCAGAACTAACGAGGAGAAAGGACCTTCTTTGACCTCTGTGATCTAGAACATAAACAGCGCGCATCCTCTTGAGGTATGAAATGATGAACCGATCATTTGTCGGGTGGCTGAATGCGAGACAAGGTAAAGACAGATACACTGAGAACTCCTCCGCAGCGCTTTGCTCCACACTCGGCACACAGCAGGAAGTTGACAGTTTTCTTTGGTCTCCAGCAATGGCCGGCAAACATCGGATACAGGATTACTGGCTGGAATTTAATCATTTGCGTTTGTTGACGGTTCTCGCTCAGTGGGAAGGCCTTCTCAATCTGTCGGGTGGGCAGACAGACCCGGGGTGAGAAGAAATCCACCCGCGAGACTTCTCCCGCCAATTGAAAAAAGCAGACGACAATTGTCACCAATGAGCTTCTAGCCCGGTATCATCTTTCCCTGGTACAAAGAGCGGATTTTGGCCAACTGTATCCGCCTCATGAACAAACACGGCAGCAAATAGGCTCGTATCTTCTTCGCGGAGATCTGCCATTTATGGGTAATGTCCAATACCAAACTTAATCGGGTGTGAAAAACGGACATCGGGTGACAGATACAGATCGGGTGGCGGACATCTCGGCTTGACCATGGTTCACTCGAGGTGTAGAGGTCACAACACGAGGCTTTATGGACTCATATCTCCAGTTTCAGATGAAAACCTTTGATTAATAACGCTATGAGGGCTTGTCAGAGTGATTCAAGCACACAACAAGATCGAGGAACTCTGACAGGTGAACACGGCTTAAAGGTGTCACCAGAAGCGCTTCTTACCATCGGTATAATGTTATATTCCAACGACTTGATCCTGCCTACCTTTTGAACGTTTACCTGGAATGAACTCAAGAATAAACACGGCCATGAAAAGCCACTGATACTTGATTTATATAAACTTAGATGTATATTGTGCACACTCATATAAGTATGAGATTTATACCATGGTATATTTTTTTTATTAAATGAGCATTGACAAATAAATCCAGAACTTCCGGGAATGAAATAAGTTTTGAAATAGAAATTTTCTGACCATTATTCCTTGAAAATGTTCAGCTTTAGATCTAAAGAACTGACTGATTAAATACAAAACAACGGTTCAATGTATGTGGGTCGATGAAATAATAACGCTGAGTAGGCATATTCGATATGTCTAGGACGAATTTGCTTCCACACGTTGGGATAAAAAAACAACACGTCTCACAAGAAGAAAAACACTTCTCAGACTAAATGATAAAAAAACTAGCAAAAAATAACAGTGGATACACAAATACATAGTGATGAGCACATCGTATTGAAACTAGATGCATCCTCAATCATCCTTATTATCTCTGAACAACTTGACTTGGATTAAGTCGAGGAAAGCTTTGTTCCAATAATCAATTATTTTTTTCATAATTGCCACTTCAATTATGAAGGAGTATACAAGTGCATGTTATAATATAGAAAATAAACCTTAGGCCTTCTCGCTTGCTGAACACATGATATTTAGGGAACAACAAAACAAGCTGTTGTGATCGGGAAGAAAAAACGCTTGATTTAAGAACAACTTATTTCATTACGAATAAAAAGTTCCAATTCGTTAGTGTATGAATACAAACGTGGTACATATGTTGAATAACGATGAAGATCCATTTTTACAGTATTTCATTTACAATCGAAACCCAAAAAAATTTTGGCAAAAGAAAGAACGCACGATCTGTAGGCTTTTACATTCCTTGAGTAAATTTAGATCACAAAAGGTGGGAAGACATTTCACATATTCACCTGAGATCATTGATATATTATCTCAACAGGCACAAACATATACATTACTTAAATAATATAAATATGATATCATTAATGGCTGTTTATAAGTAACTCAGACAGCCATCATAACACACAAAATCATGCGACTGTTGTGCAAATAAATGTTTGAGCGAGAGAAACACAAATAAATAAATGAAGCAGACTGCTAAGCCTTCTCGAGATACTGATGTTCGTTTTCAAACAGGAACTTTCTTATCGGCGTCACATCGTGATTACCTCAGAAATACAAACATGTGCACTTTTTGTCACCGCGGGGCGACTTCCGATTCCTTACACGACAGTGTGATGAGGCAGTCACATGACCTGCCATATCACTTCATTCAAGATTACAGCACTGCTCAGGTTCAACAGGTCGAACCGCATGGATGAAATGTTTGCACAAATACAGAACTGCAAATCTTTCAGGGTTGAAATGAGATAATATTAAATCCCCAGTGTTATGACAGTAAACAACACAAGTCTCTGGTGAAAGAAGAAAAACTGCTCCTGTTGCTACCACATACTTCTTCCTTTTTCATGTTCCATACGTGCTCAATGGTAGAGTTGTAAAGAGGAAAGAATTAAGACTTTAAGAAATTAAACATACCAAGCAATATAGAATTACAAAATTGGATGAAGAAGAAAGTAGACAAAATCAGGATGACTCCAAATCGACGGTTAAAGCTTCTCCATTGCACTCTCAGTAAGATAAGACACCGCTGCACATTTTGTTTGAAAGTTTGTTTAATCAACTGCATAGTACTTAAAACACAGACAGGCGGCCAGTTTTTATTTGAACTGAAAGCTTGAAGGGTGAACACTCCAGTTTTAACAATACGCAGACCCTCCCGGGGATCTGAAGGCAGTGGCTTTAATTACTGCAATCGAGTTAACCACTGGCCTGCACCCAGTGATGTATCATGCCGCCACCTCGATATATAGCCGCTTGACGTCGTGCCAGCAGTCAGGTGGAGGGACACATACTTCGGGTTGTGAAGTGATACACCTATCATGCTGCAAATAGTTCCGGTCCCCCTCCCTCCACAAGGTGGCCTAACGCTACAATCCCCTGGGGGAAACTGCCCATCCGTAATAAGCTGCTATTTTGATATTTTTCTTGGATATTATCGGCGTCACAGGATGTGCGTTGCCGTGACATTTTACATGCGGGGGCGCGTGCGTAGTGATACAATCAGCGCACGTGCGTTCCGTGTTCTAGGGGGGTCCCATGTGACCCGGGACGGCGCGGAGGAGGGAGGGGGATGTTGATGGGAACATTTCCTGGTGTATAGACGCTGCAGTCGCTAACATAACAGAGCGGTATTGGCATACTCCGCCGCTCTCAAGCCGGATAACCTTAGTTGGCACGGTTACTTGAACATGAACCAGGTAGTTTACAGAACCTTGTTTATTTGGTAATATTCATCAGCAAGTAGTGTCGGATACACACGCTTTTGATACTTGTTCAGGTATTTGATTGACAAAATTTGTGCTGAAACATTTATGTTTACGCTGAAAAAATAAAAAGAGAATGTTGAACCAAAATTTCAAGTTCAAACGAATAACCGAATGCGGTATACTTATGAAAAAAACAAACAAATAAAAGACTTTATTGCCGGTAAGGTTTTAAAAAACTTGTTTAGGTGTTGTCTGTACAACGTTTCTCTCGTTATATTCCAATAATCCAGAGAAGTTTACCTGATTGCATAGTAACAGTTTACAGATGAACGTCATGGTGAGTTTAACCGTATCATATCATGCATCTTGGAACATATTTCTGAATGCTCAACGGGAACGTATGAATCGTGAAAAAGTGATTTCTTACACAGCGAGAGACAGCGCACATGAATCTACAAAAAGCATGGCAATTAGGAAGTCATGGAATATTTCTGTAGAGAGGTGCCACTGTTGATAATGGTAAATGATCGGCGTTATTTACACTAACAACCAAGCGAATCCCGCTATCCTGCATCTCCGTCGACCTGTGTTTATGAATATAACGACTGGCACAGCAAACCAAGAGGTATTTACGCCTCCACGTCAGGGCGAGAAACATTTCAGATTTAGTACAACTGACACGGGGAATCCTATAACAAACTTTCCATTCAGTGGTCTATCTCATCTACAGTTATATAGGCCTATGCTTTGTGTTTTAGTGAGGTGAACCGTACATGTATCTTTCTGAAATATATCTAAAATAAAAACGGGGTCATAACAATTACCAAATTAACTTTTACTTATAAACAGGGGCAATAACTTGAAACATTCAAATTCATAATAGTACCTTGAATAACCATGATTCATGATACCTAAGAAATTGAAGAACATTCACAACAAGCAACATCTATACCCTGAGCATTAATTTAATGGATAGAAGTCAATCGATGTGTAAATAACAGTGTCAAAAATGAACAAAATAACGATCCATTTATTCAACAGCACATAGACAAAATAACCCCTCGTTTGTAAATAAACAACCTGTTTAAACAAGGTCTCCTTCCACTACAAATTCCTCTGATAGTTTAGATATTAACGGCCCATACAGCAGGTGTACTGCTGCCGAGGAAACCTCCCTGCTTTCTGAGTTGAGAACGTCTTCAAAATGTTCCGCCTTTATCGTTTCAGTGTTACATTTGATAAACTAGTCCAACTCAACTGATGTGTGTCAACCTTCAAGATTGGTAGGTAGGCCTTAGGGAAGCGGTTTGACCCGAAACAACTGCTTGGTACCTGCCATTAAAACATGCTTAATGACAAGTTCACAAGGAATTTGACTCGTGAGAATGTCCATATGCAAGGATTGTATTCTGTGAAAAACTCTCTCTTCGGACAGAACTAAGTTATAATGTGTTTGCTTTTTACATCATAGTATATATTCTAAATTTCGACCATTAAGATCTTATACATCAAACATTGAGAGGAATGAAAGTGAAAGCATGTTTGGAACAATGTTGGAATCAATTCTGATCATACATCCACAAGAAAGTACGTATTCAACCCGATGCAAAACACTCTGTAAGACCCCATATCACCATCGTTTAAGCTTCCTGATTGAATATCGAGTAAAACTCTGAGGTAACACATGCGGTATTGATTAATGCATAATGATATCACATAATCGAAAACGACAATATGTTTAGTTATTTCAGCTGCGTGCAGACCATATACATCCTGAATGAAATAAAATGCATCTACCGTAACCAGAACAATACCCAATATATATATACACCAGAAAACGGCAAGAAACCAACTTGATTCCAGAAGTTGACTTAGTGCTCTCAAATCAAAATATGACAGCAATGATGCCACAACGTCCATACACCATCAATAGTAATATCACAACCATAGCTCTATTATTTGAGTTAGTTTCAAGCTTTAAAGATAACCCGGAATGTTGGAGTCTGAGACAAAACGGTGGTTTGTTGGCATCAACATACCAACTCATCGAACTCCAGATATCGAGAATGTATTTCTCCATTTCAAGGACGTATATGTGTTCAAATATCAGGAATATATATCCCTGTATAATGAACGAATGTTTAAAACATCTCGCAGGTAAACGACAGTTTCAAACATAACACCTTATTAACACCTAATCGAGTCAGTATTTTGTTTTCGTTAATAGAAGTGTCAATTTACATCTCAAGATAAGCGAAGTTGGCGATCAAATAGACTACCACCATATCTTAACTAGAAGCATTATGGATACTAAGTACAGTAACAGAGCAACGACTGCTATTCGCACTCTGAAAATAACGATTCTCATATTTCATTATATATAAGAAAGGATTTTTTTCAGATCTACACTTGCTTTTCAAGAGGTTTTGTGTAATCAAAATGTTATGAACTACAGTATGAGTGTTAGTCTAGAGCCGTACACTTGCCATGGTGTGTTACAGTGTGCAGGGAGTTGATCATCGACGTACAGAAAATGAAGTTAAAATGTACTTCTTTTTCGAAAATGATACGCTCACACTGTATTATAACAATTGTCTTACTGTCCCATATACACATTAAATTAAGAAAATGAGTAGTCTAATTCTTTTATAGCCTTTCTTATGTACAGAGCTATCTCATATCAAATCTCGTACACAGTAAAACACTCACTCGTTACGATTTCTGACCAATGCATGAATAATTACAATTTTGAAAAAATTGGAAATACCTTAGACAAATTGCATGCTATCCTAAATTCTAAATTGCTTTGCAAGAGGAAGTCATGTCAGCTGGAGATGAAGTCCACTTTGCCAATTAATCAAATAATTATAATAATAAAATAGTTTATTAAAAGGAGTCTTAGAGAATTAGGTTCATATATATAAATCTAGACTTGATTTTTAATGGATATCATATCAGCATAATGTAAAGTTCGGGGTGTAAATATACTAGAAGAGCACATGAGTGAGACTACAGCCCTGTCTGCAGTACGCTATATATACGCCGCACTCCGCTGTGAGATGATAGGGTGCTTCTCGCTGAATGAACATCACCGTTTTATGATTATCTTCTCTTTTCCGCACGACTAGTTCGGGATGATATAGCCCAGATAAGACCGTCTAACAGATCTACACGACGGCGCTGGTAACATATCCTTCTGCTCTTCTGGTCACTTAACATGCCTCGCTAATGGTCATTTTCTTCTCCTATCAGCCGGATTGACCATTTACTCGCCTCCTAAAACCACTATCACTTTGTCAGTCAATTTGATTTCTGCATCTGATTCACTTACGCCAAGCCCGCAAGGTCGGCTAGACAGACAGTCGATATGTAACAAGTTGTAAGGATATCAGTGTATTGAGGAAGGCAACTGTAAGAGCCGGGAAGATGTAGAAGTGATAGCGGTTTAAGTACGGATCTAGATGTTATCTGGCGGCTCACACGCCGGCATTAGCTGATGCAGGGGCGAGGCGAGAACCTACAAGGTGTGATGCATGGCTGGGGTGTTAAACAAGATGGGAGAGATAATTCCCCCTCCCTCCCTCGCACTGGAGCTGCTTCCTGCCAATAATAAGCAGGAGACGACTCCGGCAGGTGAACCGAATTGCTCAAGACAAATCTCAAGATAACCCTGACAGCGAGATGCTTCGTAACAGATCTCCCTCGTTTCTTAACGAATTGTGGTGACAGTACCTATATTAAATGAAATAATCGTTTTGGTATTCGTGAAGTGGCATCCAGAAGATATTATTAAACATTGGAATATTTTTGAAACCGTGGTTTTGAACATACAAAACCAAACAAATAGTACGTTGATTATTTTCTTTGTAGCATTAAATGCATTAACCAAACCTCACAGAGACCCGAAAACAGCATTATATTTTGTATTCTAAGAGAAGATATGATTACAAATATAACAAAGTGACAAAATTTTACATTCTAAGAAGTAAATCTTAATACATGACCATGCTGAACTTGTGTGTGCCTGATACTTCTTTTGGGGTCATATCATAATATAGCTGATAAGTAAATCAAACAGGTCTAATAAGTAATTCAATTGGGGATAACGTTTATCCATCCGTATTAACAGCTTAGCATGTACGTCAAGATGCACCAATAAGTCCATGTCCCTACCCGACTACTGTCACATTCCTACCCGGCCAATACGGGGTATCAGTGCTATCAGTATTGCCTATATCTCCACTCCAAGTCCTCCAGGTCTACCTCCTAAACCCTGTATGTGAGTGCGATACGGAGCCCGCGATAAAGCACGTTATCGGCTCTAAGACCAACACAAATCCCCTTGAAAGTCCACTATCGACAGGTCTGAAGCCAAATAACATAACTGTGTATCACCTCCCGCTCTGATAGAGTCGCGATAGCCTCTCCAGTCAATATTGGTTTAAACAATGTCCAAGTCTACCTATCACCCGCAGGGTTACTTCAAAGTCGAGCTAGACGTACCCCGTGGTTCGCTATTCGGGTGTGAGTACACACTTGGGGTAGAGGGCCGGGTACCTTGGTGGGTCGTTCCCGGGTGGGTATACAGGTGTCTGGGGAGGAGGGTAGCGAGATAACTCATGGGCGGGTAGGTCTGGAGAGAGAGCCATCACAGACTGACATTGCTTCGTTAGTCTTTGGTACCGTTGTAGTGAAAGGGTACAGAAGGTTATAAGGTTACGTAGACCATGTCTGGAGATCAAGTGCTTACTATTAACGGGATGGTGCTGTCTTTTTATAGTTACAAATGCGTATTTTCGGGATGCAAGATGACATGTGGGGGAAATAAATGATTTGATTGAAGAAATACAAACTCTCAATGTTTATCAATCAATGGATCTCTAATTAGCTGGATTGGTGAAAAGGAGGACAGAGTTTCCAAATGTTATAATCAATCACTACCATCATACCCAAAGGACAGCAAGAGCGGTAGTTAGAGTCGAGATATTCGGGAATAGTCCTGAGATGTTGGATGTGAGGGTACATGTATAATTGTTAATTTACTGAACACGACAATTAAAGAAACGGGTGCAATTGGTGTACGGGTAGGGTCAGCTGGGTCGGGAGGGTTGTATAGGGGGCTGTGATAAGATATGTTGGGGTGGGATGTGTGGATTTATTGAGATTGTAGTTTCTCTCTCGCACCTGGTCCTTCAGTCGCCCACTTCACACTCCCGGCTACAGGGTCAAGCACCCCCGTAAATCACACTGCCTTGCAAGGCTCCCTGCTTCGTACACCCTCATTCTGCTATGATGTGTCTTTCAGGGGTTCAGGAAGTCTACAGTACTGGGCCGAATTTTACAAAGCTACCATACCATACACGACAGTGGTTAGATGTTCAACAGTACTAGGCCACTTTTAAAGAGTTACCATACCTTAATGTGAACCCAAGTCGATGGCTAGTCATGTCAATTGACTTTGTTGTATTTGCTTTGTTGCATCTCTCTAGCAATGGTCTACAGTACTCGGCACACTTTCAAAGAGCTACATCACCTTGTAGAAAACTCAAGTCGATCACTAGTCATTTGACAGTGCTTGAAATGAACCTTTAACATAATCTAGGTCTTATTTCTAAACTTACTAAATGCATGATCAAAAGACTAGGAAATTATTACCAAGAAAAGCTTGGTTTACCGTGAAAGTTATGTTCGAGTGTAATCAATGGGATTCTATTGGCTTTGAATACATATGGAAGGTTGAGAATTGTTACGTGTAATTTGGAATGATAAATCATTCTTTTCGCGAAAGTACCAAAACCAAACAAAATCCATTTTACTGATCTATGCAACGAAAGACAAACGTTTCATGCACACTCAATATTTTTGAAAGACTGACACGAAATTTAATTTCATGAGATTGAGTTCATTATTTTCAAGAAACGGTTTTCAAAGATTAGTCAACTAAAATATTTTTTCTTTGCTGTGACAGTTCCCCCATGTTTCAATCTAAATAAATTTAGATCAACAGGTTTTATATTTGGTCATACTGTTGCCCATGTTTCAGATAACAAGACTTAAAAGGCCATCAGCTTACTGCATTTCTTGCCCTTGTTTAGTTGATCTGATAAAACTGTTGTCAAAAATGTTTTCGACAGTTATTTCGAAGACAAATAATTTCAACATCCGATTTCAACTTCGGCATGATTCGTACAATTAGTCAAGGAAACCTTTATAGAATAAACTTTGCTACACTGAATAAACAGGCATCAACTAACGAAATCTAATTTACTAAAATACCCGACGTCAGTTTCGTCTTGGTCCAAACGAAGTGACGCTTGTTTTTGAAGACGAGGTGTAAATTTGACGGGATTGACAAGAGGACGTGAAGACAGCGAGACCAGGCGAACGAGCGACAAACAATGGGGGAGATACCAGGTCACTTTGTGTAAGGCAGAAGGCTTCTTACCTCCCTCTTTCTGGGCTTTTTTCAGAGTTTTCATTTTACATGAACATTTTAGAGAAACGTAAAGGATAAAATTTGCCATAGTCTATCATTGAACGTAACTTGTAGCTTGTTGTTATTGATATTCCCAAGATGGTCCATTTCCATTTAGACATCAATGTAACTTCAATGAAAAAATACATGTTGTAAGTATTCCATGTTTTCCCCCGTATTTATTTGGATTTATTCTCATTCTAGAATAAAAAAAAGATCCGTGGCATTTCCTAAAGATAAATTACTGATCATATTGTGATACCCTACGGTTTGAGCAAGATACTTAGAAGAATTGTTAGATAAAAGGAACTTACTACAAAAGGTGTATCAACTTTCATTTCACTATATTGACGGTCTTAACAATAAACTTACAGTATCGAAGAACAAATGCTTTTCAATGAGTACCTATCAAAATTTTACTGTCATACGTTTTGTTCGCATGTCTATTCTTGTACTTTTCAAAATGACCTTAAACGAAGTGAGGGGTATAAACTTGACGCATTACCAAAGAGCTCAAAATAATACCGTAACAAGTTTTAAAGGAACACGAGTGTAAACTGCACAATTTATCGGAAAAGGGACTGAAATGGGTTTCTAAGTAAGGCCACAAAAGTAAGTGAATAAAGCAAGTGAACAAGAACAGTGGACTCTGACTTGCAACATTCCGAATGTCTGAACGTCTCGAACCAAATGTACCAGAAATATATAAAGGTTTTGCTCTACGCCCCATAGAATCGAGATTCTTCAAAGCTTTCATTCGAGAGGGCAGGATATCCGTCATTGAAGCGGGGAGCGCTGTTAGGTTGCGTCGCTTTACTATATGGTGTATGTGACTTCGTGGTGAATTAGTACATACCTTAGCTGCATTTCAGTTGTTAGTTTTATGGGGTGTCGCTTTCGTATATATGAAGGTGGTTGTCAATGCATACGTTCAATAAACTGTCATCGTGTTATTATTGTATTTTATAATCTGAACACTACTGTGTGGATATTGCTCACGACATTTCTTGAAAACTGTATTCGGAAAGTATTCGTTTTTCTTCTTGATTTTACAAAAAGAAATGGAAACGTGTATTTGGTGAAAACAACATAAAAAATTTAAAATCATCGGAAAGCAATAATTGAAAGTATTCAATTGAAAGTTATCATAAATTTGATTTTATAACCATGTCATTTGATAGATAAAAAATGATGTGTTTTATAAACCGATGCATATCTAAGGTTATCAGTTATAAACTGTTATATAAGTGTCATATAACATTATATCGCGAAAAATTTCAAATATTGATCATAACATTTATACAAAAATCAAAGGTTCTAACCACTTGGTAAATAGTAGAATAACACTTCATTTTTGGACGAAAACCTTTAAAGGACACTGTTTGGTCAAATTTGAATATAATCTAATGTTTGTAACACTTTACAAACTTTACCCATTGAAAAATCTTGCTCTTTTTTCGGGGCTTGTAAATATATAACACGATTTGTAAAAAGTGATGGAATCTGCGAAGTATTTAAATTCCAAGACGTAGGAACAAGAATGAACATTCTTTTAGATGTCAGTCTTCATCACGAAATCTTCAAGCATGCCATACAAGGGGGCTTTTCCTTTCCACTTGCTGTTTGAAGCTTTGTTTAAATGCGTAATCTCAAAAACAGTACAATGTTACACTAAGCTATAAAAAAAGATATATGATACTGTCTTTATTTCTGGTACAGTAAAACTGACATATGTTTTCGTATATTGTCTAGTAATAAACTTGAGACTTATCTTGCAGCTGATGTTTAACACATCTATTACACAAATGGAAATGTTATTCTCTGGGCCAACAGTGGCACCGATTATATCAATCTGAAAGAATTAAGGGCATAAACAACCTATTCTAAAAAATAGATTTATCTCATGGTTAATTGAAAGTTTTTAAGCTTCAGACGATTTTCTTGTGACGGTTAGAGAATTTACAGAAGACGACAATTAACCGAGCAGTGACTTGTTACAAGCACCGTCTGAAGCGCTAATCAACTGTTTGTAACGTCGCATCTGCGGTTGTGGTCAAATAAAAGATTTTGTCATCCAATCTGGAATTAACGAAACCGGTGAATTACAGAAGGAACGAATGTGACGTTGATCCAACTTAATGACAACAGTGCTCTCCTATTTATAAGACTTAATTTTCCAAAATTAATTAATTCACACAGTTTAGGAATAAACTTCGCAAACTGCAATATTTGATTACTCTCTTTGAATAACAAATTTCACAGCTGCGACAACTGCGGAAGAATCGAATCATTCCCAAAGTGAACAAATCTTCTAAACAGTCGATGGATTCTTCCGCGTGAGTGACCGACCGCGTCACCGCCGGTTCAATCTACTGCCGCGGGCAATGTGGCAATGAAGAGACACACGTGCTTGTTGAGCCATCTGCCACATCCAGTTATTTAATTCTCTGTGTTCAACAAATTAGTCCATAGGAGAGCCATGTTTGTCTTCATTGAGACTGTTTCATCTTAGTTAACGCCATGTTTTGATTCCCCCTCCCAACGTTGATGAAGCTACATAACACCCCAACACTTGGGTACAAATGAAGCAGTGGAATGCTCTTCTCTGACCCTCACATTAGTGGCGACAATCAAGCAGATTCAGAACGAACCGCCGGCCTACCATCTCGTGTCATCTGCGCGAAACCAGAGTCACGCATTAATAAAATATCACCGCGGTTTGACAGCTCTCCCCCATTCTAGCGGCGGCGTTACAGCGTTTACAGGGGATTAGAATGATCATTTACTCAAATTACGCACAATATCCGGCTGATCCGAGCAGGGCTGAAGTGCAGGGGGTATGATAGGCGCAGGAGTCGGCCCAATTTGTGTAAATAATGTTTAATTTGATAAACGAAACCACATGAATCTTCAAATCAGCTGCCGCCATGTTTTGACTACGGGTTGTCCATAAATGTTCGTATAAACATGCAGTCATGTCATATATACATTTCGTGTCATTATTGTAACCTTAATCATCGAAACGTTTATAGGAGAGGGTGCAAGTTTGTTACCAACTTGGATGATAATTTTGATAAAAGAAAACCACGACATCACGAGTGAAAAGTCTTTAAGGTGATGTAGAACCATATTCAGACGTCAATGACATGGAACTGAGATAAGCCCCATAAGAAATGCAGTACTAACTTCAGTTGATGATACCCAGATAGACATATAAGAGCGATAACAGCCCAACATACAAGATGGTAGGGGAAATTGCGCACACGATACACAATTTAGATAAACCTAAAAACTATTTGAAATCAGAGATATTACTATCAAAATAATTCCAAAAACGATACGAATTAAAGCTAATGTTGGTTCACAAATCGACGAGAACGATGATGTTGCACTACCATAAGTTCTAATTCCCATGCTATCAGATGTGTCAAAACGTCTTCCCTCATACTTTCTAGGGCTGACCCCGACCCCTACTCTCTCCTTTCTAAGGGTGATCTCGACCCCAGACACGACCCCCACGGCTTCACTCCACCCCAAGGTGTCGAGCACGTGTTTTTAGTTAGTCGAGAAGTGTCAGCCCGGACTAGGAGGGTGTTATAATTGGAAGTAAATCAGCAGAGCGGGGTGTTAATTGAAACCATTGCTTGTACAGGCTCTCTGTACCGCCATTAGTTGCATCGTGTAGGGGACATTAATATATAGAACGATATCCACATCAATCATCATATCATGATAACATTATACTATAGTTACGTTCTTGGATTGTAGTAAGTTATAAAGAGCGAAATACTTTGAGAACAAAGTCGACAGAAAAAAACAACATCAACAAGATGGAAACCGAGTGAAGTATAACACCGTTTGAAAATACCAAATAATTGAGAGATTACTAAATATTGAGAACATTCATTTTTCTGATAACTGTTTCAAAAAATATTTTTTTCATTTACCCCCGAAGAAAACTATAACGATGAGGTTGACCCAATAATCGTCAAATTACTAGTTCTATGTGTTAAGTTCAATTGGTGGTAGGAAATACAACGTGACAAAATGGTCTAAATGTCATCAACCATACATGACATTAAAACGACCGAGGTGTAACACTGCTCGCTGATTGACAATATTAAAGGTTCTCTCCTAGATCCTCTCTCCACCCTCGCATGAAATATAACAACACGTTATCACCGTGATGCTAATATTTATATGGTGGACATATTGACATAAAATAATATAAAATACTACGCCAAAGTCTTGTATTCTTACATTTTCTCGACATACCCTGACAACTTCAGAAAATAGATGCCGATAATGGCTGAAATATTGCCCAAGCGGAGTAAAACAATAACTCACTCACTCACTCAGAAAATAGTCATATCAATTATTCATTTCTCTTAAAAAGACACAATAACATGTTGGTAAAGATTTGTGTAAAATTTCAGGTAAGACCAAAATTAAGACTTCTCAAAAAGTATGAAAAAAGATGAAATATTATGCTTTTGGAGAATACGGGTTAGACAAAAGTCATTAACTCGTTTTTTTGTGCAAGAAATGGGTACTTTCAAAAGAACTCTTAAGTCATCATTCAATCTTGAATTTGTTCAAGGTTATCAAGAAAAAAACAGTTAATCAGTCAAGTAACCCATCAGTGAAATGATCTACTTCAAATTCATTCAAAAGATATCATGATGTATGAAGAAACTAAGATTTCAGTGTTCTACTCAAAGTTTTATCATCTCTTACTACACCTCAAAATTGAATTTTGAATAATAATACTAGTCATTTTGGTAAAATGGTACAAACCGTTTAAAGAAATTTAAGAAGTTTAAAATTCAAGTTTGTTAAAAATGAGTCTGGTGCACGTGCGAGACGAGCAGTAAAGTCGTACAGCGCACATGTGTTGGGAGTGAATGGGAGCGCACACACCACTACCCGACACGTGGGAACCTAATAATGGAACCGAATAGATAAACATCTACATTACATCACGTGCTTTTAAAATTAGATATCTAAATATGCATAAACAGCAACAAATACTTCCTCAAATTCACATACATTGTTTATTTTAAAGTTGTAAAGTTTTTGACAAAATAGCTTTTTTGTGAGAAATTTCAAAAACAGGGAATGTTGTAATTGATTGTAAATTATTTTTCCAAATGTTGCAACAATTCAGCGTGGCATAAGCGTCATACCAAGAAAATACGAGTTCGCCATTGTGAGCGCCTGGCGCGGGATGATGGGGAAAACATTCCTGATAAAAAACTTCCCTCACAGAAATTGCCCGCGAACTACAGAAGTTCAACTGGCGTGCCTCGACACCTCACGTCAACGCAACTACGATCTGTGGCTGATAAAAACAGCTCGTACATTATATTTTTCACACCAGCCGTAATCTATCTTTTCAAACAAAATTCCAGTCCATTTTACGGAGACAGCCTGATTAGAAGAAAAACTTACGTTTTTGTAGCGTTACAGAATGTCTAAGTACAGGTCAATTATAGAGTTTTTGGGTTTAGAAGTTTATCTTCCGACGTCTTCCTTAGTTTTGGAATGTATTTATATTCTCTAAACAATACGTGAATTATTTTAAAGATTTTTTTAGGAAACGAGTGCATTGTTTAAGTTATTTTTAAAGCAACATAAATATCGGAACAGGAGACAATTTTCAATCTGGATGATTCTCAAAAACACAAATGTCATAAATTATTAAATATATGACTCTCGTCGACCTATTTACTCGCTAGATAATTACATGCATTGGGTAAATTCCAATGATTTTTTAATAATACCTTACATATTTACTCCAATACCATGCCATTGCATTTCATCTAAATATCCAAAACGGAAACGTACTCAGTTTCGGGTTCACAAATTCAATATTTTCTGTAGGTTATGGCAGAGTATCAAACCTTTCTTTACATACATGCTATCTATGTAAATATAAATATGTACTCTTTTTAGAACATGTCATATTTATGATAATGTTTATTATCTGTTTTTTTTTAAAGACCGAGTTATGTCAATCATTGCATAATCCTAATAATAATCTGGAAGTTTAAAAACTAGACTAGACTTAGTACATAAATACATGTATTTTGTAAATATGTTTATAAACATTAAATTATAAAATTGAGATACCCTTATCATGATACGACACATTTTAAGATTTCACCTGTGTTAGATATGTATACATGCGTTACAAACGTTCCATATTAATAAATTATAAAAATAACTGTTTTTGTTGGGAAATCAACTTACATTTTGAAAAGCCAAACATGACCTTATTTTTATAATAATAAATGGTATTCAAGAAAAAATGCAGCTATTATATTTTACTTCACAATCTTATCTTATCTTATCTAGAAGAGCGAGTCTAGTAATGTTTCAACATATAAGCGGGTTCATAGAGATGCGGGTTTTATGAGGGTGGTTTATAAACTTGTGTTTGTATCTATATATGCATCTATATATGCATCTATATGAGCATCAGACCCTTTCATCATACTCTGTACTTGATTGACCCGTTTCTTAAAGTTGTCTTAAAACTTGTATTTACCGAAGTCGTATTATAAATTATCGCACTGAACTGTGTTTTATTTTTGCAATTCTTACAGTTGTAA
This sequence comes from Steromphala cineraria, assembly GCA_916613615.1. Taxonomy (NCBI): domain Eukaryota; kingdom Metazoa; phylum Mollusca; class Gastropoda; order Trochida; family Trochidae; genus Steromphala; species Steromphala cineraria. The sequence goes on along the minus strand of OU744721.1, from coordinate 7,901,874 downwards.
TATTGTTGATGATATTTTAAGAAGGGTATTTTGGCACATTGAAGTAAATAAAGGGACATAGACTGGAATTATTTATATGAAACATAATTGTTTGTCCCTTTTGCTATTATCGTGGTGTTTTTTCTCTTGGATAAGATAATTTTTGTCTATATCAAAATATGCATTTACAAGAGCTATTAACGTGTGAATGTAACAGCTACCAATGCAAGTGTGATATTTATGTATGACATGCAACATTTTTTGGAATTATAACAAAACAAAGTTATATATGTATATTGATAGAGGTTTCCTGATAGTGCAAAATTCAGTGAGTCCATCTACAAAAACATATAAACAGATAAAAAACATATAAAAAAGAAAAAGAGCAAAATATCTCAAATTGATAAAACAATAATTCTAAAATAAATAACAAATGGTTCATCTTTTGTAAAAAACACAAATACATAAAACAAAAAAATAACGCAAATATTCACTAAAACTTGAGTAAAAAACAAAATGAGTTATTATGATGTTTCATGAACTTACCAACACATTCGTTAGTTTGTCCTGGTGTAGCCCTAGCCCAGGGCCTGTCGTAATGGAATGGTTTGCACTTCTCGCAGTCCAGTCCTGCAGTGTTGTGTTTACAGTCGCAACTCAGTCTCCCCTCTCGGTTGGGAATGCACCTGGACGCGTGGCCGTTACACTTGCAGCGTCCGCCGACGGCGAAGTCGCTGAGGGCGTAGTAGTAACTCTCCCTGGCGCCCTCGTCATCCTTCTGCTCGTCGCCATAGGTATTCAACTTGTTAAACACAATCATTATATCCGTGGCTGTCACCCAGTCCTGAAGGACGGGGCTGTTGTCAAAGTCGAGAGCGGAGGGTCTCCCCTCCAGGGTGCTGAAGCCCACCCGGGCCCCTCCCAGCGGGTCGATGTTGCTGTACGCCTCCGTGCACAGCGCCTTCTGCTCGTTAGCCTTGGTGACGACGGCTACAGCGTCCTTCTTGTACATCTTCTTGCACTCGCTCGAGTAGTACTGGAAGGGTATCCACGTCTTCCCGTAGTCCATGCTCTTGAAGATGGCCATCGAGTCGGGCCGTGCAGAGCAGAACTGCAGACTGATGTACGTCAACTCGTACTTCTTGTGCAGGGGCAGTTTGAGGGTGACATTCTGAGGGTACTGGACGAAAGGTTCTGACATCCAGCACGTGAGGTTATTGGGGTTGTTCAAGTCTGTGAGGTAGGAGGGCGGGTGTCTGCGTTTCGGGTGGTTGCCGTCACAGATGAAGCAGTTCCTTATCACTTTGCTTTCCTTGTCCGTAGTGGACTTACAGTATCTACTGGGAGGGGAGCCGCACGTGCTGGAGGCCAACACTTCCTTACTGAACGCCGCGTTCTCAAAGTCGGGTACGCACCTCTTGGGTTTCTCGTTCTCGTCATAACATGGGTCTGGTGGGGTCTGCTGACCCGCGAACATCTTGATGTACTGAGACGAGGAGACACACTGTAGGTACAGGATCAGTAGAAGGGGGACCCGTAACACCCACACCCTCATACTCGTCGTTCTGGGGGGCATGGTGCTAGCTACCTGGACACGGGTCGGGGAGGGAGAGACGGGAGTCAGCAGGTCCTGGTCGCCTGTGCGCCAGGGGAGAGGGTAGAGCGAGGTGTATGTACCATCCACTCCCGGTCCGTCTCCGCTACAAGTAAATGTTACTCCTTTCCTCTCACTCCTTCTCTCACACAGACAGATATACAGGTGATGGCTGGCCCGCTAGCCCGCTCACCGAGGTGCCAATGTACTCCACCGCTCCAGCTTCCCTGTCTGAGAGACACAATTCACTCACTAACTCACGCTTGTATCAATCCTAGAAAGTTCGATGAACGTATCCAGGGTAAGAAGCCAGCGCTCTAAGCGAGCGAGCACACATGCACGTGTCACCTCCCCGCGTTCAGAGCCGGGGGTAGAAGGGGAGGCTCACGGGGTCGGCGCATTCACCGCTCAGCTGTAACACGCGCGTGAGTTACACAAACAGGCACGATGCAACACGCGCACGGTGTTCAATTTGGTATGACAAGTCCCTGTCAATGACACACGTTGCCTTTCAGGTAATTAGCCGTACACTCTGATGGTATTGGAAACTGTTCACGCGAGTTGCATATCTCGGTGTTAGTACCGTGGAAGAACGTGCATAGATGTCCCCCCTTCGATGCGTAGTAGCCAAATGCTTACACTGATACACGAGTAATTTGGCTCCGGGGCGCGCTGATTGGCAGGGCGGGATGTCGCGTCACACACTCTCAACACCGCTCTGCTCTGCTGTTGGCGCTACAGAGGGGCGGGGCTTCTGCTGGCCACGCCCACTGCTTTCAATGGGAACGTCATTCATGTCTAATTACTTGTGTCCATTCAGCGAGTGGACTCTAACTCTGTGAGGGATAGCCGCATTGTGGACTATATCCTGTAGTGTCGAGGACGGTAGAGTTCTGGACCAGGGTGTCATGTCCGATCTCGGGTGTCATCTGTAACACCACAAGAAGGGAAGGATGTGTAAATGACACCGCCACCCATCAATATCAGCATATCCCACCCACCCCACCTCCTGCTAACTGCCCGGCCCCCTCAAGCGTTGTCCCCCATGTAATAACGAGACAAACCATGTAACATCACTTTAATGAAAGGAGAGTTTCACATCAATATGTACATTGCTTCGTAAACCGAGTGCTTACTGAGAAAAATAAGCCGACTATGTGTGAAATTTAACGCGCAGAATACTTGCAGGAGGCCAGGTCCAGTGACCATAACTAAAGCCCATCTCTTTACCGCGGGTAGCTAGCTCGGTGTTTATATACTCGGGTCCCGACGCGGAACATCGACTTCAACACATAACTATTACCTTCATAGAGACCCATCAACTGTATATTTCAAGTCATATATTTCACAATCTGAAATTCCAGCGTTATCTCATTTTTCGCACGTTTCCCCTTTTAAGAAATCTTCCATTCTTCATTTCTTTCAACACGTATATCCGACGTTTGTATAAAATCAATCACCCGTGTCCATACGCGTTCATCTAAAGTTGACATCTAAATACATATTGTGCGCGCTGTACTAATAGACACTGATCCCCTTTCTACCTTCCCAGGTGCGCTAGCGCTCCCTCCAGCTTTCTGTGTTGTCCCTACCGGACGTGTCCTATCCCCGCCCCAGGGCCCAACCTGTACCCCCGGGCAGTCCCCCCTCCCCACCGCGCACCTGCGACCTGGGGGACACCTCGGGTACGTATCGCTTCTCTAAGGCGACTAAAAGCGTGAAAATATGTTTACACTTATCTCTCAATCCGATAAGACGTGTCGATACAGCCGGGCCGACAAAGCGCTGGGCGAGTTGAAGTGTTAATCCTGTATTCAGTATCGCCAATACGACCTGTCCATACTGCCGTGTGTTATCTCCCACTGTAAATCAGCTCGCATAGACTCACTCACTCGATCGACTATACTCTCTGTAGTAGACTCACTGCACGACACAGGGAGAAAGTGTGATACCGGTCCCGTATAGACAACTATTTCATCGTCGTCCCCATTTTGTGAACAGAGTTTTATTCCTTATTCGTTATGAATTAAAAGAAGTTCCTTGAAATAATTTTATAATTGTCAAATTTTACAAAGGCATTTAGACTTGTTGTGATAATACGGGATAAATGTTATGGATTACATCTTGTATTTATGATTATTGTGAAAAGCCAAATTGAGTTATTTCAAACTAGGGGTTACAAGAAAGTATTTTCTTGTTAATGTGTACTTGATGTGACAATTTAAGTGATGTAATCTTAATACAATCGTCTATTTCATGAAAATGCATTGAGAAAAATAGAACTTGAACTTAAGATTATAATTGAAAACAGTGGAGCATCTGTTGTTAGGTCGTGGAATGAAACAAAACTGTTACACGCTGTAATAATACTTTATTTAGTAAAATATTTGAGTTGCATTGAATCACGTTCCCTTCTTGTAAAACAACTATGTCATAAAAGGAAAATATTGTAACGTTAGTGTATAATACCTTTGCTAATTATCATAAGCCATTGGAAAGAAATAAAACGGACAAAGCATCAGTTTCTTCATTTATCATGTGGAATTAAGATGCTAAACAAAGCAACATTCATTTTGTTATGCCATTCCATTCAAACATATTACACGTTATAGATGACAAATACCTACATAAATTAACGTAAGGTGATACGAAACATATAAGTAAAATACTGACATTTATTGACGAATAAAAAGAATTGCTTTATAACATGTATATAAAGGTAATACCTTCATCCAAAGCAGTTACAAATTTTCATTGAGGACAAATGGAAACGCTGAACAGATCTATTTGATAATGATTTAATCATACCACAAATATATTTTATATGAATATATTACATTAAGTAAAACATAATACCAAAACAATTTAATAATAAGGTAGATAAATTACAAATCGCAAGATAACGAACATCACAAAGCTCGTATACAAAAAAAATTCAATGTACAAAACAGCAAATATCAGCCACAGACCTTGTCTGTTCATTTTTAAACACAAAGCATTGTCAAAAATTTACATTTATGACTCAAACTAAAATAACACGTTAAAATCCGATTTTACTTTAACTTTATTATAACAATGCTTAATCGTGGCGGGCATGAAACAAAAGTGATACACCCAATGCAATAATCACTTCCAAAGACATTTTCTAACACTAACAAAAATGTGAAAAATATCAACGTTAATGAAAATCATATTTCCGCATAACACCACAGACACGTTTTGTATTAGTAACTCCTCCCGTGTAGGTTAGCGAGAAGCATGGCTGTGGTTTGCTGGCTCCCGGAACGTGATTCCCAGAATCTAAATACAGAGAGCTTCATTCACGACAGCAGAGAGGTGTAACTCGACACCTTCGTAATCCCTGACAATGCACATGGTAATTCTAAACAGGTAAGTCTTTCAAACAGGCAGGGAACATCTGGGTGATTACCCTGGTAATCGGAACAGTGTGTAAGGTAATTAACTAATCAAGTATTACCTCATTACCATCACGGGTTTGCATATGGTTGCAATATGTTGTAGAATACCGGGTCGTAATTGTGAGCAAGAATCTGTAAACGTATCATAACCCTACGACGTTTGAAGTTTAAATATTCAAATAGTGTAATTCGGAATATATGATTTCTTTTATGTCTTTATCTAAGTTATGGGATATAACATTTCAAATGCCGTCAAAATTACAATCCATCTGATTCAATAATATTGACTTGAATTTTTATGTTTTTTGAATATATATTATGTATTTCATCCTGTGTTGTGTCCCTGGGCAAGGCACTTCATCTACATTGCATTCAGTCCACCCAGCTGTTAAAATGGGTACCTGAAAATGGATGTACTGACCTACTAGGTCGTGATTAGCGCTTAGTAGCAGCTGTGGAAGTACACTCCTTCGGGGTAATAATGTAGCGCTTTGAGCATGTCTTAGGACGTGGAAAAGGCGCAATATAAGTACGCACATTATTATTATTATTTAATTGTTGTTGAAGACACCATCGATACAATGTGTCTGTATGTACACCAATTAATGTGTCATTATTCATACACTGCATGTAGCTATGAGGACTTCAACTATACACTGAATCCCACAATGACTGGTGAACTAAAGAGCAAATTTATTTCTTTGTTGAACAATATGAATTTGTACGGAAGCGAATAAGTGTCACGATGAAAAAAATCTGTAGAACTATCTTCTACGTAGGAGATAGTAAATCCTACGTAGGAGACACGCGTACTAAGAAGATGCTTCACAAGTCCTACGTAGGAGAAACTATCCTCCATGTTGGAGTTAGTTAGTCCTAGATAAAAGATAGTTATACAGATTTTGACACAAACACCCTTCCGTATATTCGATTGCAATATTAGTAATTTGAACCTAATATTGACGATGTAGAATTGACATCAAATGCAGCTTCGCCATGTACACTCTGCATAATATAATTGACATTTTGACTATGATTAGATCAAATGAGAATAGTTCGGTTAATGTATCGTAGTTTCTTTGAAGTGACTAGTGTGAATAATTCTTTAGACAATTTAATATTTTCCTTAGTTAATAAGACGATAGAATAAGTACACTATGTGATTGATAAAGTTGGAAAATACATATCATATCAGTAAATCACTTGTAGGGACACTATTCAAGCTTTTTATTTCCACGCAAATAAACAAATTCAACGAAGCCATACTTTTATGAAATAAATATCTATCATATCTGAATTAAAATCTCATTTTATGAATAAAACATTTTTTAAAATAATGAATATGAGTTCATGTTTTATTGTGGAAAAACGACGTTTTCGAGAATGTGTACTCCTTCAAGTGCTATTGTGAATAACATGATGTTTTTTTAATAATATTTTACCTTCATCTGATATGATAAAAATATTTTTAATTTTGGTTAAATTATTTTTAAATGATACCTAAATGAGTTAATATTAGGAATAACACAACATTTTTGGGTAATGATTTTTTCTTTATCTGATATTGGGAAATTAACGATTTTTTGATAAATCATTATTCATTTATTTCATATTGTTTAACTTTGGTTAAAAAACAATTATAAAATAAAAGTATAATATTTCTCCTTTATGCCTATTTCTCTCTAACCACTTTATTGCTAACTGATTAGTATAATGATTTCTCCTTCATGCCATTATAGGAATTTAACGATGCTTTGGAGTAATAGTTACTCTATCAAATGGTTCTATGAATAAAACGACGTTTTAGAGTAATGGTTATTTCTTCATCCGATATTGTGAGTAACGCGACCTTTTGGAGTAATTAATACTTCGTCATCATTGTAAGTTACACGACTATTTGGCGATGATAACAACCATTATCTAGCATATGAATAACAAAACGTTTCGCAGTACATTGTATACTCCAACATATCGAATTTGTACACTATGTTTTAAAGTACATACTTTCTGTTTTCTCTCCTATTATCATCATCATTAAGAATGATTTAAATTCCCTATTATTCCATCAGTAATAAGACAATGGTATTGTTATTGCAGATGGTCTCATATAACTTTACATGTTAGTTATTGATAATATGAACTCTTTTTTCTCTTTTCACATATCAGTAAATGGTTATGCAGAAAAGTGATTGTCTTAAATGACAAAATATTTAATAATGTACCACGAGAACATATCATAAAGCTATTAAAAGGAATATGCAAAATAACTTAATAAAATATTTACAGAAAAACGTTTCAAAGCATCTATCATCTTATTTTCTGCATTAAATAAACCACGATGAATACCACACTGAGGGCACGCCACCAAAACGATATAATCCATACAAAGCATAACGTCAATAGTATCCGTGGTATGTTGTTTTAACCGGTGTATTCCCCATATTGGCCCAGCGTGTGAATGTATACATGGATGTAAGACAAGGAGCAGGTATCTGCCCACACCTATTCCTCCACTCTCATCAAAGGACTCGCAGCTCATCTGTGATCTCGCAATAATTGAATACTTCATCAGCTGCAATAAGGTCATATTAATATTCCTCGACCTACACACGTTCTTCTACCTCAGAGTGAGTTTGAAAAGGAAAATCTGCCCTGGGGGATGGTGGGAAAACGTGCAGCGTGTGGTACAGGCTTCTTCAGAGGCTGTTGTTAACACATGGAGGTGGTTAGTGGCAACATGTAGGAGATAGACTAGACTAACACGTGAATACCTCGTCCCGCATGTTCAAGTGCATATGCTAGAGAGGGGAGCAGAGAGATGTGCAGAGGAATGATAAGGACGAGGAACGATGAAATATATCTTGGAAAGAGAGAATAAAGATAAGAGAGGCGAGAAAAAGAAAGGAGAAGACACATAAAGGGAACAAAGAACGAGAGAAGAGGAAGATGATGTAAGAGAAACCCAGAGGAAGAGGAACCAGAGAAAGCAGAGCGAATGGATTCGACGAGGAAAGTATGAAGAGAGGAAGAAGAAAAAGAAGAGGGAGAAGAAGATGATGAAGAAGAAGAAGAATAGGAAAAGGAAGAAGATATCGATATCCCTATTCACTTGATGAGAAATTATCAGACAATGTTAAGTAACTCCTTGATTTGTCTTATGATGATTAGTGACGATTTATCGAAGTGAAAGACATTTTTGCACCACAAGTAAGAATTAATTTGTTGCCTATAAGTGTTATCTTATACCTGAAAATAACTATTAATGCGATACTAAGCTCTCTTCAATTAGTATCGGAACTGTAAGGAGATACGCACTTAGTGAATTGCCCACTATAACGTCCGGCGGTTTACACTCTTATCGGGTTTTAGTTTACAAGTGAACTTAAAGGGTTCAAATCTATTTTTCCTGGACTGAATGCATGTTGATGACAAATACAACAAAGTTGACAATATGTTTATGTAGCAGGAAAGAAAATCCAATATTTCCATGTCCATGACAAATGCCAATTAATGAAGTCACAAATACCACCAATAACACCATTACAATGCATAACATGAAAAAAACATGGTGAACAATTGATTGATGTTTCGTTTAATTACCTTCCTCAAAACTAAAAAGAAAACAGAACTTCTACAATTGAAAATTGTCGACATCATATCTACATGATCATTTTCAAAAGGCATTCTTGAAAACTTAAGTCTTTCTACTTCAGCTTATTATGAATTACCAGCAATCGGTGCAAATAGAAATGTTGTGTGTATATAAAAATGTATAAACACGAGAAATTGTGACATAGATGAGAAAACTGTATACAAATGACAAACTTCTACATTTGAACATTAGCGACATTTGATCTTATCTAATTTCAAGCAGCATTCTGAAAACGATTAAGTCAAACGTACATCATAGTGAAGCCATTTCTCAATCTTTTTATTACTTTGTCTTATGTTACATGCAATCGGTCTAAGCCAAAAATATTCAGTATTCAGTATTCAGTATTTTGAAAGTAAAGAAGTTTAAAAAGGATGAAGCTTTGTCACCATTAGGTACGTATTGTCTAAGATTCATCTACATTAAATATGTCATGTGAATGGGTTGTATTTCAACTATAATACGGCATTTCAAAATCTGACCTTCAGTTTTATTCAAAATGTTAACAGCCGAATTGTATCAAAGTTCTCAGAGGACATTGTAAGACGACATACTATATGTGAAGTAACAATTTGTGAAAAATGACTATCTTCTCTTTGTGTGGCTTTCTTCTTCACTGTTCATTCGTTATATGTACAGACAGCTGGGTAGTTTCATAGATACATATTGGGCTAGATACTCAAACTGTTAATGAACACTGTCATCCTGCAAGGTTCAATATAATAACTTGCTCTTCTTTCTGGTAACTCTCAAACACGAAAGCTTACATCATTTTTAGAATGTGTAATAGAACATAGAAATAGATTCCAAACTCAAGAAAGTCCGCACAGCAACAATGTGTTTCCACTTACCATCATAAGCAATATAGATTGTGGTGCTTGTCTTGAGCACTGAAGATGCATGTTCAGATTTAACTCACCGGCGTAAAAATAGCACCCGCAGCATGGTGAATGATATTAAACAACCCATACTATCCTCAAAATGACATCTGAAATTTCGAAAGTAAGAAAGTATGTCTAAATTTTAGAGGAGGAAATCTAGCCTTGATGGTTAATTTACCATTGTTATTTTGCTTTTCTTTTCCATTCTTTTGCTTTAGATTCATAAGCATATCTATAATGAAAATTTTCATGCACACTGTTATGAGTCTTAGAAGGATGTAAACATGACAAAGTATATCTAATAAGAATAGACTTTATCATGGTTGATGACTTTAAAACAACACGGGGAAACGAGTGTAAAGTTTTTTCTTTTTCAAATATATATTTTAATCGATGCATATAGAAATCTAAAGCATGCTAGTATTTTTACTGGGTAAAAGGAGACATGTCGACCTTCGACGTAAATTTGATTAAAAAATACCCATCAGTGCTAGACCATTTGTGTTTATATTTGAACAAGAAAAAAGATATTGTTTTTTCTAACAGGTCTATCTAGCGGCCTGTTCAAGTAGCTATGCAAGCAATCTTTCTCCGATCGCTCGCCTTGCACCAAATCCATACACTGTCGTTCAAACGGGACTGTTGTTACACATGGCGATCCTCGGACGAATAATGAGCGATTTGTGTAGTTGAACAGGCCCTGATACCCGATCTTTGACGAGTAGATGGACACCTTCTCCCTGAAACCTTGACCCCCCGTGTACTTCCATTTCATTTGGTAAACAAGATTTGTCAACTACGTGTGGATTGTATATGTACCCTATGTGGATTATAACATCTTGAGTATACTTCGGGAATTGTGTAGTTATTCCCATATTTTGTGATCATGTATTCATGTGTGTCATTTGTGATGTTTTGAATAGTAGGTCCGACGGGATTAAAGGATGAACTAGAGAACTAAGCGTAAATTATCTGTAGAATGCATACATGTATGATGATAAAGGATATGTAGAGTCCTTGAGGCTTATTTGATATCATCTCAAATCAACGACTGGGACACAGATTTTAAAAGCTTTCGTCTTTAGTCCCAATGAATTCTAAATTACACTCACAAGCAAAATATATGTCCCAAAAAAAGTTTCACTTTAAAACTTCAAGCTCAAAGTTAATAATAACGTTTCATGTAAGATAATGAAATTCAAAGTATATAATACAAGTCGTTAACATTGCAATAAGAGTTAATAAATTTTAACAGGTCACTTGATAAGAGAAAGGTCTTTTATCCTGTTTTTCACCGTTTTCCGTCCATCCATCCATCCGCCTTTCATCGTTCACCGTTCAACGTGAACGTTGTGCATTTTCGATTTCTTCTTCAGAACTATTGTCTATGTAACGTTTATATCTTGTGTACATTCTCCTTGACTAGTGAGGATTAGTATTAATACCTTTGGTGACCCTGTGCCCTTAAAACGTATTTCCATCTACTCCTCCAGGGGTAAATATCCTAGAAAGCTGAAATCTTGTGTAGTCTTCACTAGCGAGAATTATTATTTATAGCTTCGGAGCCGCTGTTGTCCCTAGTAAGGGTCACAGAGGCTACACCCTTTAAACCCATTTTCCTGATAAGGGCCTTTAGATCCTATTTCCTAAATTATTAATTGTAGATTTTGTAGTCGTTTTACTCAATTGAGGGCCACTCCGTTTTCATTGAGTGTTTTAGAAATGTCAATACCTGAACTGATATCCGATACATCGCCTACATGCTTAAAAACGGCATAAAAACATAGAATGCTAAAATTTTGTGTAGAGACTTTTTAGGTAATGGGGATTCATTCTTAAGTGTACATTTGATGACCATGTGGCACCTTCTAAAGAGGGAACCACATTGTCCACACCCTGTAGCCAAATTGAATATGAAGCCAGATGAGATACGGAGGCAATGTAGATTTATATTTCTTGGAGATTACAGGTTACAGACACTCATTAAAGAAGAAATAATCAAACATGTCAGTCTGCCTTCGAAAAGTAACAATATAAAGATCATTTGTAATTTCAAGGTGTCATTCTGGAGAGATCAATTAGTTCGGACAGCGCAGTGATGACCTGCAGAGTTGACCGCGAGCAGAAACGTTGAATATTGGGTTGTTGACCTCTTGTGTACGGCTCTCAGACGAAGGGATGTATGGTTCTGCCTTGTGTACAGAGCAAGAAGGAAGTACCTTCACCACAGACACGCTCAGAGCTCATCTAGTGGACCAGTACCAGACAAGTGCAATATCTAACCTTGCCGCGGGCCATGTCTGCAGACGACGTCCAAGATGAAGACCGGAGAAGCTCTTCAGCAGAGTCAATTGATCTCCAAACTTCGTTTTCTTAAATTGATTTCGCTATAGCCGTCCATTACTGTAAAGCGCCATAACGTGTTTATGAGTGTTGAAGTGTTAGCGGACACTGAGATTCCGTATTTAAAGAGTCCATCACTATGTTTGCCTCCAGGTTACTCTGGCCTCTCATCGAGCTGTTTAGAGCTCCATTTGCTCTCAAATCAGCGGCCGGGGCAGACGACAGTGCAAGTTGGCAGACGATACAAAGAGATTGAATGAATAGTTGTTCAGAGCGAGGAAGAACATTGTAGAAAGAAACAAACTTTATGTATGCAAAACACACACATACAAAACTGATATTTTTGTTGAATTGCAGCATGCAACAAGTGTTTTCCGTGACTGCAAATTTAGCCTCGGTTGAGCGCTCAACAAGTGACACTGATTTGACCTGTGACCAGCTTAATCCTTTAATCATCCCCTTGCAGGATCTATCACCTTTTGATTGCGGTATTACGGCAGGAGGAGAAGCCTCTATAGTTAGACCCAACATCCACTTACAGAGGGTGCAATTACAGACACCTACCCTTCAATTATAATTGAATTAGACAGACCTGATCAATTGTCATCTACCTCAGATTCTATCTAGTTTTTTTTATCTTCGAATTAACCTTTTGATTTATTGAAGTTTTTGTCTGAAATTGGACCTAAACCGTCTTTAGTCAGCGGGTTGCTGTAAACAAGATGACAAAGGGCTAAACACCTCAGGGTATCAAGAGGTAAATTGAATGGAGCTTTCCTGTAAGTTCAATAGCCTACAACAATCCTATCAAGAAACTGTCATTTGATCTGATGTGACGTTCCTATCTATTTGTGCGATGCATTAGTCTGCTTAGGAAGGTGATTTGTATTTTCTGAGGATATGTTGCAAGTAAAGAGTAAGAGAAATCACCTTTAGTGCACTGAGTCGGTGTGTTTCATTAATTCCTTATAAATTTCTGATTGAACTATCATTTGGTTTATTTTGATGAATAATCCACTCACCTATGGGATATCTTAAACGAATGTCTTGTTTGAAAACACTTTGGTGTACATTTAGATGTAGTTTATTTTGTATAATGTAAATTCAATACTGAAGCGGGCTATGTTTTGTTTCGTAATTCAATTCTTGTTTTTAATAAGAAACTGCCGTCTGTAACACATGCTGTACATCAGAATGAATATTTTTACAGAACATGCATTCATGTTTTTAGATACACGTATCTTGAATTGTTGAAACTTGGAAATGTATACTTTTTCAGTCCCGTTGCAGTAATATGCTTAGTATGAGCTCATAAGAGTAACAGGTTTCTGCATTAACCTTTTAGAAAGACATCGCGTTGGCGCAAAAACACATTTACACATCAAAACATCTCACCTTTGTCTGGCATTCGTTGCTTAAACGTTTCTTAACCATTGTTCATCTATCAATAATAAAAAAACTTATTTGTTATGTTTTGGTTTGTTATGAAACAAGATAATCCACAATAAAACGTAAACGTTATATAATTTCCAGTTCTCTTAGAAATTTCTTACAATATTATAACATACCGGTAGTATTTATATCGATACTGTTTCAACACGATACGTGTTGTGTACACAGCAATGCCCGGTATGTGTTGTGCAGCCCCCAACATCTCCGATACTTCAGCTATGTACATCCCGCCATATCCACCCAATAATCGTGTTTACCTTCCTCTCTATATAAACACGACTTGATCCCTTGTAGCTCCGGGTTCATCGGCCTCGGACAATTCCTCACAGATGATTCCTGGAAGCCGTGATTGAGTTCTATAGACGTTTATTCATATTCCGAGACGTGCATTCATATCCCAGTGTACAGTAAGTGATGTGAGTATTGGCAAGCAGGCTAGGACAACAGGGTTTGATAAGCCAGCTCTGTAGAATTACAATAACGTTCTTTAACTTACTGGAAGAGGGGATCGATCTGGGTAGACCAACTGGAAGAAAACATAACGGAATTGTTTACAAACAAAAGACCAGTAGAAGAAGAGTTCTAACTTATTCTAAAAGTGCAACATGGCATCTTTGGTATCTAAATCTAAGCTATCATTTCTGAGTTGTGAGAATAGATTTGGTAATAAAAGTGTAAACTAATAAAATTAGATTTCACAAGGTTGCTAAAACGCTAATTCAACATCTGTTAAGAGCCACAGGAGGATAACGAAAAGACCATTACAAAAATGATGGAGTATACATTGGCCAACCAGCTAGAACCGTTGAAATTCACCAGCTTGCAAAACGACCCATTACAAAAATAGAGCCATTGGCTCTGTAGCTCATCAGGCTTCAAAATCAATTATGCTGTAGAGTGTGGCCACTGTGATTCCCCCTTTGTACCAGGGGCCACAGGGTCACCAATCATAAAATTAAGTATATAGGCGATAAGTTTAAGTTTTCTGGGTCTTATACTTCTGGAGAAGAAGATGAAAATAGATTTGAAGGACGTTCACCAAAGCTACAATTCATAATCTTCATTAGTCATGGAGTCTGTACACAAAGTTTAAGTTTTCTAGGCCTTATGCTTCTGGAGAAGAAGATGAAAACAGGTTTTTAGGGTGTGGCCCCTGTGGCCCTTATTAGGGGTCACAAGGCCACCAAAGCTACAATTTTTAATCCTCACCAGTCAAGGAGTCTGTACACAAAGTTTCAGCTTTCTAGGCCTCATGGTTCTTGAGTAGAAGCAAAAAATAGGTTTTTAGGGCGTGGCCCCTGTGGCCCTTATTAGGGGTCAAAGGGCCACCAAAGCTACAATTTATAAACCTCACCAGTCAAGGAGTCTGTACACAAAGTTTCAGCTTTCTAGGCCTCATGGTTCTGGAGAAGAAGATGAAAATAGGTTTTAGGGAGTGGCCCCTGTGGCCCTGATTAGGGGTCACAGGGCCACCAAAGCTACAATTTATAATCCTCACTGGCCAAGGAGTCTGTACACAAAGTTCAACTTTCTAGGCATTATGCTTCTGGAGAAGAAGCTGAAAATGGGTTTTTAGGGCGTGGCCCCTGTGGCCCTTATTAGGGGTCACAGGGCCACAAGCTACAATTTATAATCCGCACTAGCCAAGGAGTCTATACACAACGTTTCAGCTTTCCAGGCCTTATGGTTCTGGAGAAGAAGTCGAAAATCCACAAAGTTTAAGGACGGATGGACGGACGGACGGACGCCGGACACCATGCCATGCCATAAGCCCATCGGGCCTTACAGGCCAGATGAGCTAAAAATGATGGAGTATACATTGGCCAACCAGCTGGAACCGTTGAAATTCACCAGCTTGCAAAACGACCCACACAATTAAGTTGGTAAAGCAGCTGGAAAGAAACAATGTATTTAAACCAGCCATAGCAGCTAACAATAGTTCAATCAAGAGTGCGAGAAATCCACTCATTAGTATTTAAGGTATAATACGAGTCGTGATTCACAGACCTCTAGTTCAATATCCTTGCACGAAATGAGCCTAAGGTTTAGGCTAACCAACCGTGGCAATATCCTGTAGAAACCACGCCCCCTTTATTCATATCAGGCTTATTGTGCATGGACAATTAATGTGCTAAATAGAATAATCGTCAAAACATCCTGATTCCCTTAGTGGCCCAGGAACCTGCACCATGGCTTGCTGATGTTGGGGATGTGAATTTGGTTATTGCTCACATGTTATGTATAACCACATACGATATATTTCATTGACTGTAAAGAACGCAACCAAACCTGCCAAATACAAAACAAACTGACAGTTGACTATATTCTATGCTTCGTCGCTGTGTTTGAGAATCTTCAGATGACTTTACAAACTTACGTTGTAAGAATGATTATTTGATGAAGCATACTAAATGTATGTCCAATCGGTGATAAGTCTTGAGATGTTAACACTCACTGAATAAACTGACAATTGTACGGCAAACACGACGTTGCAACAGGTATAAACATGACATTCGTCATGGTCATTATCTGTTCATTGGTTTCCTCTGATTCTACCAGTCCAAAGAGCCATGATGCAGCGTTGCATACCGACATGTCGGTCACTGGCTGTTGCTTACATTGTTACTTAGAAAAAGGGTTTGTCTGTGGTAAAAACACAAGCAAATGTCGACTTACATTTCAGTTCTGGTAATCGCTTCAAGTGTGACATCACTTTGACCATGGGAATGCAGGAACACTAGGTATTCGCCTAACGAAGGTATCAATCTTGTATAAATTGCATTGTTGTTATCATAGACTAACATTTAGTCCCAGTATTTTTTTCAATATTGACAATATTTTTTTAAACAAATCATGTATTATAACAAAATGGAGCCCAGAAGATGCCTTAACTTCAGACCTAAAGCCGAGCGATCTAGACTAGCTATACTTTTCTAGACTTGGTTGGTCATCAATTAAATATTTTGTTTTAGAGTCTGGATGACAGACTATTGTTAGCAATTCTTGGCGATTAGGTTTTCTTTCTCTCAGAAGTCAAAACCATTATCGTTAATCAGTATTTTTATAACAGTTTTGTGACATGCTGTTGAAAAAAGTAGCAAGGTAACTTGATTTTATTTGTAGCAAAAATTAACAATATTCTTAATCTGTTATTAATCAGAAGTTAAGAATTCAATTTACAGCTTTTGGTTTCAAATCTCAGTTTTAAAAACAAATGACATAAGTGTTTTTCTTTATCTGGAACTGAGCAGAAACAGAACCATGTGAGCCCTGTAACACTACCCTGTCAATAACAATGGCTATTGGCAAGTACTCATTTTTATCTTCGAATTCAGACAGACACAGTAAGAAGCTGATGTATAACACATAGTACGCATTTGATGCAGCAACACTACTTACGTTTGTACATTGGAAGGTCTGAAAATGTATAGTCTTGAACAAAGCTTGCCGTTTCTTATTCCTTATATAGAATTTAGGAGCGTGTTCGATTCCAAAGTTACATAAGGTCTTCCGTGCATTATTGGATGCTAGATAAGTGAAGCGCCCTGAAACCTAACGTGTCATATAACACACACCACCTATCAGAAGGCTTGTTAAGTGCAAAAATGGGTGAAGTCTATGAACCCTTTTTTCTTCTGATACGAACATTAATGGCTTTTTAATTCCCATAGAACTTTTGTTCAAGGGAAGCCATGCCATATTTAGTTTTAACGCATATTTCTTCTGTGAACTTGCACTGAGTACTGACTATCCTCTCCAATCTCGGAGATCGATAGCGTGTCGACTCGAGGCACCCAGAACATCGCAGGGTGTACCCGGAATAGGTAAACAGATGCCAAGGGAGGTAACCGCTGTGGTAGGTTCAACATTACAGCAATGTAGCCAATCTGAAGCATGCACAGAGCGAGTGACTGGAGCGCTTTGTTGTGGAAATATCGCACATTAAAAGAAGTGCTTGACACTGGTATCAAAGAGGCGTCGTTACTCGGTGGGGACAGCCATTCTTCCCAGGATCAAGCATAATCCTTCTTACGTGTGCGACTTCAGTCGTCCTAGATTTGTAAAAAGATTACGCACCAACCTGGGACTTGAAGATTTTAATTATTATCGTCAAAGATATGCTGGACAATGGTATGAATAAGCGGCAAGTGGTTACCGCAAGCAGGTGCTATGGCCAGACTGAAGGTTTGCTTGCACAAACACTTAACATACAATCATTCGCACCTCCGTCAGTAAACTAATATATTACCTGCAGTACCTTCTGAACTCGGCCTAGAGTGCTGGCCAAATGGTATTCAGGTTATGTAACCTTCAGAACATATCGTTTATATACGATTTAACAAAGTGTCGGAGATTGTAGAGGGAACCAGCCCGTGTTTCAAGTAGGTGCTGCTATACGTGAGCTTCTCTACCCTATTGCTGTAGTTACGCGGAATACACTGCTGTTACAATTGAAAATGAAAAAAGAGGATCATATAGAAAAAGTTCGCTTCTTTAATGGAGTCTATTGTCATATTGTTGGGGCATTATTTTCAGGATTAAAACATGCTAATTCCTGTAAGACGTTCAACTATTTGAAATATTTTCCTCATTTGCGAAGATAACCAAAAGGTCTTAGAAGTTGATGGGCCTTTGCACTATTTCGATTGCCAACACTCAGCGATTCATAGATAGTGAAGTGCAAGGAAGCCAGCGGCTAAAATTGATATTCTTTTACAGATATTTTCCTTATTGATATTTCGTATCCATTGAAAGGTTCACACACAATAAAGAATTCAAAAGACTACCCAAACGCTTACAGACTTATCTAAAACTAAATAATTATGATTTTTTTATTAAGTCAAAGACACAAATTAACAGGATATCACAATAAGCGTGACCTTCTTATGGTAAATAGATTGTTGGGAGGTTTTATTGAATAATCATGAACAATCCCTGTTGTAAAACGATAAAAGGCGTATTATCATACCAAATTTACGTTAAAACAGGATAAATAGGATATCCAAATGAAAGCGACTCTTTATCATTTACTTCATCCCTAATAACATATTTTGTCCAGTATATATACATGTTGTATTTTCAAATTCAAGACTCAAAAGATTTAATTTAAACACATTTTAATTAATGGAATATGTTTATATATACATGAATGGATTGCTCAACCAGTTACATATGAATAAATAATTAAAATTGAATTTTTTTGTTTTCTAAAAAGATAAAATAAGAGTTCCTTGTAATTGTTCTTCCTGTTTGCTTATTTACATAAAATACATTGTCCAAATTCACAAAGTATCCGTCATCTTGGCCCTTCCAACACAAAATATGCATGTCCAAATCTCTACACTCACAAATGCTCCTGCTATGGCTGCAGGCTAAGACTCTGATTTGTATCTGATTACCCTTAGTCTCAACAAGTACGTTATTTTACCAGCCACCAGGACCTTAATTATCACCTGTATTCAAGCTTGAACACATTGTCTGGTCGTGTACTGAAACACTTGGACAGTTTTACAAGAATATGAGAATATGTTGTTCGGTAGGAAAAGTCAGTCACAATATGAGTGAGCTTTTTTATATATTTATATTTTGTTTTGGAAATAATTGATTTCATAAGGTATGCATTCATATTTTGTTTACATATTGTTTATTAGTATGAAAACGATTGTTGTAGACAAATGGATAATGGTTAGTCCATCATCTTTTTCCTTATGGGAAACCTTGTTCTTATCATGCGATTTAAAAAAAATATCAGTATCGTTTTGAAAAAACCCTCTGTTTTTTGTTGCGTCCTTTTTTAACACTAGTATCGAGAAATTATGTTATATTTGTTATTATTTCGATAACGAATTATTGCAAAACATGATTACAATGAAGTTTTGAAAGTTTCACGTATTGTACACTATTGAGGGACTTGTGATAAAAACATAAGATTCATCTCAAATTCATAAATTGTTTAAGAAGTATTTGAATTTTTTTACCATACAACCTTTCGTCTTGAAAAACTTTTTTTACACATTTTGTTTATTTACAAGTTTTCTTGTAAATATCTGAGACAAGTGATCTGTGACGAGGAATCCCGTATCACCTCTATCACAGGACATTACCCCAACCCTATAGAAATGCTAATTTATTTCACATGCATTTTGTTTGTTATTGCTAATCTGGTTTGTTGTGGCGAGGCCTTTTTTAGTCTGCAATGATAGAACGTCTATCTTGGTATTTACATTGAGCTGGCTCCGAGCAGTGCGTGCTACACGATAATACAACCATCGAACGTGTAGGGAGTTTGTACACCAGCGATCTTGTCGCCCCCTCGTGTCACTACGCGACACTTCCATTCACAGATACCTTTTCACAATCACCAGGTAATTTGTCCCTCTGCTCTACGTATGTCAGTTACACGATCACGAGCTTTGAAGCCAAGACATGCTAAACAAAGAGACATGGCCATGCATATATTGCTACCCGGCTGTATCGTTCTGGCATACCGCAGACAGGCAGAGGACGCTTGGAGGAAGGGGAGACTACTCTTGTTAACATATGGTGCTGTTAGCTTCCTTCTGTCAAGAGTCTTGACATACACGACTATCATATACATCAATTGCATTACATTTAGACACTAACATCAAAATCTTCTAACCAAATTGTTATTTATAATTCTAGAATATTACTTATTTATCAGCACAATTCTGTTATTATGGTTTTTAGGGTAAATCGAAACTAACAGGTTACATAGATTATGGACACATTGATATTTTCAAGATACTCTTGCTTATTGCCATCCAACTGCTGCTTATACCATACAGTTCAACTGCAATTGGTATTTGACATTATTTTCGAAGGAACATGTAAACCTTATGGGGCGCAGTACATATTTTCACGAGTGGCGGAACTATGATTACAAATCATTCCAAGTTCAAGAATAGGGATATCTCTCCTAAGTTGTTTCTCTAAACAATGAAAGGGGGAAATGAGAAATGACGTATACAGACAATGACGTCTCCGTCCTCCATTTAATAAACTAAAAAGGCGCTAGCAGAGTACAAAAAACTCAAATGAAACACAAATGGAACATTAGAAAATGTCTACAAAAAGCCACCAAGAATGTGTGCTTTTGAGGGTATTAATTCCCAATTTATCATGAGTCTACCGTGTCACATCTAGATGGTTATCTCCCTTTGTTCGTGTCCAACAATAGGTGGCGATATAGTCGTACTTGTACAGATCTATCTCGCAGTGAGTTATGTCTTTCTCGGATACCAATTCTGCTGACAATGTATTTTTTCCTACATTGGACGAGGAGATGAATTTCCATTATATGCAACAGAATTGGGTCAATCTTGCTATTATTGTTTGGAGCAATTTGTTGTGATTTACGGTAACAATAAAATCAGAGCTTCGTTCTGCAGGCTATTGCTTGCCAATTTGTTGAAATTTATTTTCTTTCTATGTAAATACCTATCCTAAAATTAATGTCAGATATAATGTCGTTTTTGTGATGTAAGGATAAATCTTAATTGTACAATATAACTTAATGAGAGTCTTATAAATAGAATATACTGTAAAACTAAATCAACGTTACAATGGCCCCTATCCCAGGGTTGATAATGGTTAAACATAACGCGTTATACATTAAATATATGGGTAATGTATGTCAGATGAGGGTTTAGATAATATCACCGCCCATATTTCACACATCAATCAAAGAGATTTTTGAAAGTAGTACTTTTGTACGTTGATATCCGAGGATAAAAAACTTTGCAATAGGTATGCGCGACAAGATCCAATGGTCGAAATAACATGAAATCATATTTCATTTTTGTTAAATTTTTATAAATTTGTAGGTTATCATTTGCAATAAAAAACGACGATACGATTCAATTCGATACATAATTTCCTTCTATGAATACATACATTAGAAATATTTGTATAGCAAGTTAAGTTTTAGCTCGTTACTAAATTTTATTCAGTTATTGCCAATCGATTTAAGATGTTACCGTCATAGATGTTTTTTTAAATTTCTTCGACATGATTTTTATTCAATAACAAAGAGAACTTAATATTTGACTATTTAAGATTTTCCAAAGTATTGGTTTTGTGTATTATTTGTTACTTTCGATTATTTTCTACATCACTGCAAGTATTTTTTACATTTTCAATACACATCCGTCGCATAAACAAAGCCAGCAACCATTGACTCAAACAGCGGTTTTAAAAAAATAAATATCCATTTCAAATTAATTTCTCATACAACCATTGGGATATTACGTATGAATTTCCTTTTACAACCTATGATATAATTCTCAAATAATTCTTTGAAAAAAGACAAACAGCCAGATCAGTACTTTTAATTGGCACATCGCTGTGAGAGATTTTTTTATCCTTCAAGACAGATCAAATTTCTTTGTTTGCTTCAAAATTGCGCTCAACAATAGTATAGAAGATCTTTTCATCTCAAGTCGCTCGTCCCGTGAGCGCACATTTAGGAGTTTTCCGTCACTCTTGAAACATCCTCTCCGGGCTCTTATATCCTTTTGATTCACTCTGCCCTAACAACGCTCCATACTTGAACCGGCGTAATTTGTTCCCGCAGTCTCCCTCACAATGCCCCCTGCCTCTCAACATGAGCCCTCTTGTCTTGACAGAGTGGTCTCCCCTGCTGGGAGCTTGACAAGGTCAAGGTGACAGGTCAGCACGTGTGACCTCGTCTTATCCAATCAGTGCTTTGTCCTCGCTATGAATACATTATCAGTTAGTTTTCGCTAGGGTAAAGAAATAATGTATCTTGGTTGATGGACATAAGAAAAGATAAACAGTTTTTGTACTTAAAGTAAAGAGAAACAATGTTAAGCCGTGTATTAATGGAGACTGGTTCTACCTTTAGATATCATTTCAAAAGGGTCGTGCTGTAATTACTTTAGAAGGAAGAACCCAGTCTTGCGCATCAGCCTGCGCACAAACGGCCATCTTAGAGTAAACAATTACGTCTTTGTCATCCAACTTCTCGCGTTACAATTAAATATGAGTAGACATTTCACTTAGAATCTAATGAATAGCCTCTATTGGAACATCCAAACAGCAATGCCCTGTCTTCAAGTTGATTCTGACAACCGTTCCCACTTTTGGCTCTGACTGAACGTCATTCAACCTCGGATCTACATTGTAGCGGTTTCTGTATACGTATAGATGAAATTAACCTGGTATTTGGCAATATCCATCGAATCTTCTTATTATTGTAAAATATTAACTGTAATGTGTTGTAAAGATTATTTCTAAAAGTTGCAAAATATCCCTTATTTGTGTACGTAGATGAAATTACTTATCAATATATATCGTTACCGGTCCCAGTGAAAAAATGAGATATCATCACTGTGGCATGATAGGCATGATATTAAGATGACACAATCCAGTATTTTATTTCCGAGTTTATAATTGAACGACTTCTATTACCTGCGGAATTGAACGGGATGTGTGCACAAAATGAAACCATCTGGACTCGTAACTCGAAAGATGTAACATGTCGTTCCCAACTATGCAATTCTCGAAAAGACAAGTTCAAGTATGCAAACCTAACATTGCAATCCTGTAAATCTCAACTTGCTGTTCTCAACTTTACAAGTTGCCCTCATTACCAACACCTACAAAACCCAAACCATAATGGAACAATGTATTTCGAACAGAATATTAAGTGTTTCTATCACTTCTTAAAATGTAACATGATGTTTTTGAGTCACTTACCAGGTTATAACTTGATATTTGGCGCTATAAAAATTAAATCAATTGCCATCATTTATATAGTACTGTTTACAATATCCCTGTGAAAGTGTAAAATTTCAAACCAATACGTGATTACAAGCTAAAAAGTATGAACAAAGTAAATATACAACATTCAGCCAAAAGAGTTGCATAGAGTGATTAAAACTTACAACAACAAAAAACTAATATGAAAATTTAACAACTAAGCTTTGCTGATAACTTGATATTTCAGTTCATAAAATGATAGATTAAATTGTAAATTAAGTATCAGAAAATCGATTTTATAAAAGATAGTTCAATGAGGAAAAACTCTTAAATCGTCTTAAAAACACAAACAAACTAAAGACTAAGCATTATTCGTTTAATTTACCAGGGTATTGACAGACTTATACCATGAAAATATATTAGAAACAGTGATCCAAAATAATTTTAGTATGTATAACAATAATCAACTTATGATCGCCATATATAGTCCTAAGGATTTAGACAGACAGAATCTATTGTATATACGTGGCCCTGAGGCCAATAGTACATGTGAAAACGTGCCCTTTCTGTTCCAATATAGAGAATGAAATTCACTTCCTTTTAAATTGCCATTTTTACCATGATTTGAGATTCAAGTTTTTATCTTTGTTAAATATTACCACTTTTGAAAACGAGCTGCAACTTTTAAACGCTCTTATGACATCAGATTCATTTACCTTAGCTGTTTTAGCCGTTTCTATTAATGACATGTTTATAAGGAGAAACTTATTTTCTTAAATGGTTACAATCTTTTAACTTTCTACATCATGTTTTATACACTTACTATACCCTTTTGTCCCTTTTATTTGCCCTAAACGCTAGTGTCTCATAAGCCTTTTCAGGCTGGATGTATGTATAATTTTACCAATATATCAATGTTTTTATGTGTGTACATACATGTGACACTTTAATAAACTATATCTGTCTGTCTGTCTGTCTGTCTGTCTGTCTATATTAGAAACAGTGATCCAAAATAATTTTAGTATGTATAACAATAATCAACTTATGATCGCCATATATAGTCCTAAGGATTTAGACAGACAGAATATATTGTATATACGTGGCCCTGAGGCCAATAGTACATGTGAAAACGTGTATAAAACATTCGCACAACCTGTAATCAATAAACATCAATTAACAAGTAACATGTTTTCTAAACTTGAATATATGGTATAGCACAAGAGCTACTTTAAACAATAAATTTATAATAACATATGGAATTTCATCTGAGAAGGTTGATCAAAGAAAAAGTATGGCGGATATTTTGTTCTGATTTCTTAGTATTTAGGATAAATAAATAATACATGGTACTCATATTCTTGAGCAAGAAAGCAAAATGGACATATCGCTTTTTATATGATTTTGGATTTTGGTAAATCGTGACTCTTGAATTTTACATTTAAATTAGGAAGTGCACGCCTTATTTGTGCTGATTTGATTAAAAAAAGATACATTTCCGAAATAATACAGTACATACAATCAGAGTTAAAATTACAAGTTGATGATGATACTTCATAAAACCAGTCTTGTTGTTAAATATTTCCATCTGTTTGAATAGTTGGGTTAAACACTGTACATTGTTCACATTTCGTGCAAGCCAGACATGTCGACGTCCGAAACCATGGCTAAAAAGAATATTCCTAACAAAAGAGACCTAATGCATGGTATCACTAGTATCATCTAGTGCTTTGAGCATTTCATAACTGGCTCTAGAATAACGTGTATTTGGTTGACGCGTCAATCTTAGCCAATATGAAATTACCCGACAACGGGCTTTGATAAATAGTGGAAAACGTCCACATTCAGATAACATAACCTTGTTTGCAGTTCTGTAACTTACTCTTTATAAAACTTACAGAACTTTGAATGTATTTGTTCAATATTCTTATATATCCACCGTACAACAAAATCAATTGAATCAATTCCTCTAGAATCACTTGTTAGCATTTCTTTGATAGGTTGTTCAGCATTTAATAAGAAAAGAACTGGTGATAATATACATCCCTGCCTTACGCCAGATGTGTATTAAATATATCACTCATTTGTGATTTACTGGTTTTCCAGGTCCAGGATGCATGCCATCTTCGCTTGCCACCATTGCTTAAACTAGCACCTACGCTTTCTAAAATGTACAAACCCAAAACAATTAAAAAAAAGTATATCTCTTGTTCAATAAATACATCCGATTCATTCAAAATTCAGAATGTAACTTATACGTTACACAAATAATGGAGGACTTATGCTGTAGCATTGTCTTACGCCACTCAAAGAATAAACAGTCTGAAACGTTCAAATCAATACAAACACTGGCCAATGACACTGATAATTATATAGGACATAGAACAATGGATAGTACGTAACAGAACAAACCAAAATATGTCCCGTTTTACTAGATACAAATCTTTACAGTACTCTATGATTAACAAATAAAATCTACTTTAAAAAAATATATTCGTGGTTATCAAGGGAGGAAGGGCAAGGAAAAAATCAGTATTTGATGTAACCCCGTTGAGCACAAAGTGTTGTTGAAAATGTCATTACTTTACAAATATTATTATATTATGATACTATTATACTATATTATATTATATTATATTATATTATACGGTACAGATACGTCAATACAAGTAACAATTCTCTATATATACACCACAGAAAAGATATCGGGTTGCATACGGTACTGTAAAACAATTTTTTTTCTTGAGGCTACACAGTACAGATATTCAAAATGTAACTCTACTTCTATCGCAGTCTATACGGTACCTCTGCCCCGAGGTAAGTCACACTTCAATAGCAACTCCTACAGGAGTCTATACGGTACCTCTCCCCCCGATGTAAGTCACACCTCAAAATAGCAACTTCTACCGCAGTCTATACGGTACCTCTCCCCCGATTTCATTAACGCCTCAAAATAGCAACTTCTATACGGTACATCCCCCGATGTAAGTCACAGACAGACAGACAGAATTATTTTATTAAAGTGTCACATGATATGCTACAGATAAAATGTCAATTTTAAAAGCATAAAATATAACATATCACCCAGCCATTTTTTTGGCTTACGAGACACTGTTGAAACCGATTTCAGTCACGCCTCAAAATAACAGCTCCTACCGGAGTCTATACGGTACATCACCCCCGATGTAAGTCACGCCTCAAAATAGCAACTTCTACCGGAGTCTATACGGTACATCACCCCCGATGTAAGTCACACCTCGCTGTGGGGTCTGTGTTCGGGCACCTAGTGACATCTTCATCTCGTGTCTGTCAACTTCCCTTGTTGCGGCTCTTCATAGCCTGAGCTCCGGAACACCTAGTAATTATAGTATTCAGTTTCTCATTTTGTGACCGTAAATTTGTACACAGAATCTGATATGGCGACTAAAATGATCCAAACGATGCTAAATCCGCGTCAAACCACAGCGAGTTTTGAATGAATCCCCAACTTGTAAAAATGTCTGAATTAGGCAATAATTGTGTCAGTTTGATCACTCGAGGCGACAGAGGACTGGTTATGGAGTAACACGCGACGCTTGAAGAGATTTTTGGTTAAGTCGCCAAGGAAATTGTTTGTGAAAGCTGTGACCCACGTAACAGTGCAAAGATAGGGCAGGGTTCTGGATAGGGACTCTTGTCACGCAGGTAGATAGCGACCTTGGGGTCGGGTTACAGGGCTAACTAGTGCTTTATGTACCCTGATATCTTTACTTTCAACTATACCTGAATTTAGGTCCTCTATGGTAGGTATACGTATAGGAAAAAATGATAAAATCATCAAGATGCTGTGTGTGTTAGATACAAATCTTTGTCAACAATACATGTCATATACGTCATATGTTTCACGTATTTATATAATAAGCTTAAAAAAAGTTTTTTTTAATAAAAAAAACCCCCACAGAACTTTCTTGTAAAGATGTTAATTTCTTGATTATGAATTTCCAATGCAAGGGTATTGCATAACTATTTCATTGAGGCAACTACTTGACAAGTTTGAATCTAGACCTGTAGAACATAGGGAATGATTCCAATCAAAACCACAGTGGATTATTTCGACAAAGATTTACAGTTGTGTATATATAAATATATATGCGTAATATTGATCTATTAAAGGATTATCTTGGCTTTGGTAGAAAACAGATTAATGCAAAATTACATTGGATAATTATGATATATAATTCATCCATTATTTTGCTGACGTCAGATGACCAATTACCTGCAGTATGTTCGAGACGGTTTGGTCAGAGACAAGGGTCAGTCATGTCCAGCAATAAACTTCTACTGTTCAAGTTGATCTGGACACGGTGGCCTATACCTAGAGGCGATGATAGAAATACCCTTCTTATTATAAATCGTAAAGTTGCCAGATAACGCGATTGCGGTTACATTATACAATGCCACTTTATTTTAATCAATAATTATGCTTTGGTTACAACTATTCCAATAATGGGTGGGGTCATAATCACGTACTCAACTGAAAATACAATTGGAAGTATAAAGAGCTTTTATATTTCTGAAAGCCATTTTTATAACATTTTAACCAGGTTTATATAAGTCCATACTGTTGGTTTATAATTATCTTCATCATTGGTATTGACATAATCATGTACTCGACTGAAAATACAATCGAAAGGATGTGTACCTTTTACATCATTGGAATGCCTTGTTTCGAAATAGATAAGACTTTCGATCAATTGTTTCAAAACGACATTGGTATCTATACAAATAAAAAAAGTTACGGACCACTCAAAGCTTAAATATAACTTCCCAATGTCATCTAGATACTGCTAAGTTTGATTTATGAATATCAAGATGATCCTGAACCTTATTCGTCAAAACGCCCGGACGCTTCCCAGAATAAAGAAGTCTTCACAGAAAGTTTCTAGATACTAGTAGTCTTTGTTGGTCTACAAAACAACGTATCTTACATCTCCATCTCTTATCTGTCTTGTGAGGAGAAGCTGGGTTCGTGTCTTTTCGACAAATACAGGAACACGTCGAAATATAAGTTTGAAACAATGTCCAAGGTAGTACAAATAGTTTATATTGTAACCAGTGTTGATTCTGTACAAATGGTAGAGGATTAGTTTAAGGTATGAGTCGACTAACATCTGCTTAAACCTATAACCTCCGATTTAAGGAAAACGTCATTATGTAAAGAAAACATCTAATTTAATACAAAAAACTATAACAAATTGTCATTTTGTGATTTTCAGATGAAAAAGTTCGGTCAAGGATACCCGTGTCACCTCGGAATCGTAGGTTTCGTTATCAGATAAAGTATCATGGCAAGGAACCGCAAAATCAATTTAAAAACAGACACTTTTAAATCACAAATCCTCGCCCATGCATACAAATATCGAGGGTTCATTATGTTCTCAGTTCTCCTTAGCTGCTTAAGGCAGGTATATCCCACGGTCCGGTTACCTACGATCCGGATGCAGGAAATAAATCGGTCGATGAAGAATACCTGATAAACCAACTCCCCTTCTTATTAAACTTACAAGAAATAAACAACAGTAAAAACTACCTGGGATATATCGTCTAACAGTCACTCTATCATTGTTGACTGTTAAACTGGCATATATCGGACTTGTGTTTTACGAGAGCAAATTAAAATATCTCATATGAAGATTACTAGTGTTTCTTCGGAAGAAATTGAATCACATTATCTGAATGCATTACACGATATCATTTACATGTGTATACATGTGTATACAAGTACAAGAGATCAGATTAAATGACCTTTCCATGCTCAGCTCTCTAGAGCAAATTGAAGTATTTTTCATGAAAATGATTTGTGTATCTTGGAAAAAAATTGAATAAAATATTTCCAACCAATATCTTTTTCAATGTATACTAATATACAAGAGATCATATAAACAAGCTGCAAGTTCAGTGTGTTTGGGACAAATTTGATCAAGTTATCTGAAGGTATTGCACTCGAGCAAAAGCGTACAGACGTACCCTGCTTCTTTATGCTAGGTTCATTCATTAAGTTTGGATTACGTAGAAGCCTGATACAACCGAAATATGTTCCCTGGCTTAGATACTCCTCCTTAGAGATTGCCCGGAGAAGATAAATACATAGTATACACCGATAAGAATCCTTAACAAACCGAGGATGATCTTTAAGTATTGTTGTCAATCGCAACAAACTCAGAAGTTCTTTTTGTCCGGCGCGGCCCGGAAACTTGATCCGACGCCGATAAGAGGAAACTCCCCACCTCTCTTAAAACCCGGACCATTAGACGTCCCGCAGTTACTGCCGGAAGGGACAAGACCATGTAATTTTCTATTTATCTCCACAATAATCAGGGAGTGATTGAGTATGTCATAGCCCTAAATTATCGGTAAGTGCATAATGGCGGATTGATAGTACAATAACGGCGACAAATACCCACACGCGAGGCCAGCAGTGGGAAGTCGGGATGTCCACTTGTAGCAGCCATGGTGGTCTCGTGATGCGCTTTGATGTGGAAATATAAAACCAGCGCGCTTACCGTTTCTCATTGTCTCGCCTGATATACATCGCCTTCAGTTGATAGCTGCGTCTATTTTACACAATATTTCACCTTTACCCACGCAATTAAATTGTTTACATTTCATCTCTTCCATTTCCATTCATTTTGTTGGACATATTTCTTTGTCTAATCTCGTTTATTTTAAGCTTACACAACACATTATATATTTTGTGATAAGAAAAGAATCTGCAGTATATATATGAGATTATTTCAGTTGTAAGGAATATGTTCTCGCTCAGCTTTTGTAAACGTTGCAAAAAGCCGTAGTGTTGTTATGAATTTAATATGATCTAGATGTATCAATATCACAGCTTTTACCCTACGTCATATAGGATACGATAGCGTTGGCTTGTGCAACTTCTACTTTTGGTATTTCACAAAACAAATAATATTTGTACGGGAAGTGCTAACATAACCGGAAGTGGTCCGGTAGCCCACTGTGAGACACATTTTCGCGGATTTCGCTTCGTTTTCCAACTGATTACCGATTACAATTATATACAGTACCACTTCCGCCTTTTTGGATGCCGCCTCAATGTCTAAATACACATTAATGGTTGTGTTTCATTTAACAACACAAATTTTAAACTGGATTTAAACCCCTTGACAAATAAATCGTTGCCATTGCTTTTGACTTTAGCTTTTTATGCAAAAGCTTTCCAAAACACGTAATGAGGTCACATCATAAGCGATCATTGATGAAATATAATGAAAGACAGGAACATATTTTATCATGTTTGATGCGTCTTTAATGGTATATCGAGGTGACATGATATCAATTCCGATAGTTTATACCAGTAACTTTATCATTTAATAGTTACTTGTTGACGTCCACACAGAAACGGAAATAAAACATGTCTTCCGATTTCGTTTATCATGAAACACTTATATCATGAAACCCGTTGAAGATGAACAGTGAAGGTCAATTACTTCCTGTATTACCCTGATGGTTAGAAATAAGTGGTGACATATTTTCATATGAGCACATGTCCGCATATCACTTTTGCCTTGCAACGATTGTTGTAGCGCGACTCCCCGTATATTTACGTCTGTGACGTCATAAATCCATTGTTCTTGACGTCAATGTAACAGGTCGTCGCAGGGGAAGCAGACCGTCTTGATATTTCTAAGAGGATAAAATGAAATAGAATAGGTAATAAAGAAATTATTACACTCAAATGTAACTCCTGCAAATTTGTTTATAACCCTCGCTATTGCTCGGGTAATACGACAATTCACACTCGTTTCGCAAAAGTTATATGGCACATTTCCTCTGGTAATAATATTTATTTATGAACTCTACATCTGTCCTTATTGTAACATTGAAAGATAGATAAGAAATTTAAACCTGTCTGGCCCCTAAAGATGGTTACAGGGACCAAGCCCTATTCTTTTGTTGTTATCTCCTCAGGAGGAGACCTTCCTATAGACCTTTTGTAAATTTTGTATAATGTAAATATAAATGCTAATGAGGTGATCTTACACTCGAAATAAGTTACCCATTGACTAAGCCCAAAGAGGATATTTCATTCATCTACAAAACCAAGAAGGAGTTGTTCAGAGCTGGTATTATGTATGTGAACTCTGTGACAAATTATGATTATTAAATCTGTTCAATCCCCAAAAATATGCTTTCGGAAGTTGTAAACCATATCCATCTTAATGTTCATGACACATAATAAAAGCCTGGTAAACTCAACAGTTCAAACTGTTCCATACGTTAAAACAAAGACATGATATAGAAGAAAAACATTACATCTGAAATAAGTTTGAAATAAGAGATGGCATCTGATGTTCATCGACTAGACAGGTGAACCTATATATGAAGAGACAGGCCGCCTGTCGATACCTCAGTGCAGAGAGTTCTTTAAGCCGGGAGTTGTCAAATACAAACTCACTATCAAGTCGAATCGCTTTCGTCAACAAGTGGGTAGACAGACCAACTGTCTCGATAGTTTACAAAGTTGACACATTGGGTACGAGGGTAGGCCAATAGCTGATCTTCAGATACTGGAGGTACAAAAGTCAGACAATTCACGACAGGACTCTACAACAGGGCTTGACATTGCCGAGAAACGGAAGTCCGGTTGGGCATTCGGAATCCCTCGGGGTGAGATACCTCACACACCTCGGATCGCCGACTTACCCAGAGATCTGACATACGTGGAAACATGCAAGAATTGTTTCTATAATTAATTGGAGATCTCTCTCCCGTGGAGCCAGTCTAATAATGACAGGTATCCACATGGTGGGAGGCTCGTTCAGTGCTCGTAATACGACGCAGATTGTACCTGCATGCCATGTGTACCGGCCCTCTACTGTCATTTAATCACGACGACAGTGGCGACACACACAACACAAACGAGTCAAGTACATACGAGTTTTACTATTCCGCAGGAATAAATTTGTAACCTTTTTACTTTGTGATTTGTTAATTTTTTGTCTCATTTTTACCAACATTGGTTCGTAAAGTTATCTTTATTTTGGTATGTTAAGAGATATATCTAAATATTGATGTTTGAGTAAATATCATTATGATTATTCTGCCCTCAAACATGTACGCTAGAAACCAAAAATAATTGATATCCGTGACCTTGAACATGAAGTCAAGGTCACCGAAAACTTTTCAGGTCTGCGTATTCCCCAGATGAAGACTGGTACCAAGTTTGAAGATTCTAGGTTGAGCGGTTCATGAGATATGGCGCTAACAACATTTCAAAACTGGTCAAAGTCTCGCCGTGACCTTGAAAATGAGGTCAAGGTCACCGAAAACTTTTCAGGTCTGCGTATTCCCCAGATGAAGACTAGTACCAAGTTTGAAGATTCTAGGCTGAGCAGTTCATTAGATATCGCGCTAACAACATTTTCAAAACTGGTCAAAGTCTCGCTGTGACCTTGAAAATGAAGTCAAGGT
The DNA here is from genome assembly GCA_916613615.1 of Steromphala cineraria. Lineage (NCBI taxonomy): Eukaryota > Metazoa > Mollusca > Gastropoda > Trochida > Trochidae > Steromphala > Steromphala cineraria. The sequence goes on along the minus strand of OU744721.1, from coordinate 7,869,339 downwards.
CACCGAAAACTTTCGTCAACAAGTGGGTAGACAGACCAACTGTCTCGATAGTTTACAAAGTTGACACATTGGGTACGAGGGTAGGCCAATAGCTGATCTTCAGATACTGGAGGTACAAAAGTCAGACAATTCACGACAGGACTCTACAACAGGGCTTGACATTGCCGAGAAACGGAAGTCCGGTTGGGCATTCGGAATCCCTCGGGGTGAGATACCTCACACACCTCGGATCGCCGACTTACCCAGAGATCTGACATACGTGGAAACATGCAAGAATTGTTTCTATAATTAATTGGAGATCTCTCTCCCGTGGAGCCAGTCTAATAATGACAGGTATCCACATGGTGGGAGGCTCGTTCAGTGCTCGTAATACGACGCAGATTGTACCTGCATGCCATGTGTACCGGCCCTCTACTGTCATTTAATCACGACGACAGTGGCGACACACACAACACAAACGAGTCAAGTACATACGAGTTTTACTATTCCGCAGGAATAAATTTGTAACCTTTTTACTTTGTGATTTGTTAATTTTTTGTCTCATTTTTACCAACATTGGTTCGTAAAGTTATCTTTATTTTGGTATGTTAAGAGATATATCTAAATAATGATGTTTGAGTAAATACCATTATGATTATTCTACCCTCAAGCATGAACGCTAGAAACCAAAAATAATTGATATCCGTAAAATTGGTCTCTTATTTTACCTCTTGCTTGGGGTGTGTATAAAACACAACCAAAATCAAACCTTTACTTATAAAGTTAATAATTGCTATGGACTCATTTGGACTCAAATGAATATTTTCTGTGTTGAAATTTGTTCGGTGTTACTGAAACCTCGCTTCTCTTTACCAGTGAAAACAAACCTCTTTTATTCAAACACTGAAGCCATTACGACCTGTATTGGTGCCGTGCTATTTGATTAGGATTCCAGCACAATGGAAGAACAGGTGTCATAAGTTTCAGGTGCAAATAACGCTATAGGTATGATTAGTCTAACACAATAGACGCTGCAGGTGAGAAGGTTTCACCTACAATTGATCCACCTGTGATTGAGTTCAGTCGCCAGTCAGGGAGGGAAAGAGCTCTCACAGGACTTATCTTGTACCCGTGTAGTCATGATGTCCACTCTCGCGTTCTCTCGTACAAACACTCGACAGACTGACAGGAAATAATCATGTTGAGAGCCCTTTAGTTCTTCACTTAAACCTCCGTGGTTATGTAATGCTAGTTTAATTGTCCAAATGTTTCAATATGAAGTGTTTAATCGATTTCACAGAGTAGCCATGTTATTTGGAGTGAATGTTGTTTCCTTCAGTTATCGCAATGGCGATAAGGCGTGAACTCATTATTGGTTGTTAAAGGGGTTTGCCCTTGTTTTAGCACCTCATCACGACAATTTATATATTAACGCATATTCGCACACCTGCAATCCAGTGAACAGGTTCGAAAGTTTGGAACTTTATGATTAACACTTTTAACAATTATAGGACTCCGAAATATATACTCAGCAACAAAACGTTTCTTGTGACACGGATATTTTATCATCATTAATTTAATTGTGCAAGTTAACCAAACTTGGGGTGAACAAATTACAAGAAGTTACGAAGGTGCATCTGTCAAGGGAATGTTTGCAAATGATGGAAAAATGACTTTGTACGAGAAATTTGATGAAAACAGTAAAAATGTGGGTGTTCAAAATTTGCAATGCAGAGAACGTTTCATTACTGATAAAGACACGTTTAAGATTTGCAACCTAATAAACATAAATTTTCTTAGAAAAGTTGAACATTTCTTTTACAAAGGCTTACAGAAATTGAACGTCGGAGAGTTATTGGACCCCATGCACAACGAGAAGTTGCTAACAGCTTTAATGTCAATCTAAACACAATATGAAACATGTGGAATCAACAGCAACAGAACGCAAAACTATACCCGGGTTCCCTGCCCCTGATTACAATCTTTGCCGCTAGATGGCGACAGATTTCCAAGCGGAGCCACCTAGCGGCTTGCGTGAGGTAGGGTAGGGAACCCAGCTAGCAAAACTTTAGTGGCCGACTTCCGGATTCGACCGGAAACTGATTCTAGCCAGCAACAGTCATGGCAGCAACCTTCTCTGGACTGAGGCGGGTATCACAACCCGTTTGTTAACTTTTACGACTTTCTGCGATTTTTGCAAAACGTCCGATTATGACGTTAAAACGTTGCCAGCGACCTCTACGGTGAACCAGACAGCATGTGAGACCGAATAAGCTTGAGTGGAAGTATGTCCGTTTCGTGTAGGAGTCCACATTTGTTTTTACTTTCACAGAGCTGATATCAAATTTTCAGACATCATGTTAGTTATTGCGCCGGATTTGGATGAATTGGAAAGACATAAGCGGCGTTACCAAATCTGTCTGTAGCTCTGCAGCAACTGCAACAACGACTTTTTTAAAGATCCATTTCCATACGTGCATGCGGTTCGGGATGAGATTTAGATATATTGAGAATATTATTCATCACTCTGCAGCAAAATCTTTCGTCAAAAATGTTGATACCACATTTGCATTTCTTTACCAACGATGCCATACACGTCTGATGACTTCGAATCGACCAGACCTACAAGGGTAGGTGGTCATTTTCATTTTACACCATGTGAGTTCACATCAGTGTTTAACCTTTTGTAAATTTGTTTTTAAAATTCTTCCAAAATTAAGGTTGCCACTCGTCAAATGTCTGTTATACACAATACACGCGTTTGTAACAACTTTAATTTGTTTTATTTCTTTCTACATTATTTTTAATGGTGTCACAAGAACTTTTGTTTCTCAGTATATATTCTCCGAACATAAATTATTAGAAAAGTTTTACGTGAGGAAAATGTCGTGAACGGTTTTGTTGTGGAGAAATGCTTAACATAATGCTTCGACTACAAATATGATTTGTGCAATAACTTCAATAATTTTACAGATTTACAGAAATTGGTTTTTATTATGTCAAATCCCGAAGCTGTACATTTTACTGCCAAAGCGTGCATATTTAATTTTTAAAAGGCGAATTCATTTACCGTTTAATTGTGGATCTGTTTATCTTTTTGGAATGACTGTCATTTACCAATTCATGTTTTGACAATTTTTAACATATTTTTTTGGTGATGTATTGTATATTGTTCTTTCAATTTTGTGTTCTTAAATTTAGAGTCTCTCATAACCTTTAATGGGTGGCTCACGTTCGTGTCCCTTTAAAATGTATATATGTTTTTGTATCTACATATGAGGTGATTAACTAAATTATCTGTCTGTCTGTCTGATCGTACTTTAGTTGTCAAGGAGATGGCGGTACCTGAATCTACTTCGGAACCTCTCAATGCACTTGCTCAAATGACATACCATGCACGTGTTGAAAGTGTATATCTGCACGTGCATCTCGTGAGGATGCGTCCTAACACAAATTTCACGACCTCTATGGTTTATATTGTGAATTATTTGTGGGACACATAGTCAAATAGTTCGTTATCATTTAAAGAAAAGCAATATCATCTTTTGATTTGTTATAATGGTTGATATTAAGTTCATCTGTGACCAAAGCCTAAGTTAGTTAGACCACTCGTGCGCTGTTGTCTAGTCGTCTAAATGCCTCAGTGTTCAGTACGCGCTCGTGGTCGACTAATGATTTAAGCTATAAGACGACAGGGCCAAGCGTGTATCCTGTTCTTGGGTGTTAATATAAGTGATGTATGACTGTTACATTAGCCAAAATTTCGGCAATACAAATATGTTGAAACCACAGAGAATTGATATTCCCCTCTCGTAAACGAAGACAGAAGGAACATTACCAAGTATTATCGTTCAGCTTTAATCGTTCCACATGGGTGAATGAGTAGAGTGACCATATGTGAGTGCTGATTATTGCCGAGAATAAAGAGCTATTACTATTAGAACTGTGCTGTCAGGCATTATATCAGCTGCTACAACACACACAGAGGTCATACAAATGTGATTTGATATTAATTCGAATGCCAAACTTGCCTCAACTATTGACATTGATTGAAAAGGAGAGTGTCACATTTCAAGAAATGGAGCAATATTTCAATATCTTATACGGTCAATTACGTTCCAACAAAGTTGTTAAATATCCCATGAAAATCATTTGGCTATTCTTGCAGATGCGAAGACTGGTTGAGATTTCGAAATATCCTGGAGAGTAAAGTTGAATGAATAAATGATTATTCAGCAGTTCTGCTTGGTACAACAATCTGACTGCGACACTTCGCAAGCTGTATTGAGGCACTTGTGCGTAGTGTCAACGTGTTACATGACTGATTAACTTGATGTGTCTACTGTATTATGTTTGCATGAAGTCGGGAATTATTCAATAACACTGACTTTGTAATTTTTCAATTGGCATAAAATCACCATATCGAGCAATATTCGAATAAATTGATACATTTAAAAGGCCCTGGTTTGCTGTAGAAAACTCCCTTGTGTATATCAGGTATGCAGACACGTGCAGTGAGGGCAGTTCTTTCAACAGGTATGCAGACACGTGCAGTGAGGGCAGTTCTTTCAACAGGTATGCAGACACGTGCAGTGAGGGCAGTTCTTTCAACAGGTATGCAGACACGTGCAGTGAGGGCAGTTCTTTCAACAGGTATGCAGACACGTGCAGTGAGGGCAGTTCTTTCAACAGGTATGCAGACACGTGCAGTGAGGGCAGTTCTTTCAACAGGTATGCAGACACGTGCAGTGAGGGCAGTTCTTTCAACAGGTATGCAGACACGTGCAGTGAGGGCAGTTCTTTCAACAGGTATGCAGACACGTGCAGTGAGGGCAGTTCTTTCAACAGGTATGCAGACACGTGCAGTGAGGGCAGTTCTTTCAACAGGTATGCAGACACGTGCAGTGAGGGCAGTTCTTTCAACAGGTATGCAGACACGTGCAGTGAGGGCAGTTCTTTCAACAGGTATGCAGACACGTGCAGTGAGGGCAGTTCTTTCAACAGGTATGCAGACACGTGCAGTGAGGGCAGTTCTTTCAACAGGTATGCAGACACGTGCAGTGAGGGCAGTTCTTTCAACAGGTATACAGACACGTGTAGTGAGGGCAGTTCTTTCAACAGGTATGCAGACACGTGCAGTGAGGGCAGTTCTTTCAACAGGTATGCAGACACGTGCAGTGAGGGCAGTTCTTTCAACAGGTATGCAGACACGTGTAGTGAGGGCAGTTCTTTCAACAGGTATGCAGACACGTGTAGTGAGGGCAGTCCTTTCAACAGGTATGCAGACACGTGTAGTGAGGGCAGTCCTTTCAACAGGTATGCAGACACGTGTAGTGAGGGCAGTTCTTTCAACAGGTATGCAGACACGTGTAGTGAGGGCAGTCCTTTCAACAGGTATGCAGACACGTGCAGTGAGGGCAGTTCTTTCAACAGGTATGCAGACACGTGTAGTGAGGGCAGTTCAGACACGTGTAGTAAAGTTATCAAAGCGCAGTTCTTTCAGCAGCCTCACATCAATAGATTCCAATGTTGGATGACGAATAATGATGCTTCGTGAAGCTTGAAACGTCCCGTTGCATTCGGAACGAATATGGACGATCATGGACACCTTGGGTGGGAGTCTGAAAAGGAATCCACAATGGAGAAACGTTTAATTGGAGTCTACACTTTATTCAAACCTGTATTGCACAAAAAATATAACTTGCGTAAAATGTCTATAGACTACCCAAGTTTACATTGAATATGGTCCCTGAAAGAGCCAGTATTGTTGGAGGTTGAGCTGATCCGGCTGCAGTGGCGGTATGCCTGCCTCGATTCATCCGTCGCTGACTGCTTTGTGTACGGGCAATTTGCACCTTCGAAATCTCTGCTTTGATCGTCCTTCAAATTGAATTTTTTGTTCAGTGAAACAAACAATGAGTTGACGTGCAAATACAAGCAAGAGGGCTGAAGCTACGGTGTTTTCACGCTTGACTGAGTGCCAAAGCTTTCCATTCAGAAGCTTCGGGGATCATTTCAATGCTTGTTCGCTCGCTCTAGCGCGGGTAAATGTGCCACAGCGGTTCATATAGAAAGGAGCTGAAAGGCGGGTGGGTGAAAGCAGGGGGACAATACGTCAAGCAGACTGGCGTTAACGCCGTGACCACGCCCTAGAACACGGCACTGGGCGGGCTGAAGGGGCGGAACTCGTTCTGTTCACCCAGCGTGGTGGGAGCGCCGGGGATTCGAACTCAGTACTCCTTCACGCACAAACCATTATCACTGACCCCATACAATGAAAGAATCTGTCTAATGCATGTTTTTCGTAAACTCTTAAATTTTCTCGATAATTACCTGTACACAATAAAGTCCGCCCCTAAACAGAGCGCAAGAATACAAGCATACACCTGACCACACAGGTCGGGTACCCGGGAGACTTACCTGCAGCGTTCATCGGACCAGGTGAGCTGTGATGAGGACTGAGAGAGGGGACACACTTACACCTATAATGAAAGAATTCTCAAGAGGACCTCTTTCAGAAATTGATGTTTCAAGATGCTGGTCTCAGAATACGGTCAAAAGAGTGTTTCCGGTATCCTCGATGATGGAATATTTGAGGATTAGTTCTAGTGATGGGTGGCCTTCACTCGCTATACAGAGATGATTGAGAAAGGGAAGCACAATAGGGTAGTGGATGTGATGCTGGACAAAAGTCGACACACGACCATCTCTAAATAATGTTTAAATCAACCGAACCAGTGTGAAAAAAAAGCAATATGACACAAGAGAGAGCATCTGAAACTCTTGGAAAATGCCAGAAACAGTTATTTGCCGTTCAATGTACACGTTTTATTGCATGTACAGAAATAATTATAATTATATATATATATATGATTAATACAATTAGGTATTATCAGTAATTCCGCAGCAAAACTCATGAAAATATCACTTTCTCACTACAGACAATGACAAGGAAATGATATTCGACAAAACAAATAGATAGTCTTCATGTCCTAATACACGATCAACTTTCGCATACATGCTGACGGCAATAGCAATCAGAGCTGGAGAAACTTTGTCCCATAATATACATTGACGTAAAGAGGAAATTTAGTACAATCTACGTAAAACTTTCTGTGCTTTCTGTGTCATAGGTATACATTCCTATCAACCTAGATTGATTTAAGATAGTTCCACACGACATGCTTACAGCATCATGAATGACTCAAAGTGTATGGTTTACAAATCGTAATTATATACACCTCGTCTTCACATTTATTTCTACTTGGTCCCATAAATCAGAGACGTAACGTGACGACTGCAATAAAGAGCACCTGTGCTGGTCATTGGCAGGTGACGAAACACGGGTACACACTTCCAACCTTATACTCCTGTATTCGGGTATAATCCGGCTTCCGTCACCCTCGCTGAGAGACTTTATGCCAGGGAGGGAAGGGTGAAAACACAGAAAGGGGGGTGTTATGTTAGTTTACACCAAAATGAAATGATCAGGATTGAGATGGTTGTTCTCTTTCTGTTTCTCGGGATGAACCCGAAGTCATGCTGATCTCTGGCCCAGAGAGGGATAATATTGGGGATGGGGGTGAGAGAATGATTCCCCGGGGTGACATAGCATACATTGGTCTGTGGAAAGAGTAGTTGGTAGACCCCCGTCCCCCCTGTGCGAATATATACATTTATCATCCATAACTGGGTTCCACGGGAGATAGGGGATATCGCTTTTTTAAATAGATTTCGAACAATGCCCTGTTGGCGTCACCTACATGATATCACAATACTTTTTCATCATCAAGTAATAATATCACAATGTTATGATGTCATAAACATGATGACGTCACAACGCTTTGATATCACATCACTGAAAGCCAAATGTCAGTTTTGTGTTCAGAGATGTTCATTTGAAAAACTAATGAAGAGTGATTTTGGATGATAAATAGATATCAAATATATCAACACTTGTTGATAAAAGTAAAATTATATCTGTAACTTCTATGAACTCGTGTTGATATATTTGATATCAGAAGACACTTGCGTGAGATTCTCTATATACAATGATGTTGAGGAGGATGGAGGGTAGATCTTCCCCTTGTATAAACTGAAGGTCGGGGAGAGGGTGGGTAGTGGGTACGTACCTACCCTGCACCCCAGGGAGTGGGTACCTGATGAGACAGTGGTCACATAACTACCCCCCCCCCCCCCCCCACTACCTACCCTGCACCCCAGGGAGTGGGTACCTGACGAGACAGTGGTCACATAACTACCCCCCCCCCCCCACTACCTACCCTGCACCCCAGGGAGTGGGTACCTGATGAGACAGTGGTCACATAACTACCCCCCCACCCCACCCTGACTAGCACTAGGGTAATTACCTACACATAGTTTGTGATTAGAGACACAAAAGCCGGCGTGTAATCCCGTGATGCAAAGAATGCTGGTGGTAAGTATGTTGATGGAGATGTATTGTGTGAACCAGTGCTATTTGTATACACTTCAAAGGTGAGGAACCTACTGTCTGTGATACACTGTGTTATACGATGTTACAGGGAAGGACATGGGCTGATGGTTAACGTGTAACTTATCTCAAGATATGACACTGTGTTTTTATTGTGGGTGCATTTTAGTGTCTTTTAATCATTTACAACGAATCGCGTTATTTTTGGTGTAAAAAATACTTTAGGACCATTTATGTGGCCTCGTTAAAATCAAATTCATTGTCATTGTAACTATGAGATAAAATGTATTGGGTGATCACCATTAAGTATTATGTAAGAAATACACCAAATGATATGTAGCCCTGAGATAAGGCCTTTCATTTTGTGTAAATACAGTCAAATCTTTAACCATCGCCATCGTTACAACTCACAAAAGAGAACACATTACCAAGATACTGGATGTGTTAGTTTCTTCTTTTTTCGGTACGAAACTTCGTTACAAAATGATAATTCAATGAGTAATTAAAGTTGTCTATACCAGTATAATTTAACCAGCAGGCGAGTACAGATACGTTTGGTAACCAATATGACGTAGACCAAAATGCTTCAGAGAGTCTAGTTGTTTAAAGACAATAGTTGTTTCAATGTCTTGGGGCGTCCTCTGGACTGATTTTGTTGTTTTTGCCCATATGCTTTGATGATTGTCCAAACGCACGGTCAAACAGGTTACCGAGGGACTCAGGTGTTGACGTAACACTGTCACTCTAAAAATCATCCTGCTCAATAAAATCCATCTACTCTTTGATGTGTGCGATCCCTAGTGACGAGTTCAAACTATCCAACGACATTAGCTCTGGCACACTCATCTAGTAGTTAGTCTAAAGGAATTTGTCACGGTGAAGTCACCAGATGTTTTCACTTTCCTAACATGTTCAATCAGAGTTAATTGCAAATATCCGGACCAATTACCATTGAACAGTTCTCTACCTGATCCAAGGTGTGAGGCATCATTTAGTCTGCTACAGGAGTGGAGGGTTGGTCACAACCTGTTGTATGGAAACACGTCTCTAGAGACTTCTAAAACCGTTACATACTGACTTGTCACACAGAAGAGTTGATTCGCTTCAAAGCCATCACTTATTGACATGCAGGAATCGATCACGCGAGATCTCACTTATGGAGCACCTATGGACTCTGCTAGCTGTATCGGTGCTGGTGTTGATGGAGTGAGAGTGAGAGGCTCTGACACACAGGTGAGTCAGGTGTGACACATACCTGTATGCGGGTGACTCCTGGCTGACACATACCTGGATTATAATATTATCAATTAGTGGTTAATTTGTGATGTGCCGAAATATATCGATAATGAAGTTTTCAGAAGTAGCAGTAAAAGCCGCGACAAAATAGCAGGTTTATAGTTGTTGAATTAGTAGAACTCGTGAACGTACTAATAAAAAATAGAGCCGTGGGCTCTGTAGCTCATCAGGCTCCCTCTTTAAGTTTCCTATAGTGCGTAACCGCTGTGGCCCTTATTAGGGATCACAGAGTCACCAACTTTACAGTTTATAATCCTCACCAGTCAAATAGTATATACGCAAAATTTCAGCTTTCTAAGCCTTTTGGTTCTTGAGAAGAAGAAAATAGGTTTTTAGGGTGTGGCCCCTGTGACCCCTATTAGGGGTCACACGGCCACCACAGTTACAATTTATAATCCTTACTAGTCAATGAGTCTGTACACAAAATTTCTACACTCTTTGCATCTGGAGAAGAAATTTGAAATAGGTTTTTAGGGCTTGGACCCAAAGTTACAATTTACAATCCTCACGAGTAAAGAGTCTATACACAAGATTTTAGCTTTCTAAGCCTTTTGAATCTGGAGAAGAAGTCGAAAATATTTTTTTAGGGCGTGACCCCTGTGGCCCTATTAGAGGTACATTCAGTATGTAAAAATACTCTGTATTTGCCCTCATTCTATTGTCAATAAATATTTAGTTTCCATGTATAATTTTATAGATATGAGATATAAATTGAGCGTGTCAAAATCACGTGGATTACATACCTCAAAAGGCTCGATAACTCGAGTCATGCAGTCGCTCTTCTGTATATATATTTTTTTCACGTTTAGTATTCTCTTGGTGTCAACATAGTTGTAGTTACATATTTAGATGAATTGATGTTGAATTATCAAAACTTATAAATAAAATGAGGAAACGTTTCCGAAACGAGTTCGTTTGGTTACGAATTTACTATATCCATGCTTATCTGCTTACACACTGACTGTTAACACAGATGGCAACGAGTTAAAAGGAAAAGAAAAGCTACATGGATTGTTTAGAAGAATGTAATGTTAATTGGTCATTAACATATTATTAACATAATGTTTAAATAATTTATTGTTCTCTGATTAACACAATGTTGGTATTTGTAAGTAATTGATTGATATTGTGGAGGATAATAGGCGAGCTGACGTAGTAGGCAAAAACGGGAAATCTACTCAATGACATTACAATTCACTAGCTTCCGGTTAAAGTAGGTGTCTTTTGAACATAATAACATCGACTTATCGTGATTATTAAGCATATTCTCATATTTCTAATTGTAGTTAAAGATTTATCTACCGATTGATATAAGTTATAGAGGTTTGAAATGAAATGTTGTAACAGAAGCATTAAAACACTTAATGTCCCTTTAAGGTAACCTAAGTGCAATGTTAAAGAATGGGAGTTAAGGTCAACCTTAGTAAAGGTTGCTTTGTGAAAGGAGGCCCTTGTCCACAATATTGTTCTTAGCGTTTGGTAGTATCATATTGTCAAAGAAACATTTGTTAATGATCAGTGGATCTAGAATCAGCAGGACGACATGGCACAGAGTTTAAGTGGCAAACGCAGTCTAATTCACAAGAGCAACTTAACGATTTAGCCATGCACACAACAACGTAAATAAAAATAGTTAACGGTCACAAAGTAACTGTGGGTATAGATTATCACAACCACATAAACAAATGTGACATTGTGATTTAACCATTGTTAATCTACGAACATTATTAAATGACCCTTTATTTGTATATATGTTATTCTTTTGCATACCAGAATAAAACTAATTTTGATTTTCATGACACTAATAAGATAATGTGTAAAAATAAGTATATGTAAATTAACATTTGCATTACGTTCTGAGTTCATGTAACTCTGCAAAATACTCATGTATGCTCTCACGGCACTTTTACATACCACAAATACATTTACATTCATATAGAAATTTAGTCATGTACGTAAATCCGTGCACGAGAAAAGGACAAAGTAACAGATGCATTAAATAAAGGAGTATCAGTACATAATTCAAAAGATAAGTATTTCGTAGAGGTAGAAGCAACAGTAGTTGTAGTTGTAAATAGTTGAAGAAATAGTAGTAGTATTAGAGGTAGAAGTAGTAGTAGTAGTAGTAGTAGTAGTAGTAGTAGTAGAAGAAGTAGTAATAGTAGTAGTACTACTAGTAGTAGTAGTAGTAGTAGTAGTAGTAGAAGTAGAAGTAGAAGTAGAAGTAGAAGTAGAAGTAGTAGTAGAAGTAGAAGTAGAAGAAGTAGTAATAGTAGTAGTAAACGTAGTAGTAGTAGTAGAAGTAGAAGAAGAAGTTGAAGTTGAAGTTGGAAGAAGTTCTAGAATGGGTAGCAGGCAGTGGTACTAGTGCAACAGTATAGTTAAAGATAGTTGTATGTAACATATTTATTAGTAGAGTAGTAGAATAAACAGTAGTGGAAGAAGTACGTAGAAGTTGTCTAAAAGAAGAGGTTATATTGGCGCAGTATCAAACTGTTTTCAGAGGAAGTAGTAGTTCTCTTCGTATAAGTATCAAAGTAGGTAGTTGTAACAGTAGAATAACTATCAGTGCTTGCAGGGAAATGCGTTGTAAAAATGTAAGTAAACATTTTAATGTGGTAACAGCCTGATAACACAAGGACAATATGACTAGTGTTTGAATTATTTCAGAATTATCGATATAAAAAATAATATTACCGATCACCCAATTAACAACAATTAGCAATAGTTGATGCAAAGGGAACATTTTGTGTCACTTTTTAGTTTGCTATAGAAACCGCTCGGTTTTTTGTGTGGTAACGTCCGTTTCATTTATCATTTTACGAGAGAGTGACAATGCTTTTGAATTCATGTAAAATGTTTGGAAGTAATGACAATTTCCCAGTCAGAAATGATTTTGGGATGAACACTGGCCATGCAAAGTTAAAATATCTCTTCAAGCATATTATTTTCTCTTTTTCTGTGTCAAATCTTACCGGTTATTATTCATCTGAAAGAAAATAAAAGATCTTTAGATCAGTACGACACCCTTTTACGAACGCTTCACAAGGTAGGTGTGACGTTATTCGGTTATATTGCAAACTAAATAACGTTTGACAAAATATTAGCGTTTCTGTAATCATCAACATATAATGTTATTTCATTATATCTATTCGATAGAGTTTTCAAACTCTATTTAGCGATAGCGTCCGCGACACCTTGCAATTACACATTCATAATTCAATGAAACGCATTAACCAGCAAGAGAAGAATTTCAACATAAAAACATATTCCATGTGTCAGGTCAAAAGTTATGGTCAACGATGCCAATTCGAATGGTTTATGTGCTCATAAGAAATAAAAGTTTCATTGAAATTATTATCCGTGCACCCTTGACTTGAAGAGGCCAGGTGCGCTGAAGGGGTTTTGTGCGGCTGTTTTATTATGGAGTGAGAGTGTTTCAACTTCATAAAGTGGGGACTATACTGTCAACACATAACTGTGTTCTATCTCGCTCACACCAATATGAGGGTCGCCTTCGGGCAGTTGATGTGTGGCTAAATATTGACTAAACAACAACGGTCATGATTCTCTGGGCCGTTTAGTTATTAGAAATGTTCAAGGTTTCCTTGAAGCTTGTTGAAATAATTGTTATGATTCCAACCATTCCCCAATCGAGAGTTATTGGTGTGATGTTGAAACTAGTTGTTTATTATGAACTTTATTTAAAAATGTACTGTTCACTTGATGATAATTTCTGTTACTTTGTTTTTATTCTCGTATTGGCACACTGTTTTCATGCATGACACCATGGGCTTACTTCAAACGTTGTACTCTTAGAGTGGATAGGTTTCTTTGGATAAGCCCTCTCCCACAAGAAATATAGGCTCTAATATCCTATAAAATGAACCCGACTATTGTTTGGAATAGGGATATCATAATGAAATGGGAAGTATTTTAATTGGAAATTGTTATGAAATTCTATATACACGAAAGGATTGCTGGGTTTAAAGGGGCAGTAGCACGTTTTTTGATAATTTTATATTTTAAATATTTCACTGATAATTGTAAGTTTATGCTTTATGTACTATTTTGACAGAGTCAAAAATCTCATTACACAAGTCAATCATCCATAGTCAGAGGACAAATTATGAAGATTTACATAAAATCCATTGGCGGCCATTTTTGTGTGAACACCTTTAATTCATTTTGTGTAAGAAAATGGAATCGCATGGCTAAACTTTACGTTATATTTTTGAATTATTACTGCTTCAATTAGTTTAAGGACATTGTCTTTCAATTGGAACCATTAGTTTTCATTTTCCTGACATCAACTTATATTCCCCCTAAAAACGTGCTACTGCCCCTTTAAGCCCTTTGATGTTTCTGTCCTGCCGTTAAATCTTATCGTAACATAGAGCCATGATTGGTAGATACGATATGGAGCTATATTTGCATCATTATTGACCTTAGTGATTATGTGTTGGAATGTTGGGTGTAGTCGAAACTATCATAATTGCTTTTAAAAAAAGACTTACATACGTTATTACATCAATGATGGAACAGTAAACTTTAGTTTACGACGAAACTGTTACATTAGCATTTTATAATAGTTGTAACGATAACACTTTCAATTATTTTCAGGCTAAATTCCTGAAGATATCTATTTCGATTTTCATTTCCAAAATTGGTTAATTCACGTTCAAACGGCTTTATAATGACGTTGTGTTTCATTTTCATTGATACGAATCTACGTGGCAACGTTAACCAAACTGTTATGACTATAGTGGACACTGTGTTGGTTTGGAATACTCAACAACCTGGAGTGTTTACGGAGTATGTGTGATTGCTCCACGTGAAGATATAGGCACTATTGACATGTGATATGGGCATTGAGAGGGTAACAGCAAGATTTATCGTCTGGCCAGGTGCAACTCTGTTCGGAAAGCGTTGCTGTGGAGTCTTATCACTTCCTGTGTCTACCCAAAGTCGCACAAACTCGCAGAATTTCTCGACTTCCCGCGAGACTTGAATACGACATGCTTATTGGTATCTGTTTGATCATGCACACTTGGGGAAGCAGTCACAAGAAATGTATACTAGGTGTCCGTACATGTAACTGTAATGGGTCATGTGAATGGTACCATAAAGACCGTTGTAGTTGCAGCAACAATACTTTGTAACTGAGTCTCTAACGTATCGTATTTCCTCCAGAAGACCTATAATTGCCTCTAGACAGCGACTTATGGTGAAGCTCTATGTTCATGAAGACGAGGTGACCAAAACTATCCTCATTTACCGATACAGAAATCTGACCACATATATAGTGTGAAGATGGATTTTCTACTATTTCTAACTCGAAGTGCACCTACACCTCTTGATAACTTATGAAGTAATATTAATTTGAAATCCGTTTGCAATGTCTGTTGAATCTTTACCAATAATATTAACTGTTCAGTCTCGCTTCTGATGGCGATGTCTATGTATTTTCTTTTCGTTTCTTTTTATACATTCAAATTTTACATGCGGTTTGGAACCTTTTACTGCAAATAAATTTTAAACAAAGAATGATTTTGAAATTTATTTAGATAACCATTGCAAACATATTGTCAGATAAACAGGCCTGTGTTGTGTGAAACAACGACTTTTCATTAACAGTTTTGTACTTAAAACAACAAACTAAAACAATAAAACAATAAACAACAACTATAGGAGGAATGTGTGGAGATGTAGAGAATCTACTTCAATAACACAATTGGTTTATATCCATCTTAGTTGATAGTTCAGATGAACAATCACTCTATACTGTGGTTGTATCTAGCTATTCCTTATCTATCTTTCTTTATTTTGAATTAGAACTTTCGTTTTGATCTTATTAGATTCTTAGTGATTATATTCATTCGTTTGTTAAATGGTTGAGTTTATCTAGGAATTTCAGTAAATGCACTTTTATGTACTTCATCTTCAATAGTATTAACATGAATCTTATATTATGTTAATCAGCGCTTACACATTCAAATTATTTTAAAACTCCTAATGCATATCTGCATGTCTTATGCATTTTCATGTCTCTTTGTTACTCTATCTTTACCTTCAATAATATTAACATAAAAAACAAGTTTAAATTATGTTTATCAGCGTTTTCACATTCAAAGTATTTACAAAATCTTAATGCATATCTGCATATCTTATGCATTCTCATGTCTCTCTTTTAGACGTGCAATTTAACACATTACGACCTCCTAACACACGTGAAAGACTGTGCATGATTTAGTCTTGAATATATAGAAGACTGATTGTTTTCAAACAAACAATGACAATAATGCCAATAGTGTAAATAACAACAATTGCACGATAGAAACCTTTGCTTTCACGCAAGCGGTAAACTTTCTCTAACACGAGTTACTACCCTAGATCAGAGTTATCTTCCCTTTAGGGTTGCCTTCACCTACTGCTCGATTCTCTGACGTCTTCGCTGAGGTCTCTCGGGCCCTTGCTTTCCAGCATCACCTGACCTTTGACCTCTCGCCGCTTTCTCTCGTCCAAGATCACGTGGTTTTGTTGGTGCATCCTCGAATTCTGGTCTGTGTTCCTCCATTGCTTTCTCCACGCTCCAGATCTTGATTTGGTTCTTGGCCTGTCGCTTTCTGTCGGCAAGAGAGGCGAACTCGTTGCTGTGCGTGGCCTGATCCTCCTCGTGGCTGCCAAGTTGCTGGAGCTTGTCGCTCACCCCGTACTCCTTGCTCTCGTGCCCCTTCAGGATCTTCGCCTCCAGGGACTCCCTGACCAGACCGCCCTCTAGCGGCTTCTTGAACGCGCCTTTCACCTGTGTGTGACCATAAATTACTGCATATTGTTGCTCACTTGGATAGATTTAATTAATACAATACAGAGTTGCTGATGCAATATTCAGCACACAAAGATCTAGTTAATTGGTAGTTCTGAAGAATTTGAGAAGCAAATCAAGAATTAAACAACGTCACTTGTATATCAGATTATTGGCCTAAAATGTATCAAACTAAAACTAGTATACACGTCTTGGCTTACTCTTTTCTTTTTTGTGAGAGTATATAATGTGAGTTACTAAAAACTGGGAGGACAATCAAGATATCCAAATATCTAAATTATATCTACCCCTGAATAACCTTTAAATGGTTAAATGCAGGCAAGATTTTTAAACGACATTTTCTAATGAAAAGTTTGAAAATTTAGAAGATTAAGAAGATTCAGTGGAAAATTACAACAGGGCATTGGTGTGTAAATGTCCATGTCAGATATATCTCAAGACAGACAGAAGACTCACTGAGACTGCGAGGTTGAGTTGGTCCCGGAGTGTGCTCATCACCTGGTAGGTGGGGCGTCGTCTCAGCTCCTCCATCACAGCAGCGTCTGTAACAACATCCACTCAGAGAGTTACAAAGGTCACATATTACAGTCATCCAGAGAGTTGCAAAGGTTACATAATACCATCACACCATCGTTTGCAGCAACAGTTTCTCAGAGAGTTGCAAAGGTTACATAAAACCATCACACCATCGTTTGTAGCAACAGTTTCTCAGAGAGTTACAATGGTTACATAAAACCATCACACCATCGTCTGTAGCAACGGTTTCTCAGAGAGTTACAAATGCTACATATTACAGTCACCAAGAGAGTTGCAAAGGTTACATAATACCATCACACCATCGTCCGTAGCAACAGTTTCTCAGAGAGTTACAATGGTTACATAAAACCATCACACCATCGTCTGTAGCAACGGTTTCTCAGAGAGTTACAAATGCTACATATTACAGTCACCAAGAGAGTTGCAAAGGTTACATAAAACCATCACACCATCGTTTGTAGCAACAGTTTCTCAGAGAGTTACAATGGTTACATAAAACCATCACACCATCGTCCGTAGCAACCGTTTCTCAGAGAGTTACAATGGTTACATAAAACCATCACACCATCGTTTGTAGCAACAGTTTCTCAGAGAGTTACAATGGTTACATAAAACCATCACACCATCGTCCGTAGCAACAGTTTCTCAGAGAGTTGCAAAGGTTACATAATACCATCACACCATCGTTTGTAGCAACAGTTTCTCAGAGAGTTGCAAAGGTTACATAAAACCATCACACCATCGTTTGTAGCAACAGTTTCTCAGAGAGTTACAATGGTTACATAAAACCATCACACCATCGTCTGTAGCAACGGTTTCTCAGAGAGTTACAAATGCTACATATTACAGTCACCAAGAGAGTTGCAAAGGTTACATAATACCATCACACCATCGTCCGTAGCAACAGTTTCTCAGAGAATTACAATGGTTACATAAAACCATCACACCATCGTCTGTAGCAACGGTTTCTCAGAGAGTTACAAATGCTACATATTACAGTCACCAAGAGAGTTGCAAAGGTTACATAAAACCATCACACCATCGTTTGTAGCAACAGTTTCTCAGAGAGTTACAATGGTTACATAAAACCATCACACCATCGTCTGTAGCAACAGTTTCTCAGAGAGTTACAATGGTTACATAAAACCATCACACCATCGTCTGTAGCAACGGTTTCTCAGAGAGTTACAAATGCTACATATTACAGTCACCAAGAGAGTTGCAAAGGTTACATAATACCATCACATCATCCTCCGTAGCAACAGTTTCTCAGAGAGTTACATAGTCTGCATAATACAGTCACCCAGGGAGTCAAAGGTTACATAATACCATCTTAGCAGCTTCTGTAGCAACGATCACTCATGTTACAGAATACCATATTAACAGGGTCTGTAAATTGTCTCTGCTAGCTCTGCGGCGACCTGTTGTTGGACTTGATTGTCCAATCATAAATCTCAAGGAAGTTGCCGATGAGGCTGTTGCACTCATAACTTATTATTTGTCGGTGATAGAGAGATCTGCTCGAGTTATTTGAAGCAGAGTACCTTAACCTTATCAATCAACCACAAAATGTCTGGTTATCAGAATAATTGAGAAAGCTGTATATTACATGTGCATCATACAAAGTGGTTTTTTGTTAAGTTAGTACATAATCTACAAACGTTAGAAAGATACAACTTTTTCTTACTCTTGTTAATCATTTCATCCTAACAATAGCTTTTAGAGTTGACTTTAGTATAGTCAATCAATCGGGTTGAAAGACAAGTTATAGAGACAGAATGAATGTTACATAATTATGTCGCATACCTGATAAACAACCATCATTCACTTTCGATGGAAATTAATTATGTTCAAATATGATATAATGCATGAAGAACATCTTAAGATAATTTTGACGAATCAACTCACTCTGTGAGTTCTTGAAGAAGCTGTCTGGCAGCCAGTCCCTGATGATGGCGCGGTAGATGTTGAGGACGACGTTGACGAGCCCGTATGGCGGGGGGACCTTCTTGAGGTTGTCCCTCACTACTGTCATGCTGTTGTTCATGATTGCCTGGAACATGGTGAGCAGCACGAAGATGATGAAGAAGACGAGGGTTGAGAAGTAGATCTGGGCCCAGATAGGGGCTATCAGCATCAGACGCGCCATGATGTTCTTCCCCAGCATGTACGTGAAGATAGTGAACATGGAGTCGTATATTGTGTGATAGCCGTAGTAGTGCGCTGAGAAGAGGATGTAGCCACTCAACACGTAGGCGAAGAACACGATGCCAAACACAATGCCAAACCCGGTCAGATC
This sequence comes from Steromphala cineraria, assembly GCA_916613615.1. Classification (NCBI taxonomy): domain Eukaryota; kingdom Metazoa; phylum Mollusca; class Gastropoda; order Trochida; family Trochidae; genus Steromphala; species Steromphala cineraria. The sequence goes on along the minus strand of OU744721.1, from coordinate 7,849,950 downwards.
CTTGGCGGAGTTGGATAACACCGCAGCTATGATTGTGACTCTCTTGTTGTAGCCGAGGATTCTTAGGATTCGGATTGTGGTTGAGAACACCAGGGCGCCCAGTGAATAGACAAAGAGGTTGTCCCAGACAGCGATATGCTGAAAGTTTACAAACTTCTTGGGGTTGTCTCTGAATCTAGTTAGCGTCTCGCTAGCGTTTACCTCCCTGATGATGTAGAACACGACTGCTACCATGCACCATATGACAGTCAGGAGATCAAGCGTCTGCCAAACATGGAGGAAGAAGCCAAGCTTCTGCTCCCACAGCTTCTTCATCAGGGTGATTGTGAACATGATGAGGATTACAGCGATAACGATCTCACACAGCAGAACGTAAGCACCAAGAGAGCCATGATGCTGGTCGAGACGGAATGTCATGATGTCGTGCCAGATGATCGTACTGCCGGTTTCTGGGAACTCTGCAGCTAGACGCACATATGCCATGATATTGACGAAGGCGTTGTACAAGGTGAACTCTACAAACACGGCCCTTGTGCGTCTGTCTAGCCAGGAGTTGTCATACAGCTCCTGCAGCATGTCCTTGGACACGTCGAGGTTGACGTTGAGCTCCAGCATGTAGCCGCCCCCGCTGTAGATCTTGTACTGGCCCGCTACAGGGAGTCCCCACACGTCGCTGGAGGAAGTGTACTTCCAGGCCGGGGTTGTGAGAGACAGGACCTCCTCATTTTTAGGACACGGCATCTTCTTCCACTGCAGGCAGTAGTTGGTCACGTCCTCGCTGAACAGGGAGTAGGCTCCGTAGTAGTTCTGGTTGGACACGAGCGAGCTGTACTGGCTGCCGTAGAACGGACTCTGGTCTGCAGTTATAAGAGCAAGGTTATTAAAGCTTAAGTCGTTCAAAACATAATATCTGAAAAATAAAATGCGTTAACTATAAAAGTCACACTTAAATAAACATTTTATAGATACATATGAAACTTATGATACCTTATTAAATAAGATATGTTCTGAATAAGTATTATGTTTGGTACCGAGACTCACGGTATATATAATCACACAGTTTGATATCTTTATGGAAGCTATTCAATTACGCTACCAATTTATATGAGGCATTTGAAAATTCAAAAGGCCGACCGAACAGAAAACATAAATCAAAGTCCGAACACTTAATTACCATTTGATGGTGACAGTCCTTTATAAATACTACTTACGGCGAGGCATACGCAGCTGTCGAATTCGGGCTGGTCCTACGCGGAAGTTGGTGAGGTCTGAGAAGAAGAGTCGTTTCCGCCAGGGGAGCCGACTTCCGGTCATATCAGTTTCGGGGAATAGTCGAGGAATCAATGTGCTTTGAGCCCAAGTGAAAAAGTTGTCAAATGACTGGATCTGAAAACGTATACTTAGTAGATTGTTTATCAAAAGCAGCAATTGCAAAGTAACAGAAATACTTTCATACAAACATCTCATAATCTTTAGATTGCACAGAAGGGGATGTTCATCTGGTATGTGTACCCTTGATTCAAAGTGCGAGATGGCAATCGGCATTCCTTGGCAGTTAAATAAACAAACAGGAGACATATCTGAAACTGATGCTGCAATTCACTTTTAGTTAAAAAATAAATCAATGTTGGGTTATGTATCTTTTCCATAACATGTTTCTTCCCAAATTTTTTTCTCAAACAACTACAACCCACAGTCGAGCATAAAGAGTAATATAGTAAAAGTATCACTCTCTTACCCCTTCAAAGGGGTACTCAGTGTTGACACTGCCGGTGAAGAGGTTGTTCTCGATGTGCTCGTGGATCATGAAGCTCCTGTCGTCCCTGTTGCCGAAGGACAAACTGTAGATGGCGAACAGGAAGATGATGTACTGGATCAGCTCCAGGAATACGCTCTGCGCGCGCACCTCCTTCCGCCTCCTCCGTCTCGCTCTCGCCAGCACATCTGGTGGGAGTGGTTCAGGCGGCAGCAAAAGGTCTGAAGGAAGTCAAACTCAAATGTTTTTGTCTTTTTTGTCATTGTTCTTGAGTTAGAATTATACATGTTAACTGGTATTTTTAATTTAACAAGATGGTGATGTCGTTACCTTAACTCAATGATTTAATTTACGTTCAAGTTGCGTTTGACACCACATATCACCAGGAAATGTGTTTTATTACTACTATTTGTTTCGAAAAATGTCCTCAATGAGGCATTAACAAATTATTGAGATTCTTGTCTGTAACTTGAATACCAGAAATTCGAAATGCCTCTCAAGAATCTATCCTATTTATTTTGTTTCATAAGGCTCAAAGGAAACAATCATTTAAACAACACTCAAAGAAAACAATCATTTAAACAACATAAGCATAACTAAGTATTTTAGTTGAAATGGAAACCAATCAGTAAGACAACACACCGAGTTCGTCCTTGCCGAGTAGCCTTGCTTCAGTCTCGACTCGCGCTATGTCAATCTCTCCCTTGGAGTCGAATGGGTCTCGCAGACAGAAGGCCAGAAGGATAGCCAAGATGACAACCTGAAACAACATGAACGTTCATTGCAGTTGGTTTTTACATTAAGTTCATTTCTGTTCACAGATAAGAACTTTTAGCTTATTGCAAGAAGATGGTAAAAAGTGCAAAATATGACACTAAAAAAATAACCAAAACAAAATGTTTGTTGAGTTCACATCAAAACCAACTCAAGTAGGTTTGAAACAGTACAGTTCGGAAACTAGTTAATCTCAGTAACTTCCGCTTTAAGGTAAATGATTACAAAAATTGTCTTGTGAACGTCTTCAGATATTGATGTTGGTGGATATATTTCAGTCTACTATGAACAAAAACATACTCAGACACAACACACACGCGTAGTGTGAACTTCGAAGACCATCTTGCGCCATTAGGGTATGTTTATACTCAACCCTCATACAATCCCCCGATTCTTTCTGTTCCCCTCGTATACCTATATAGACATGTAACGTAAGAAGTATAAAGACGCTTGTGTCAATACTGTCATCCGGGTACTCCCCAAGGTAAGCAAACTTTAATTATTTCATTGTTTGGTCTTTATTTTCCACAAAAGAGAAGACATGATTAGCGTCTGGGATATGAAGAAGTCTCCCTCATACATATACCATATAACTTGATATTTTAGTTATTTGATTGGTCGGTTCTTTCATGCCACAATAGAGAAACCAAGTGAATAGAATAATGATATCGCAAGAGCGTCGCTGATACACATATCCAAAATTTCTCGATTGTAAGTTTTTTAATCGGTTGGTTTTTATACGCCATTTTTTGAGAAATTCGGTTAAGACAAATATAATATTGCAAGAGCCTCGCTAGAATACCCCGACTGAGCAGGATACCGCATGAGCAACCCGGCCCATGAACAACTTTTATGCAACAATAGCGAAACCCAGTGAATAAATAATGATATCGCAAGAGCGTCGCTGATACACATATCCAATATTTTTCGATTGTAAGTTATTTAATCGGTTGGTTTTTATACGCCATTTTTTGAGAAATTCGGTTAAGACAAATAAACTATTGCAGGAGCCTCGCTAGAATATCCCGACAAGATCGGCCCATGAACAGCCCGAGTACCTTGAGAGGGTCCATGACGACGACGCTCTGCGCGAAGCACATGAAGAAGGAGGTGAGCCACTCCTCGGAGACCTCCCTGCCCCACTGCATGCTGTAGAGGATGAGGAAGAAGCCGCAGGTGGTGACGATGAGGAAGAGCAGCACCCAGCCCACGTACACGCAGAAGTGAGGCAGCGGCTTGTTCCGGTATCTGTTGGCTAGCACGTCGTTCTCAGCGTCTTGTTGTTGTACCTGGTGTGTTTTAATAGGAGTCTTTATGAGAATAACTTCTTTGAGAGGCATTTTAGAAGTTGGAATGACAATTATGCTGAGGAATATATGGATGACAACTTCTTTGTTCATTGTATGTGACGACACAACGCAAGAATTTGTGTCGAATTGAGAACAACACAAGAATCTGTGTCGAAACGTCACATACAATGAACAAAGAATTCCTCAGCATGATCATTATGAGAATATTGAAAAATTAAGAACATAAACTAAGTGGTTCGAGGTCCGAGTAAGTGAGGTTCGACTCGACTTCGAGGTTGCTGTTTGGACCTGGGTTAGCGGGCTGTTATGTTTTAATAGGAATCATTATGAGAATGTCGAAAAATTAAATATTGGATTTTCATAGAATGATAATTGTGTTTGTGATATTTGGAAATTGGCAAGCACGTCGTTCTCAGTGTATTGTTGTTGGACCTGGGTGTCATTGTTTCGAAAGCGTTTATGAAAATGTTGAACAATTCATTATATATTTGTTTACTGGCTTATAAACGTGATTTTTACACTTATATTTGACTGATATGTGTGCAAGTTCGATAGCACGTGTTCTCAACCTCTTGTTTGTAGCACTTAGGTTGTTTGGTTATCATGGAATAGGAATCAGAATGATGAATATGAATAGTTATTAATGTGTCAGGGTGCTAGCTGTTAAAAGAGCCAGTTAATTTGGTATAAATGCAGGTAATTGTCTTATAAACTTTACACAATGTTTATAATTGTGTTGTTATAATGTGAAATTAGCTTTTGTTCACGGTTCACATATAATGTTTCTACTGACTCTTCGACAACATTATTAAACTAATTTTACTATCAAGTACATGCAAATTCCCCAATTAGTCTCTAAGACTCTTACCCTAACTATACACAAAGAACTTAATTAAGCACCGCCCATTTTGTAAAATGAAATTGGGAGCTCTTTGAATATTGTGATATATTTGATGTATTGACCACTCTAGATATAACAATTGCCGTTTTATTTACTATTTAATTGACGTAAAAATCATTATAATACAAAATAGTTGAAAATATGAGAACAAATGTGAGACCACTGAAATTTTGCTAAATATAACTATTGTCATTGGTGAGAAACCACGCATAAAACTTTGGATTTTTTAAATCAAAATTAAATTTTTTGATCCCTAGTTGACATTCAATTAAAGAAACCTTTTTTATCATGCACGATAAAAGCCTAGCAGGACATTGAATTTTCAGTACTTTTTTCAACCATAATTGAGAAAATTTCGAAAACTTTCAAATCTGTGAGTAAATTTGAGATTCTTTGAGTTGGACTTGTTGTTCAAACACTTCTTCTTCCTTTAGATAAGCCATTATCTTAAAGAGTCGCCAGTTTAGTCTTATGGAAGCTTTTTTCAAATTTGATATTTGATAATTTTGTGATTTTGAAGGCTCATACTGCTCTAACGACTAACAATTGCTAGGAGGTCCTTACTAAAAATTATCAATTCAGTCAAGAGAATAATCATTACCATATTGCAGAACAAAATATTTATTTTCATTTTCAATTATGATTAAACTTGGATTTTCAAAAATACCAAGCCGGGGAAAAAAAGTTATCCAAAGACAGTGAATCGTAAATTAAGTAAAGTATTCATTTCTACAATGCTAAATGATCGTTCTATCGAAAAACCCTAATTGTTTTTCTGGAACTTTGTATGGTTTATTAGCAGAAACTTTTTTTTGAAAACAGTGGGGGTGCTTAACTAAGTTCTTTGTGTATATATCAAAAGATTGGTCACATCAAATGACACTTCCTACTATATTACATGGGTCATCTCAAGATGTTCTACACTAACAATACACCTATTGCTATAACTAGATTTCCTAAAGTCACGTCCTGGAACCCTGACAAACATAGCAAGACAAACCTATATACATACCGACTTCATCCTGCTCACGTTGACCTCTCCCTTCCTGTTCTTGGGTTTGCTGGACTTGAAGATCATGACGAGGAGGATGGTGGGAGGCATGGTGACCATCAGCCCCACCAGGGACACGTAGAAGCTCGTCATGGAGAACCTCAGAGCTCCGATCTTCACCTCGTGCCGTATCGTCTGCTCCTCTTCCTTCTCTTCTGCCGACCGGAAGAACATGGCGCTGGAGATCATCATCAGGAACAAAAGAGCGAGGCAGCAGGACACGCGCTGGACGCGGGAAAACGTGCACCGTTCTGGGCGCATGAAGATGGACAGCCATAGGTGAGTATCTGTGATGTTCAACCGCGCATGCTCAGAGAAGAGCTTGTCAAAGGTCATGAAGTCGTCCTTAACGGAGACCGGAAGGACGCGGTCGATTATTCCTTCCTCCTTGTCCACAGCAAGCCAGTGGTCACACACAAAGATGTACCTGGCAATGGAAGCCACTTTCTCAACAGAGACAACAAATCTGAATACAATTGTTATATCAATGTTGAAAAATCGTACACCTGCGTAACCTCACGTAAAACAATCCATTTCTTAAAAACCATAAGAGAGATATCATTGGTAATAGGTTACTATATGAGTATCACAGAATGATCTAAAAAGAATCATTAAAAAGTTCGTTTCACAAACTAACATTGAATGCCACTGCATGCTTAAATTCTAACAATTCAATTTAATAAGTTGGTCAGGTTGACTTACCAAATACGTATACCGTCTTAAAGTGCCAAGGTAAAATATTGATCACGACATTGACCTTACGTTTTACGGTTATTCATGAACATTATCTAAATATCCAACAGTCTTTGCATATCTGAAAATGCCCGAAAAAAGATATGGTTTGTAAATGACCAATGAGTGGTTTCAATAGTAATTACTGTTGCAAAGCATTATTCAAGAAGTCTTGCTTTACAAACTGACAGGTCGAGTTTGAATTTACGACACAGTATTACGTCTTGTCAGTCTTGTATAATATAATGCCCTTATTGATAACGACACGACACTTCTAAATATAAAGCACCCAATGCTGCAAAGAATCTGAAATACCCAATGTAACATAGGCAATGGAGCTACACAAATGGTCTTCACAAAAACGTTGTTCAAAAAGACACGAACAAACGAGTAAAAGAAACGGCATACCATTCTGCGTACTATCTGAGAGGAGCAATATAACTATACACCAAGGTGTCAATCTGACCTCTGCTGAGACTGGAGGTCCTCCACGACGATCTTGTTGAGGAACCAGGAGGCCTTGGAGCCCACCCCCGAGTTGTCGTGCCAGATGCGCATGTAGGAGAGGTCCCCTAACTGTCTCGGTACTGCCAGGATGTAGTTCATCACCGTCCCCGTCGCGATAGACTGCGTCATGGAATGTAAGTTCACAGTTATTATTTATTCAAAAGGACCTTTTTAAAATGGGTATTAAAAAACTGATACGCCCCTCCTCGTGCTGGTACTGGTTTTCATTGAATGAAAAAACTCTGAACATATACGTGCTTTGATTTCAAATGTAGTTTCTTTATGCTATATTGTTTGAACGTCTTCACTTAATTCTTGAGCCATTTGTATTTATTTCATTATTTTATTTCAAACATATCTTTGCGACAATGTGTATCGTCCTCTTACCTCCCATAATCTTATCAATGAATATATTTTTCTTTCCGACTCACCCGCTTGCCGTCCCCGAGAATTCTGACGCCTGTGTCCCCGTTCTCCCCTGCGAGCACGAAGCTGATGCGGGACTCAGTGCCCGAGTTCTTTCTGAGGCCCGTGTGCACTTGCAGCAGGTAGAAGCACTTGTCTGTGTTCAGGTTGTCCATCAGGTACCCAACTCGCCACTGAGGAGGGAGAAGATTTTTAATAAATAATTATCTGATACATAGAAGTCAGAGTAAAGAATTGTCGGGTCAACGTCACTGTTGAGGATGTATGGGACCTTTTGATTAAGAAAGATCTGAAGATATCTTCAAAACGATTTATCATTTGAGTATATCAGTTCTAAGAAAGAGTTTACAGAAAGCCCCAGATGTACCTACCCGTTCAATGTCGCGCTTGTCCTGACGCCGAGCCCACACGAGACTGATGAAGTACATAGCCACGATGCCGATGATGAGACCGTAGACGGCTGCGTTACTGGGGTCAAACTTGGTGAAGACGAGGGAAAAGTCGATGGTGTTGGGGGGCACGTAAAAAGTCGTGGCAAACGACTTGCCCGGGCTGTGAGTACATGAGCAGAAGGTCTCCTCTGGGGTAGAGAACTTGGAGATCTGAAGGAAAGACGTGTCAATGGATAGGTTTTAATGAATATTTAAAAAAAATCGATGCTTATAATGTTCTTGAGTCTCCAGTTATTTGGTTATCCCATCGAAAGCGGTAGCACCAATATCTAATTGACCTTTTCCTAGACCAAACCACAAGTCGGTGACGACAAAATAGCCAAAATCTATCTATGTCCAGATCCTTTAACATAGCCTCTTACGAAGTCTTGTCTCTTACTCAGGTCATACACAGTTTACAAATTACCCAACCCTACACGTACTGCATAACCGTTGCTCAATGATTTCAAAATCCAGACCCTAGATCAATCATTGACGTCGACCAGCATATAATCTCCGGAAGTCCGTGATTCGAGTTCCATATAATCTCCGGAAGTCCATGATTCGAGTTCCCCGACTGCCAAGACGTACAATCTAGTACTCACTACGCAAGCCTTTGCGTCCCAGATCTCCTTGATAGGGTCCCACACCCTGCAGCCGTCAGTGACGATGACCAGACCGTATTCCCCGTCCTCCAGCTCGCCGTACACAGCCTCGGAGGTGTTGAACTGTATGAAGTCTTCATAGTACTCTCCGGCCTGGAAGTCCTCGTTCGAGACGTCCGAGATGATGGCGTCACCTGGTGTGAGAGTCGGAGAAGAGTATAAGTGCGTTTTTGCGTACAACACACTGCATACCCCAAATTGCATGCCACAAATTGCATCATGTGAACGCACCCCAATTGATTGATTTTCTGGCATATTAATCTAGACTATTCGAACCCAATGTATGTTTAACCACTTTAAAGCTATGTTCAATTTGAAAAAAAACCCCATTTTATTATTTGATAAAATAAAAGTGAGGCTACTTGCACTTGTCATTCAAATCATTTGCAATATTTAGGATCAGTATTGTTACAGAATACAGAATGACTAAGGAAAGTCAGGGAAGTTTTACTTTCCTAATTATGCTAAATAACTTACGTTTAACTCTCTCGAGTACAGTTCCGGGGAGGAAGGTCATTTTGAGAGCGAGGTAGACGGTTCCATTCTCCACTGAGTGGGCGGGGATGATGATCTTGTACGCCTCCTTGCCCTTCCACTCTTCCTTCAGTCCCGTCACCCGTACGTCGTACTTCATCATGGTGGGGGCTCGGCCCTGGCGCAGGTACGCCGTCACGTTGGTCACCCCGAACGGGACCCGGACGTAGATGAAGGTCGAATCGTCGGACCTCCGGAGCAGGAAGCGGTGGTACATCATCTGGGACGGGCCCGACATCGTGTCCTTCATCCGGTAGACTCCCTCTCTCGGGGGTTTCGGGGTTCGAATCTTCAACTTGATTGGCACGTTGATGACCGTCTCGTTGTCTTTCAAGGTCAGCTGAAGGACAGATGATGTGATGTCGTCGGACGAATCGTCCACGGAGTTGACATACGGGTTTTCTTTGAACACCACCGTCTTAATGTAAAAACAGGCAAATATGTAGAAGGGTATTTGAATGCAACACCCTAAGGGAGGCAAAACTATTATTTATGTTTCCACAGTTAGTGCACATACGTGTATGTCCTTTACTTATAAACGCGTGGGAACAGTCCGAATTTTAAAAACACTTCTTACTTGATTTTGATAATAACTTAATTTCGCTATCAAGAATTTATGGTTAATTTCGATTTGAAATATCGGTTCTCTTGTATTTTGACATGATAGCAATGCAATTGTTTACAGATATATGACATTTGCTTTATGTGTACCTGATTCGCTACGCGGATTTTCACGGTTTGCACAGAGGGTTTTTAGTTTATACCTCAATTATTGTAATAAATTGTAAGTCAAGTCTTAATTGTATTTGAGGTTTTGTTAAATAACATTTGACATACATGATTCAAAATGAATTAACGACTTTATCTCTAGAGTACGTATTTTCTACAATGATTTTCCCTTATAGGAAATGGCTGTCCCTAGGTCTATATCATTAGATGATCCTTTTCTCTTCAAAATAAAATCAATCTGATCGCACTTGCAGTAAGACAAGACGTTTTTATTTGAAACAGCAAACAAGTTGTTGAAACATCTGGATAAGACATGGTATTTGAATCCACATGGTGATACATTGCAGGAGACATCATGTATGAACAATCTGAATAAGGGGTGAACTTATCGTTTCACGTTAAACATATAGTACATGTACATATAGCGTTAAACACAACCCTCGTCTAAGGCTAACGGCAAGAAGCAGACCCCAACAATCACCCTCTCGCATGACGGGGTACATCAACCCACACCCGTCTCGTCCTGACGTCATCGTCAGTGTAACGGAGACATGTCCTGGTGTCCGACCAGGGAATATTAGACAAAAATAAGTAACCAACTACCTCCCCTTCACATCTGTCTCTTAATCCCCAAACTCGTCTTCCTCGCTTGAACACAACCTCTTGCTCAAAGATGGACCAGCATGGTTGTAACAACTTGTAGAATACTTTTGTGTTATGAATTCTTCCAAAATAATGTGTTTCATCATAATAGACTTCAAATAAAGTACAAACACAACTAGTTTACAATAATACCATTCCTTTTGAAATTCAATATCACGACAACGCAAATGAATGGTATAACTATAGAATTGGTTCGCCACCCTTTTTCATATTATATTCATTTACTAAACTGTTCCTTAGGTTAGGGTTAGATTTTGTTTTAGGTTAAGGGTAAGGGTTAGGGTACGTCTTAGGGTAAGGGACTTACTTAGGGTTAGTGTTAGGGTAAGTATTTTGTTGCGAACCAATTCTATAGTTGTTCCAAATGAACGCTCGATCAAGGACACAGCATACAGTTACGCATCACAACTCCATCTTACATCGACGACTGGGTCCTGAAGTGCCTCCAGGAAGTTCTGTCCAAGTTTTGGGGCGACGAATGTAGCCTCAAACTCCTCTGCCCTCACGCTGTCCTTGATGGTCTCCGGGGTCCGCTTCTGGACGGAGAGGCTGAGCGTGTCCGACTTGTACGTCAATTTCTTCTCGTTCTTCACCACCATCGTCTCCATCGTCTTCAACACGTGGTCGATCGCCTTCTCCACCTTGGGGAGAACCTTCTTTGTCTGTGGAGGAAGTGAAAGAACACCTTACCTTTGTGAATGGAAAGATGATGTATTTTGATGATATGAGAGAGAGATTAGCTTTTGAAATCCAATACTTCATCTCTTGGCAAATCTTAAGAACTGCTCAACGTACTGCTCTGAAAATGTACAGCTATAATGGTCTACTCAACGTACTGCTTCTATCTTCTTGAGCTTCTTGAGCAGGTTGGACTGAGCGTTCTTCCTGAGCAGGAAGAGGTTCTCCTCATAGTGAGTGTCCGAGGAGTCCTGGGGCGTGCTCATCGTGTCCTCCGTGATCTCACTGGGCATGCGCAGTGACGAGTCGGGGGTGGTAGTCTTCAGGACGTTGCCAAGGTAGTTGACAACACCTGTGAATATCATCATGAGAATATTACTGACTGCTGACATAACTTTGTTTGTGTAAAATAAAAGGGATGTATAGCGAGCACTACTAGAAATACATTACTTGGCCCTTTTTATAAGGTTATAAAAGAATGACCCTTTTCATAAGGTTATAAACGAATAGTTATCAATGAATAGTTACAAATGCCGTTTTCCTTCCGAGCGCATAAACTTTTCTAAAACCAGCAGAGTTGTTAAGTTAATATGCTGGAAGAGTTATCGAGGTTTGTTGAGGAGCGGGCAAAATAATGCTTTAAAACTTTGCTAGCGTACGCGACATAAGGTAGACAACTGCATATGGTAAACCAGTACCTGTGGTCCCCTGGTGGATCTCGTCTTTAGCCGGGTATGGTCTCTGTTTGGTCAGGTTGTGTAGCTGTACCGCCGCCATGTACCCCAGCTCGGTGCTCTCAATCTGAAACAAATAGTAATGTCAGAAATCGGATAGAGCCTAACACTCGTGCCTTGCTGCAGTTCTGGTCTGAGTACTGCTCAATCGGGTTCGTGCTTAGTAACTAAGTAAGGACCCGAGCTAATCAGCGACGAGTCTAGCTAGTCATCGGTGCGATTTGATTTTGAGTGGTCCTCTATCTAATTGAATTTATGGAAGGTTATATATGATAGAAAAGCTAGGCCACCTAGTCTGTTATCCAGATCCTAAGCAAAAAACTAAAAAAACTAAAGGAGCCTGTTTAAGTCTAGAAGATATTGGCAAGTCTAGATGGCTCAGCTTTGGGCTTTTAACTTTTGTTCAGGGCTCCTTTTTATTTCTTTTTAATAAAAAAAAAACCCAGTAAAATTGGAAAAGAACTTTTTTTTTTTTCAGGGATTAAATGTTAGTCTACTAGGCCACCGGACCTTGTGGTAGCTTCTCGCTGATTTCAATAAGAAGGAATCGATTAAATATATTTCTTGACCGTCAACTTTGTTTTGCTAGAAAACTACAATTGACTTATTCAATTCAAATACAAACGGCCCCTTGTCATTTACACACACTTTACTCACAATATTTTCTAACAAGAAATATGTGCATGTGATGCACTGTGATGTCCCCCGTACAAACTTTTAATCAGAAAATGACCCTAACCCCCACATGTACTAAGTTCAAATTGTTTCGATGAAAAAAAATTCAGAATAACCGAAGGAGCAAAAGGCACCACCCCTCTTCTAAATCCTACTACGTACCAAGTTAAGTAAAATAATATTTAATAGTATTTGAGCTATAGCTTGGAAATGGACATGTCAAAATGCACTAAGTTCAAATTGTTGCCATGGAAACCATAAAAAAGTAAGAATTTCAGAATATCCAAAATAGCAAAAGGCACCACATCAACACTAGATCTAACCGGCATCATACCAAACTTTGTAGAAACATATTGAATAGTTTAGTTATGGTCCGGAAACAGATCCTACCCACTAAATGCACTTAGCTTCCAAATTGTTTCCATGGTAACTAGAAAAAGATAAAACATCTAGTAAACAAAATTAACCACATAGCAAGTTTTTGTAAACAAATACTGAAAGGTTTTGAAGATATGGCCCGGCAAAAGACCGTACCCTCCGTATACACAAAGTTCAAACTGTTTCCATGGAAACCAGAAAAATAAATAGTACTACCAAAATACCAAAAGGCACCACTTCATCATTAGGTCTAACCACATACCAAGTTTGGTAAAACAATATTGAACGGTTTTTGAGATATGGCCCGCAAACAGATCCTACCCCCTATATGCACTAAGTTCAAATAGTTTCAATAGAAACCAGAAAAACAATCAGAATATTCAAAATAGCAAAAGGCACCAGTCCACCACTAGATCTAACAACATACCAAGTTTTGTAAAAAATAAAATTTGAACGTTTTTTGAGATATTGCCCGGAAACGGACCCTATCCCTATATGCACTAAGTTCAAATTGTTTCCATGGAAACCAGAAAAAAAAAAAAAAATCAGAATATTCAAAATAGCAAAAGGCACCAGCCCACCATTAGATCTAACCACATAAATATTGAATGGTTTTTGAGATATGGCCCGGAAACGGACCCTACCCCCTATATGCACAAAGTTCAAATTGTTTCCATGGAAACCAGAACAAAATAAAAAATCAGAATATTCAAAATAGCAAAAGGCACCAGCCCACCATTAGATCTAACCACATAAATATTGAATGGTTTTTGAGATATGGCCCGGAAACGGACCCTACCCCCTATATGCACAAAGTTCAAATTGTTTCCATGGAAACCAGAAAAAAATAAAAAATCAGAATATTCAAAATAGCAAAAGGCACCAGCCCACCATTAGATCTAACCACATAAATATTGAATGGTTTTTGAGATATGGCCCGGAAACGGACCCTACCCCCTATATGCACAAAGTTCAAATTGTTTCCATGGAAAAAGAACAAAAATCAGAATTTTCAAAATAGCAAAAGGCACCAGCCCACCACTAGATCTAACAAAATACCAAGTTTTGTTTGTAAAAAGTAAAATTTGAACGGTTTTTGAGATATGGCCCGGCAAAAGACCGTACCCTCCGTATACACAAAGTTCAAATTGTTTCCATGGAAACCAGAAAAAAAATCAAAAATCAGAATATTCAAAATAGCAAAAGGCACCAGCCCACCATTAGATCTAACCACATACCAAGTTTTGTAAACAAATATTGAACGGTTTTTGAGATATGGCCGGACACGGACCCTACCCCCTATATGCACAAAGTTCAAACTGTTTCCATAGAAACCCGAAAAATAAACAAATCGAGATAACCAAAATACCAAAAGGCACCACTTCATCATTAGGTCTAACCACATACCAAGTTTGGTAAAACAATATTGAACGTTTTTTTTAGACATGGCCCGGAAACGGACCCTACCCCTATATGCACTAAGTTCAAATTGTTTCCATGGAAACCAGAAAAAAAATCAGAATATTCAAAATAGCAAAAGGCACCAGTCCACCACTAGATCTAACAACATACCAAGTTTTGTAAAAAATAAAATTTGAACGGTTTTTGAAATATGGCCCGGAAACGGACCCTACCCCTATATGCACTAAGTTCCACGGATGGAACCGAAAACATTTTGTATCCCGCAAAGCTTTGCGGGGGACATAATGAGGAATGATGGTAAATAACAGACACTTTTTTATTCTTGAAATATAACTTCTAATTAACTAAATGGTTGATAAGATGACTGAAATTTATATTTTTCAATTCGAAACAGTTGATTTTTATAGCTGAAGTTGTTGATAAAAGCTATGCTCATAAATGACACGCACGTGCATATCCCTCTGCGCACATTTGGATCACTTCGTATCATGTATGAAAATATTCTACAAACATGTTTAGATGGACAATTATGACAAGCTTTCGTAGGCTTTTCAATCATTTCATATAGGCGTCAAGTTGATATTTTACGTGCGCAATAATCGACGCCTTTCAACCTTGGAGAGCATCACCTTTACGGTTTCGTATCTTCACATCACCATCGTGTACTTTATTATTCACACTGCCATTATATATCACATTTTATATGTATTCCGTGATATCGAATTTTGGTCCCTTACTACGATCATCATTTCAGATCATTGAAAAAACATGACTTCCATATCATTATCTTGTGTTACTGAACCAATATATTCTTTAAGTATTTCAAAATATATTTCCCGAAATTTCTATATCTGGTGATATCCTCATATGATATTTATCAGACGGACAGTTTGTAAGCGTACTGTTAAGCGTTTGTAAGCGTACTTGCGAAGACCTATCGTTAATCATTTTAGAGTAACACATGCTTATAAACCTAAACATTATGTATTAGAATGCAATGACCATATAATCGAAAAAGTATGCATCTTAATTAGGCTTATATTTGACATTTTGTAACCCGTTTTTAGAGTACCACCGCATCTCACGCCTATCGATAAGAGAACGTGTTTCCATTGTCTGAATGAAGTAGAAGTCCATGTACTACTACATTGTTCCCTCAATAATGACATACGTCTCATTCTTTTAAACAAATGTTTAGATCTTTGTCATAACGTTAACGTTTTTACAGATTTTCAGAAAGTTAGTTTCATCTTAGCCAACCCGGATACTTTTTATTCTGCCAAAACCTGCAAACTTGTACTGGTTGCAAATTTTATACCACGCACAGTAGTGGCAAGGTTTTACATCTCATGCATATTTATTCTGTATCTTCATTTATATATTTTAATACTTGCATTTATATATATGATATCTTATGTTTACATTTATATGTAAATATCTTATCTTATTTAATTATTTGAAAAAAAATATCTTTTTTTAATTATTTATTTTCTTTATACTCCCATTTGGTTTGGTTTGGTTTGGCCGAGGTCATTATTTCACATACACCACATGGTTTTATCAATTTGCACTTTAACAAAAGTAGAACATCAACCGAATATTAAATTATTTGATAGTTGTTGTAATTGGTTTAAACTTAAATACACTTTGCGAATTTCAAGTGTAGATTGAGCATTGATGTCATGGCGAAGTTGTCAATCAGACAAATCTGAGCAAAAACACCCATGGTCATCTGTGTTGAGTTGTTTATACTTCAAGAAAACACCAACATTCTACATTGAGCAGAAATTATATACTTTGATAACAGTATGCCAAAAACGTCACCGAAATTGTGATTTATGGCAAAATATATTTTTATGTTTAAAGGGGCAGTAGCACGTTTGTAGGGGAAATAAAAGGTGATGTCAGGAAAATGAAAATTAATGGTTCCAATTGAAAGACAATGTATTTAAAGTAAATGGAGCAGTAATAGTTCAAATATATAACGTAAAGTGTAGCCATGCGATTACGTTTTCTTACACAAACAGAATTACAGGTGTTCCACAGAGGCCTTTGCATACGTCCCGTAGGCAAAGGCCTCTATTTGCTATAACACCCGAGGATGTATGTGTTATCTATCTTATATACCGAAATAATCACTTATTTAACTTAAAAGCGAAAAAGATCAACAAATTAATTTCATTAAATTTGAGAAGAGCAGAATAGACGTCAATAGTCAATAACCTATTACTAACCAATCCCCTGTGGCCTAGTTGTACAGTCTTGGACTACAGTTTGGAAAGTTGAGGGTTCGAATCCCTAATGTTCTACTTTTTTACATTTTACATTTAGAAATTTTTCTTGAACGCTATAGCTAGAGGATGAGGTTGTTGCACATTCCATATATCGAAAATAAAATCACATTTCTAACATTTAAGGTGAACAGTGAAAATAAACTTTTAAAGTTTGAGGAGAGCAGAATAGATATCAACAGTCAATCCCTTCACACTTACCAATCCTTTGTGGTCTAGTGGTATAATCTTGGACTACGAAGTGAATGTCTCTGTGTTCGAATCCCCAATTTTCTGCCACGAAATGTTTTATCTTGGACATTTTGTCAGAACGCTATAGCATAAGCATATTAAGTGCGTTATTAATTTTTGTTACAGAGATACACCACATCTCTGACGTATAAAGTGTACAGTAGAGCGCAATTTAATATCAAGTTCTAGGAGAGCAGCAAAGACCTCACAAAACAATTCCTTCATATTCACCAATCCTTTGTGGTCTAATGGTATAAGTCTTGGGCTACAGAGCGAAGGGTTGTGGGTTCGAATCCCGCGGTTTCGCTTCTGAAAATTTTTGAGATCGATTACCTTACCGGTCTTTGAAATTATGAGGTGCGAAATGGAGGGCCTCATAATAAATAATAACCTCCTTGGATGTTATTATTTCGTATAAGGCCCTCCCAGCAGGGTGTTATACAGTGCAAGGCCCTCCCGGCGGGGTATTATACAGTCTAAGGCCCTCTCAATTCCATTCCGACGGATGTTCTCCCGAACAAAAACTCGCTTCAAATAGTGTTAAATGGGCCTTGAGGTATATAAGTAACCTTAACCTTTAAGGCACTATTCAGTCCATCAAATGTCTCCCTCTTTATGAAGCTAAAGGTGTTGCTTTACCGACGTTGTCAATTTCACCTTGTGATGCACGGATTTTAAGTAAATGTCATACCGCACGAGCTGTACACAATCGAAAGCACATGTCAACAAGCAAGTTCATGTTCATATTTATGCATTTTGCTGTTAAAAATGACTCCTAATGTAATTATTATTTTGAATATCACTTAGTAATGTAAATAGCAATGGGTACATAATAATGATATATAACACCGTGTTCATATGCTTTTCAACTCTAAAATTGTTATTAATATAGCATGTTTCTTTCTCACAATTAACCACATTACTCGACATTCATCTTGAAAATATGATTGGTCCATTGAAAAGTTATAGCCTAACATTATTCAAAAGTCAGATTCAAAATGAAATTAGCAAACATATTTATACATAGTAAAAGAGAGATCAACATTCAGCAATTAAGTCAAACATTGATAAGCAATGTACACAGACCACCGATGTTTTTACTTCAACAAATGACGTTACACTTTTGTTTCAAGGACTACATATGGACATTTGATTGACTTTATAAACAGCATTAAAGTCGACCTTATTGTGGATAATTCACAATAAACCATATGCATGAAACAGATTTCAGCTTGTCGGAGGATTGGAATCATTGCTTGAATTGGGACCAACATGGATTCTGTGTTCTAGTTGAACTACGTGAATTTGTTTGTGAGTTTAACGATGAAAATACTAGAAGACCGTAAGGTCTGTATTCATCAATGATGCTAAGGATATTACACAATTAAATCACCAAGTGATGTATTTTACATGAAAATTGGTTATCAATCTGTAAATAAAATACGTATCAAAATTGTTTTGATTTTATGTATTGTTTCATAAATAGGTCTTTGATTCAAAGTCAACATTTCAAGGTGTTGGGTACCTTGATGCACCCTAAAACAGAGTAGATGTAAGTTCTTTAAAGAAGCGATACCACATCGAGCAACCGTATCCGAGATGTGAGGAGGTAAGGTTATACAATATAACCATCGCACGCTTGGTAATACGAAATAGTTTACCTCTGATATTGACTTGATAACCACACAACGTGGTGTATATGTGTTTATTACTCTCCCGTTGAAGATATCGCTGTTTAATAAATCTACAATGTTATTACACATTGTGTAATAACATCGCGCGCTGACCGAATGACGTGACGTAATGATGACGTCACAATTGTTAAGTATGACGTCATAATGTCAGCGGGCCGGCCGCGACAGTCATGTTGGCGACTTCTTTGTATTTTTACGATGTTATTAAGCAAGTAATAAATAAAATACTAAACTCGGTCCCGTTTCATAACATTTTTATGAAACTCGTGAATGGTATAGGTATTTAACTCGCTTTCGCTCGTTAAATACCAACCCATTCACTCGTTTCATAAATATGTTATGAAACGGGACGTCGTTTAGTATTCTCTATATAAATTAGGTTTATATAAAAGCCCAAACAGCAAGGACAACGTCATCTAAATAACAAACAACTATGTAGGGTACTTATACTTAATTTTACAGCAGTTGTCGGAATCGTTTTGACGAATGTGATTATACCTATATGCGGAATGTATTTAAAGGGGCAGTAGCATGTTTTTAGGGGGAATATTAGGTGATGTCAGGAAAATGAAAATTAATGGTTCCAATTGAAAGACAATGTATTTAAATTTAAAGGAGCAGTAACAATTCAAATTTATAATGTAAAGTTTAGCCTTGCGATTCCTTTTTCTTACAGAAAATGAATTAAAGGTGTTCACAAAAAATGGCCGCCAATGGATTTTATGTGAATCTTCATACTTTGTTCTCTGACTATGACTAATTGGCTTGTGTAATGATATTTATGACACTATCAAAATAATAAATTTAGCATCAACGTACAATTATCAATAAAAATATTAAAATATAAAATTATCAAAAAACGTGCTCCTGCCCCTTTAAAGCAAACATAATCAATTCGATAGGAAATGGTTTATGATATACTTAGGACACGTATCACTCGTGAATAAAATGTATGTTGGGTGAGAACATTACCATTCCTAATGTTTAAAATAGATTAGAAACCCAGCCTATCCTGAAAATTTAATTGGTCAATGCCTTAGGGAAAATAAGGAACATTTTTGGAAAGTTAAAAGTCCTGCCAAAAACGTAACCAGTCCTGGCAAAAAGTAGGCAGGTAAAGGACTGGCGGACGGGCTATTTTTTAAACGCTGTCACTTCATTATATTATTTTTCTTTCTCTTTCAAATCACCACGGTAAAAATCCACAATGAGAATTGGCATTTTTGCGTAACTATTCGAATGTACATTATAAAACTTGTGATGTGTTCAATGAAAACATTTGGGTTCCGTAAATTGTCACCATCGGAAACTACAGTCCAGGTATATCATGCAAGATTCGGCAAACTGCATTCAGATTATCATCCAAACGATACACCTCTAGCCACAACGGTGCCAACATAACAAGGCAGTCAATCGATGAGAAGCCTTGTTACGTCATTTGATAGGGCTTTTGAAACAACAATTCTACATGTTAATATAATGACCATGGATTTGAAATAACCAACATTAATAAGATAGATATCTAAACCATCTATATTGTCGAAATTTTATTTAGGAGAACTTTTTTGTATCAAATCGACAGTTAAAAAGGTAGCTAGCACACGTTGAAAAAGGTGATCATTATGTGCAACCCCATGCCTTCTGACACGTCATAGAAGTGCAGACTGGACAGACACGCTTCAGTGACCACAGATTCTGTTAGTTTTTTAGGCAGGTACTGTCCGATTAAAGAAATACAAATTTGAGTCTATGTCTAATTGCAATCCCTTCTTTGAATCCCGAAAGTTGCCATAGATCATTTCAGGCCCTCTTTAAGAGATCTTTGTGAAACGGGATACTGTTCCGTTTCGTTGCCTTTCCGGTGAAAGCTCCTCAGCCGACTGTACCTAGATTTATGATCAAAACAGGAATCTCCTGGCCGATAATGGCGCAAATATTAACCACGAATTATGGCGAAATGCAACAACGCTTGCATCAGTTAGTTAAGGAGACTTGGCGCCAGTAATACTTTGTGGGGGATGCTGACGGGAGAGAAGTGGAGAGAAAGACAAAGAACCTACCGCTGCTTTGAGTGACGTCTTCTCGGGGGCCTGTAGAACCATCGCGAGACTTCCCGACAGCGAGGCCAATTGCTCTCCGTTCATGACGTTAACCTGGGCGGCGCTGCCGTTCAGTGTCTGCACCATGTCCTCGCTCGACTGAAACAGAGTGACGATAACAGATATTTTCTATCAAAACATTTTGCTTAAATCGTTATGTTGCTCAAATCTACGATTACCTCAAGTTCAATAAGCCAAGCATCTGCGTTTCAATGGTCCGCTAGTATAGAATCGAAAGAATTGTACTACAGAAACACGTTGTGGTCAGGTTTTTTTATCGTGTTTGTCAAAATCTGCCATAAGTTTTTTTCCAACAACCAAACAATCTTACAATGAAAATCGATTTTACATTTCATTTTAGTTATTCTGCAAAGATCAATGATGGCAAAACCTTATTCAATAAGCGTATATTACAAGACATATTTCTTCAAGGTTTACCTTCTTCGCTGAAGAAAGAAATCTTCAAAATCGTAATATCAAAACAATTGGTGTCATGTCTTCTTTAAATTTATATAAACTGGCTGCTTTGCCTCAACTATGACGTTCCTAAAGCAAAGAATGTCCTTTGGCAAATTACAAACAAAGGTTTAGAACTAAAACTTTGAGGAACACGCCTTTTAAATCATTTACCAATGGGCGATTTGACATCTGTGGGTCTTTCAAAGACGAATCATCTATTAGGTACAGCTCTAGTTCAACATAGACGAATCTTTAATTTTCATCTGAAAGTCCTTTGAAGACTTTGACTGCTATTTTAAACACTAACGTTTACTCTATGATTGAGTATAATTTCAATTCCCTTTCCGCACTTTACCTTGAATCTCATATTGAAGAAATAGTTTTTACTTTACGTTTCTTGAAACTTACATCTTAACTCCACCCTCTTAAAGACTCATCAATAAATTAACAGTTTACTCTGAAATGATTTAAAACAAATATAATTTAAGCAACTGTAAATCTTGATATAAAGTTGAATCTGGCGTACCTTAACCATGAGTTTCTTAGCGATGGATGTTTTTGGTTTCTTGTAGTCCGTCCAGAGCTCGCCCCACTTGTTGTCCGACTGTCCGTCCTTCATCGTCTTGGAGACCAGTGTCTCGTCATCTGATACAGGCTGTAAATATAGGGCAAGTGTTGAGCTTAAAGATGACAGGAATGTTTGTGAAGCAATGAATAATAAACGATGATCATAGCCCAAATGTTGGCAATAAACAGGGATAAAGACAGACATTTTTGACAATTTGACACTTTCAGGGTTTGTTTTGTTTGTTTTCTGAATTTCAAATTAGCGATATCAATAATCGTATTAATGTAAAGTTCAAATTTTTAATGAGCTATTTTTCAACAAATGTGCAACTACTATAAAAACATCCGCGATATGGAGGTCGGTCGATGGACCTCTTGAGGTTGCCAGAGTGTGATATCGATGTTTTTGTTCAACCCAGTCTAAGTAAACCTAGCCTCAATAATACTCGCTTCGACATTGAGTCTAGCCAGTAGAAGTAGCTGGTTGCGTCAACCAATCTATCGAATTGACCAATCAGGGATCGTCTTACCAAGCCGCAATAGTATGCATTGGCATAGATAACGTTGCATGGTCATATGTCGGCGAAAGGTCGGTTGACGCGACCCACTACTACTACTTGCTAGACTAAATATCGGGAGTGAAGCGAGTATTAGTGAGGCTAAGTTTACGTAGACCGGATTGAATCATGTCGAATAATGGAAACATATATATGATAATTGAAAGTTGTTTTAACTTGGATTTTAAATCATTAGGAAACAAATCTTTGAAATAAACTGCTTCTCAACGATAAGCTATTGAAAGTCTTTTACACAAGAGAATTCCTCATAATCTACCTCTACTACTACTACTACTACTACTACTACTACTACAACTATTACTACTACTACTACTACTACTACTGCTCTACCACTACTACTACTACTACAGCCACTACTACTAGTCATTATACAACTACTGCTACTTCTTCTACACCACTGCCAACCAAACCACCATCACTACTATTACTACCTCTACTACTGCTGCTGTTGCTACTACAACAACAACTTCTACTACTTCAACTGCTTTCGCTACTACTACAAACACCACCAACACCAATACTACTACCTATTCTTGTACTACTATTGCTTTTTTACTACTACCACCTCTACCACCACAACTTCTACTACTACTACTACTACTACTACTACTACTACTACTACTACTACTACTACTACGACTACTACTACTACTACTACTACTTTTGTTCTACTACTACTACTACGACCGCTGATGCTGATGCTACTACTACTACTACTACTACTACTACTACTACTAGTGCTACTACTACGACGACTACTACTACTACTACTACTACTACTACTACTACTACTACTACTACGACTACTTCTACTACTACTTCTACTACTACTACTACTACTACTACTAGTGCTACTACTACTACTACTACTACTACTTTTGTTCTACTACTACTACTACTACGACCGCTGATGCTAATGCTACTACTACTACTACTACTACTACTACTACTAGTGCTACTACTACGACGACTACTACTACTACTACTACTACTACTACTACTACTACTAGTGCTACTACGACGACTACTACTACTACTACTACTTCTACTACTACTACTACTACGACTACTTCTACTACTACTACTACGATCGCTGATGCTGTTGCTACCACCACTACTACTTCTTCAACTGCTACTGCTGCTACTGCTTCTACTACTACTACTACTACTACTACTACTACTACTACCACTCCGACTACCATAGATAAGGGGAGTGAACGTACAATCTGGTTGAAGACCGACGAGAGTGTTGTGACCACGTTGACCGACTTGAGCAAGCTGTTTGTAGATTTACACTGTTGTAGCGCCTTCTTGCCCTTCTGGTACATGATGGCCGTCACTAGCGTCTTCCGGTCCTCCTTCTTCAGCTTGTTTAGCTTCTTTCTCACTAGGAAGGGAACATGTGTGAACTACCATAACATTCTGAAGAACAATTGTCAATTGTCCTTAAATTATTATCTGGGGAACAATTGTCAATTGTTCTTAAAATATTATCTGGGGAACAATTGTCAATTGTCCTTAAAATATTATCTGGGGAACAATTGTCAATTGTCCTTAAATTATTATCTGGGGAACAATTGTCAATTGTTCTTTAAATATTATCTGGGGAACAATTGTCAATTGTTCTTAAAAGATTATCTGGGGAACAATTGTCAATTGTCCTTAAAATATTATCTGGGGTACAATTGTCATTTGTCCTTAAATTGTAATTATTATCTGGGGAACAATTGTCAATTGTCCTTAAATTGTAATTATTATCTGGGGAACAATTGTCAATTGTTCTTAAAAGATTATCTGGGGAACAATTGTCAATTGTCCTAAAAATATGATCTGGGAAACAATTGTCAATTGTACTTAAAACACCATCATATATTACAGCACGGTTAACGTTTGTATAAAATGATCATACATTATTAAACTGAAATTTTAGGATCAAATGTTTAACGAGAGGGGTTTACAATGAAAACCACATGATGACAAATGACTCAGGTTAAACACGACACCTGAAAGTAATTAGTTGATAAAGACATTTTCTTAAGAATACGTGATAAAAACGGACAATTACAAAAACTTTAAATTCCAAATAAAAGTTTCTTTATCAAGATATCAGTAGCCCCATATAAAGGTATACTAACGGATATGAACAAAATCAAACACAGATAAATTGACGGCAAAAAGAAGCTGTAAGATGGGTGCTAGATTGCATTGACTTAGCTGACAACTAAACATATATGTTTAAAACTTTTAATTGAGAAATATATCATGCATTTGTCATAATCACGTGACCTTGCTGGTTTTAAGTCACATGACCCAAAATAAACTATATAATGAATGATGATCAACCCTCATATATTGAAATTATTCTAAAACATTGTTCGGTTATGCTAAATAAAGTGTTAAGATTAACAATAATATTTTGGATATTTCATATTATATAACATTCAACCCTAATCAAAAATACTTTTCATCGTCCTGAATCAACAGATGTAATCTTTAGTGCAAAGTTAAATTTACCTAATGCCTTTCTCTGCTCCTGAGCTCTGCGTATAGCCTGTTGTCTGGCGTACATCTGGTTAGTTTGATACGGGCGTCCGGCTCCAGTACCCGAGGGATACTGACCTTGACCTCGTCTACCAGGGTACCGTCCTTGGCCTTGACCCCTGTAATTACCCACTGGGCCTCCTATTCCACCACCGCTGCCATAGGACACAGAGCCTCTACCTCCGGACTGAACACCGGGCCCCTGATACCCTCTCATACTGCCTCTTCCCCCCTGCATCCCACCCCCTCCGGCTGTCATACCAACTGATCCACTGCCAGAAATACCTCCCCTTCCAGCTCCTGACTGACCTGTCCTAACACCCCCTGAGTTAGCGTATTGGCCACGATTACCTCCGCCATACCCAGGTCCCATACCGGCGCCACGGTACCCCTGCTGTCTGGACCCGCTGCCACCTGAACCACCTCTGCCCCCGTAGCTCCCTCCACCAGAACCGCCCATTTGGTTACCTGACATCCCTGATCCACCTCCTGCGTTTACTCCTCCAGACCCTGAACCTCCAGACTGATACTTTTGTCCCGCAAAGTTTCCGCTAGTACCATGGGATCCAGCCGAGCCACTGCCCCCAAATTGCCCTCCTATTTGTCCTGCCCCTCCTCCTGCTCCAGGTCCAGTGTTTCCTCCCGCCCCATTTCCCGCACCATTGTTCCAGTTTCCACTGCCTCCCTTTCCTCCCTCATTATTACCGCCAAGCCCGCCGGAATTGCCATTTTGATTATTCCTCCCTTCATTGTTTCCTCCAAAGTTTCCCCCTGCAGACCCTCCTGCCATATTCCCCCCGAGTGCTCCACCTCCCACATTCCCTCCTGCATTGCCTCCTGCGAAATTTCCTCCGCTTATGCCACTACCTCTAGCATTCCCTCCCGGCATATTCCTGCCTGAAGTGCCCCCGACAATATTTCCACCTCTGATTCCTCCAGCCATATTACCGCCCACCGTATTCTCATTTCCATGACTTCCGGAAAAAGAACTTTCAGCCATATTTCCTCCAGCACTACCTCCGGCAGTATTCCCTCCTCTAGTGCCTCCGGCCATATTCCCGCCTGCCATATTGCCTCCTGCCGCTCCTGCTCTATTGCCACTTGCAAAATTACCTCCTCCCAAAGTCCCTCTACCCCCGGCCATGTTACCTCCTGCAATATTACCTCCATTGTTACTACCTGCCAAATTACCACCTGCCATGTTGCCTCCTGCCACATTACCTCCTCCCATGTTGCCTCCTGCCGTATTACCCCCTCCCATATTGCCTCCTCCCATATTACCACCTCCCATGTTGCCTCCTGCCACATTACCCCCTCCCATATTGCCTCCTGCCTTGTTGCCTCCTGCCATATTACCTCCTGCCATATTCCCACCTCCCATGTTACCTCTTCCTATGTTGCCACCTGCCATATTACTTCCTCCCATATTACCTCTACCAATATTTCCACCTCTCATGTTGCCACCTGCAATGTTACCACCTCCAATGCTACCACCTGCCATATTACCTCCTGCCATATTACCGCCTGCCATGTTAATGCCTGCCATGTTGCCACCTGCAATGCTACCACCTGCCATATTACCCCCTGCCATATTACCACCTGCCGAAATACTGCCTGCCATATTACCGCCTGCCATATTACCACCTGCCATATTACCTCCTGCCGTATTACCACCTGCCATATTGCCTCCTGCCATATTACCCCCTGCAATATTGCCACCTGCAGCATTACTGCCTGCCATATTGCCTCCTCCCATATTACCGCCTGCCATGTTACCACCTGCCATATTGCCCCCTGCCATGTTACCACCTGCCATATTGCCTCCTGCCATGTAACCACCTGCCATATTGCCTCCTGCCATGTTACCACCTGCCATGTTACCACCTGCTATGTTGCCTCCTGCCATATTACCGCCTACAATATTACCTCCTGCCATATTTCCACCTGCAATATTACCTCCTGCCATATTACCTCCTGCCATATTACCTCCTGCCATATTTCCACCTGCAATATTACCCCCTGCCATATTTCCGCCTGCCATATTACCTCCTGCCATATTTCCGCCTGCCATATTACCTCCTGCCATATTACCGCCTGCCATATTTCCACCTGCCATATTCCCACCTGCAATTTTACCTCCTCCCATCATTCCACCTACCATATTACCCCCGCCCATGTTGCCGCCTGCCATATTACCTCCGCCCATATTGCTGCCTGCCATATTACCTCTGCCTATGTTGCTGCCTGCCATATTACCTCCGCCCATCATTCCACCTGCCATATTACCTCCGCCCATATTGCTGCCTGCCATATTACCTCCGCCCATATTTCCACCTGCCATGTTACCAAAGCCCATGTTACCATTTGCCATATTTCCTCCTCCCATATTTGCACCTAAATTGCCACTAACACCTCCACCTAAAATGCCACCTCCGCCTCCCCCACCCATGCCGCCTCCCCCTAGTGCACCCCCTCCTCCAAGACCAGAAGTAAGAGTTTCTGCAAGATCCCCTAATCCCATTGAGCCAAGTCCTGTGTTCCCGCCTCCCATTGCACCAGAAGTGCCTCCAGCCGACCCCGCTCCTAAGCCCCCTGTTGAACCCCCAGAGACTGCAGATGACTCTCCTGAGAGGTCTCCACCAAGGACTGCTGCTAAACCTCCAAGGGCATCCCCGAGTCCACCCCCGAGTCCACCCTCAGGAGACCCCGTTTTATCTCCCTCAGAAGATTCTTCAGTCTCCATTACATCAGAAATGCCATCAAGGGCATCACCCAACCCGCTAAAAGCATCACCAAAGTCCATTCCTCCTCCCCCACCAAAGTCTAAACTCGCAAGACTGTCCAATCCATTTCCAAGGCTTTGTTCTTTGTTTAGGTCTTTTATATCAATCAAGTCCTTTATTCGTGGGGCATGTAACTGAAACGTTGTAAATAATAACTGTGAAGTTGTTTTGCTTTGACCTGATTGTCATATAATCAAGTTGTTGAACATTACTTAAAACCATGGTCAAATAATTGTATTTTTGGCGGTTTTCATTATATATTGATATTTTATCTGGATCCAGGAAAGATTCATGTGTGACTATGTGACCAGCTCAAGAAGACACTGAAGACCATTTCTAGTAATAACTATCTGATAATATTTCGACCATGTTTGATTGAAAGAAGGTGTTACCGTTATTGGTAGTTTGATTGAAAGAAGGTGTTACCGTAATTGGTAGTTTGATTGAAAGAAGGTGTTACCGTTATTGGTAGTTTGACCATTGTGAAGTCCTTCATCACATCGAGAATTTTCACTTCAATGTTGTAGTTCTCATCCTTCGCATTGGGAGCAACTGGCATCTTCATCTTAGGGGACGCGGCACCAGCTGATGGAAAATAATATTTTATATTTATAAGGTGCACTACTCCATTCATAAGAGCAATTTCAAGGCGCTGCAAACATTAATAATCATATATTTTGCGCTAGTAAGTCACAGTTTGAATTAAGTCTCCTGCCCAGGATGAAGGTCAATTGTCAAAGTGACAGGTCAACTGTCTCAGTGTGGCGCAGGGATCAACCCTTTTAAGTCTCAGTTTGTTTAGCAATGAGCAGGTTACCGACTTATCAAGCAAGCTGCTCCTTTTCGGGCTGAACTTTACTGATGGCGATCGACTGAGCATTGCACAGGACCATGTGCTATCAGAATATCACAAGTGTTATAGTTAAATAAACTTGGAGAAAGCGCAAACTGGTAAAACCTCAAGAAGAACCTAAAGGACAATTCGAAAATAATTGAGGTTGGTTGTGGTAAGCACTTTCCTTAAATGATTTCATTGGGCCAAAAGCCATTTTTAACCGGCCTTTGAACAGAAAATCGTTGGAACAGAAAAACTATCTAGAATAAAAATCAATAATGATAACATATCAAAATCAAGCAAGTACGAGTTGGTATTAAACGGACCCAAAAAGAACATCCAAAGTTTTGCGGGGGACATAATGAACTTTAAACAAATTCTCAGGTTGAGACAAAAGGGTCTATTGAAAAGATAATTATTAAGGATTATTGGATTTGAAAATCCATATTCCGATTTCAAGGTACCGGTACCTAGGAAAGAGCTAAAGTTCATTTTAAGAGTTACAAAAGACAACTTACTATGGTCAAACAGGGAGTAGAAGAAGTCATCTTTCCTTATGGCGAAGGAATACTCCTTGGGTTCCTCAAGGTCATTATCTCCAGAAGTCATCCTGTAGCCTTCGTCCTTCCACCCCGTGCAGGATGCAACAAACTGGGTCTCCAGAGCATAGCCTAGTGAAGCGCCGTAAAATATTGTGTAACATATTTTATATTTATTATGTTCGCGTTGACATGTAAACTATTCTTCTTATGTATGAACAAGTTTAATCGATCAAATCTTACTTAAACATTAAACATTTTGTGCACATTCTTGTTTAGATATATTTAACACCTTTATTAAACCCCTCTAGGAAAAAGATAATTTGATCATGCTCATAATTCATCAACACAGATATAAATAACATATTGCACCTATCTGTGATATGTAACACCCAAAACAACCTTTTGGGTAATCGCATACATCTATGGTTCACTATCTGAGATTAAAAACACTCACTCACATATAGAATGCAACTTATGTTTCTCTTAATATATGTGATGTAGATAACACCTATAATCCACCTTTCAGGAATGTCGATAATGTCTATTCGTCACTTTCTTGGGTTTAGGTAACACCTATAACTCACCTCTTTGTGGAATAGATAACACCTTTTACTCACCTATCTGGGGTGTGATTGAGCAGGTACCTCCGAGGGGAGGGATGTTGGCAAGCACGTCGAGTGAAGAGAAGCCCGGATGTTTCTTGCCGGGCACGGTGACCTCGACCTCAAGTCTGTAAGACACTCCTGCCGACATCTTGTTGGCCTTCATCACGACTGAGGCCGGGTTCTTACCTACAGCAAACCAATGGTGATATGACGGCAACATAAACATATTTACCAAAAGGAAGGTGGGGCAAGACGCCCATGCTAAGAACAAAGTCTTACTACATTTTATAGATCGGGGTTATTTTCACACTTTGGGTGTTAAAATATCTCTTTTTTGAAAACAATCGATAGGGTATGAGTGAACTTGTTTTCTTGCGCTACACTTCCGATAAATTGCAAAATTTCACTTTTACCATGTTTGGCCTTTTTGCCCCATGCATGCATGTGTGTGGGGCAAGTTGCCCAGTATGGGCGTTTTACCCCACATCATTTCAAAACAAAATAAGATAACAAACCAGTACGATTAGACAATTGTATGTGTCTTTAATTATATTTTTAGTAACATGAAGATTGAGAACAGTCAACCTAATAACATAAACTTGAATTTAAAATGTTCTTAACTAGAAACATCAGTACAGTCTACTGGAAATATCACAACACTCAGTACATGACGTTGCTCTGTGCGTCACGCAGCATAGGCGTTTTACCCCAACTGGG
Organism: Steromphala cineraria; assembly: GCA_916613615.1. Classification (NCBI taxonomy): domain Eukaryota; kingdom Metazoa; phylum Mollusca; class Gastropoda; order Trochida; family Trochidae; genus Steromphala; species Steromphala cineraria. The sequence continues at coordinate 7,819,642 of OU744721.1, read as the reverse complement.
CGTCTTGCCCCACTCTCCCCAGGCCAGACAACTTATCAGTTAAAAGTATCTCTATCCCGTTCTCTTGTGATCTTGGGATAAAATTAGCACACGGAATCTTTCAATGCTGTTCTTATGTCTATCGCAAAGAAGCATCCATTTATGGCCTTGCTTTAAACAAGTAGGTGACAGTCATATTAAGAAAACACATGAAGTATGAACACGATAAAAGCTTGCGAAAAAATAATTATGTTCATCAATCTTGTATAAATGGTTATACCACGTTACTCATCATTTAAAAATAAACACTTAGTTTAGATATTCACAATAACACTAAAGAGGCACGTTTAACATACCAGTGTTCTTGAACCAGGAATCCTGGCCGGGGACAGGGTTGTATTTGCCGCTGTCCTTGTCGAGCTGTTTGAGTGTCCACTTGTACACCGCTGTGGTCTTCTCCCTTTCTGAACACGTCTCACAAGAAGTTTGCACAGAGAGCTCGCTGGAGAGCGCCTTCTTCATCTCGCAGTTGATCAGACACCTGCCAGGGTTGAACAGACCTTTTAACGTATTCTTCCATCTTTATATCATATCAATTCCGATAAAGGGGACAACTGATCATGATTCTTACTGATAAGAAGAACTCTAGAAACTGATCATTGATGAATTTAGGTTATAAATTCTAAGAGAGAACATGTGATATTTTACTACACATATTTGATGCATATGAAGTGTTTTAATTCAGTTTAGAAATCTATGTAGAATATATATGCAATGCAAGAACTTTTGTGCTATTAGGTGTCTCCAGTTTAGCTAGAATTTTTTATTTAGCTTACGTTACAATACTAAATATACTCCCTGGAGTATTTATAAACCGATAAAAGATAATCTGGAAAATTTACACCACTGACAACTTATGACCCTGTCAAGAGGTCGGGTAAATGTAAACTCCCTCATGAAATCGCCGACTTACTTCATGTTGATGATTGGCGCATCCTTGAGGACCTGCACCAGTTGTCTGGCAGGGTAGGAGGAGCGCTTCTCCTTCTTCACCACCACCTGGAACACGAACCCTTTCGTCTGCTGCCGGCTCCCCAGGAAGGTTATCACCCCTTGTCGGACTGGCATCGTGATTTCCTTGCAGTCTATTGGGGTCGACTCGTTGTGTCTGGCGCTCAGTTCTTGCACGCTCCTTGTTTCTATAGTGAAGCAAGTCCACTCAAACCGTAGGTCTGTGAGATCCCCCATACCAGTGATGGGATCGTAGGACAGGCCTGTAGCGTCGATGAGGACGTCTTTCTTGGTAATTGCGCGGAGTGCCCCGCCGTTGATGCCGGAGATAAGTTTGGGGTCGCGGTACCTGATATAGGTCTTCTCCACAAACCAGTTGCCAGCTAGGAGGGTGAAGCTGATGTTGAGCGAGACCTCGTATAAACCTGCATCAAGTGTTGATTTCGAGAGTCGGACATAGTCGGCATAGGACTGCGTCATTGGGATTTCAGTCCTTTTTTTGCCTTCTACCTTGTATATTTCCCAATAGAATTCTGGCCCTTTGTCATAGCAAGGTATGGCTAGACGGCCCCTGATCTGAACGGGAAGGTGCGTGAAGGCCATCATGGGGGTGGCAGGCCGCGAGTACTGACGGTCGAATATCCCCTCCGTGGAGAAGCAAAAGTTTATGACATTCACTTCGCTTTTGAGATTGATTTTGTCCAACATATTGGAGCAGTTTGATTGTATCATGTGCTTGCCAAGTGTTTTGTACGTGTAGTTGAGAATCTTTGGTTCCTCTTGTGAGATGTCGCTTGAGAAGTTGTAGATCTCCTTGTCTATGTCATCTCCGTAACTTACATGACATGTGATGTTATCAAGATCAGCTTTGCCTACTGGAACTTTCAATTGAATCTGAATTTTCCCTGGAGGAAAATATACTTTCTTGAGATTTTGAATGAAGAGTCCATTGGTTATCCGGTTATCAACAGTCAACGATTTCTTGATGTGAAATTCCTCTGAAACGGTGTCATTCCAACCAATGACGTACGCTTCATAAATCCCTGTCGCATTATACACATGGTCAACTGTAGTTTTGGTCCCCATTGTCTCAGAGGCCCCGTCTCCAAAATAAACTTCATATTGAAAGTTCAACGTTAAGGGATAGGCGATTGTGAAAGTAAATTTCCCCTCGTTGACCAAGCCAGCATAAGTGTTCACATTCATTGCGAGAAGCCCCAGCTCGATGGTGAAGTTGCGTGTGACATTAATGCCGTTATGAGTGACAACAACCGAGCCGCTATATACTCCCCTCTCTGCGTACTCGTGCTCCGTCTCCCACGTGTCTAGGCTGGTCTGATCGGTGGTGCTGTTGTCGCCGAAGTCCCACAGTAAGGTCACCCCGGGTGGTGGTGTTTTCTCCTTGTACATGTTAAGCTTGATATTGAAGGTGACGGTGGTCGGCGAGGACACGTTCATTGGCCAGAGGTCCTCCGTGAGCAACATGAAGTCGTCCACTGTGAAAGCAAGGACCTTCACCCGGGCCTCTGCGTTCATCCGGCTGATGCGGTTGCTGCAAGTTAGCGACACGTTGTAGATCCCAGCGTCCTTGTATCTATGCGCCATGAACAGTTTTGGAGTCAATGTGTGGTTTTCCTCGCCCATATCTTTAAAGTCGATGGTACATTGTGCATCATCCGGTATAATTCCCTCCTCAAAAACTAAAGAGAAGTTGACCCGGCCATCAGCTGTAGTGGTCGTCACAAAGTCTGGAGTCAGATTTGCTTTAGGTATGGGGTCGTATATGTCAATGGTGACGCTGTCATTCTTAGAGTTCTTATGGTTAAAGGCATAAAGAAAAATCGTGTAGGTTCCAGCCTTGGCGAATTGATGCTTCAAGAGAGGATCTTCAAACGTCTCATTGTAGGACTCGGCGACGTGTTTTTCTTCTTTTCCGTCACCGTAGTCGATTGTAAAGGATAAAGTGTTGGTTGGGGTTGGCTTGAACCGAAATTCAAGATCTTGGTTAACTGAACCCATCGTTAGCACTGACTGCAGTTTAAACTTGTCAAGCTTATCCCAGACTTCGACTACAACTTCAAATTCCGTGTAGTCAGTCCTGGAGCTAAGTTTTGCAATAGCTCTGTAACTCCCTTGTTTGTCATATGTATGCTCAAATTCCACACTTTTCCCAAGTTTATCAGCATCTAGTTTACGCAATTCTGTTTGGTTTCTTATATTATCTTCTACCCTTATTCCAGTAAGAATGTTTTTGGAGTCACTTTTTTTCCCATCTCCAAAATCAATGTAGGCATCTACATTGCCCATAGGCACCAAGGCATCTTTGTCAATGTCTAAATTCAGTGTGACCGGCTTTTTGGTTTCCACCTCCACGCCATCAACGGGCTGGAAGGTGATGTTGTTGATGGGAAACTGGACACACACGTTGAAGAATTGGACTTTACTTGTCAGCTCGTTGGCGACAATAAGACTGACGTTGTGCAAAGCGACCTCGGAGAAGTTCCTAACGTGGTATATTTGCCTGACAACATCATCAAAGTCGAGGAGGGTGGAGTCGTATACACTCACCATCCACTCCGCCTGGGGAAATATAGTATGATTGTTATGATGAATGCCTTGGTAAACAGTAAATTATATTTCAATAAAAAATATGATTCGATTTAATTGGATAAATCTAGCCTGAATGGGTATGTAATGAAGAATCGTTTTATAAGAAAATTTAAAATGATCAAACTTTAAGAGCTTTTCATTTTAGGTTATATTTGTTACTCTCTTACTGTTTACTTACTATGTTATTAAAACAAGATAAAAAAAAATTCTTGGGGCAAACAGAAAGCCACCTAAAAAAAAACTAATCCACCCAACCCAATACCTACCCAGCCAAAGACCCTGCTCATTAAAACGTAACGAAATTTGAATTGCCTTGATATTGGTGCCATTCTGGAGTGAGGCGGTGAGGTTGACCATCTCGTTGATGTTGACGTACACCGTCTTGTTGTCCACCTCAAGCCCTATGGGCTCCTCCTCAAAGTAGATGTACACGTCTTTAGTGGCATTGCCCTTGCTGTTCTTTATGGTGATGTTCAGGTCGTGGATGCCGAACTCTTTGAATAGATCAGCAGTCATGTAGAAGCAGGCGCCATTGTCTTCAACACGGACGCTCTCTGGGTGAGTATTCTCATCAATTTTGTCTTCAACTACGTCGTCGATAGTCATGTAAATTTCATCTAGATCCTTCTTCTTTGGTTCTTTCCAAGCTACGCAGATCGTTTCGTTTCCATCGGGCTTAAGGTTGTAGATGTTCTTGTAATGAACTGCAATGTCAAGGCCGTCCGGCTTCTTTACGCCTTCCGTAGAATCGATGAAAAGGCACAGTAGTCCTGAAATACCATTACGATAGTTAACACTTGTAACATTCAAGTTGTTCTTTATACCTTTTTATTTTTAGATAAAATGTTTAAGCAGAAATTGTACTAAGAAATCCAAATACTCACGGTATCCTTTTGCAACATCAATATTTTTCTTTGTGGATTCTATCGATTCCCTGGCAAAAATCGCTTTAAGGAAAGGTAATTCCAATACGGTCATTTTACGACATGCTTTATGATGTTATCTTTTTGGTATACAAATGTTGATATCGTTGTTGATCAAATAACATCCGTCTCGTAAATGTTTAATGAATACAACTCCATTGTATTATAAAATGTTTGCTGTTCCACAAATCTACATTTTAAATATGAATGAATATCCTTAATTATTCATAGTTACACGTTAGGGCGTCTCAAAGGTCCTGAAATTGGTCAGATTTAGGTACCATATATAGAACATTAACTTGTCGACATGAAAATAATCCGAAATGCCGGAGGAAGGTGGAATTTTCAATTCAAAAATGATGTACTCAAATAACGAATTATCCTCCCTTGTCTTACGTCTTGAAGTTATGAGCCAATGGACTTACTCGGTAGGGAGAGGCGGAATTACATTTAAAAAAATAAGCGGGGTTGGATGGCTGGCAAGACGGTCGCGCCCTAAAGGTGCCATTCTGGTCCCCTAAGTGTATTGTGTCTAAGTGTATACATGTAGGTGCGGTTCATTCAATTGACGCAATTGACTAGAAAATCATCATAGCGGCTTAGCATATTTAATCTTAGGATCTTTAGGTGTTTTTCGTAGGTTTACCGCTCCTGACATATTCATCAGAATACAGTGAACTTATTCATATATCTCAAATACGGAAAACAAATTTCAAACAGTTAATTTTTTTCAAATATTCGTTGTTACATCACCATATTTACAGAAAACGTGTACCAATACTTTGTTAGACTAATATCGAGTTTACGCCCGATCGTTAATTTTTCAAACCTTGTGAAAATTTAGTTTTCATGTGTTTGGGTTAACTTTGTGAGCATCTTATTTAACACATCACAATTATTTGTATAAGCGACCCAAATTCACAATTCATATAAGAATTAAGTTCGAGGTAAAACACATTCCTACCTCTACAAGCTTTTATTTGACTCTATATTTTGAAAAATATATCAGTGAAAATAATATGTCACAAAATGTAACAATTAGCCTCCTACAATATGCGGAAAACGTTTCGTAATAATTTCATTAAAATTATAATCTGATAAAATATTATACTTTAAAACGTTTATTAATAATTTATGTTTCATACAGTAACTTAAATAAAACATCTAACATTCTAAAATATAACATCACTCCTTTGATATATTACACGTGACGCTATTTCGCAGGCGATAAGAATTTTTATGAATTGAATATTTTAAGTTAGTTGATGTCCTTTTTCAAGTTCCATCCAAATGCATGTCGGGAACAAATTGAATTCATATGTCCTAACATTGTCAAAACAAAACAATTTTAATCTGCATAAATAAATTGTAAGGCGTAATATCGGATACTCAGAAGAACAGTCAACAAATTATGTTTTGTTCGCATATTTATACTTCTCTATCTATAGGTGGGCTTATGGCTAAATAGATTCAGTCACTTGAATAAAAGTGTTTTTAAAATCTATGAATTAAAGTATCTTTGTTTTGTTTAGTTTATAACCTAAATTAATTTATCATAAATACTTAAAATACCAACGATCGGGTATTCTCTTTGTATTGGTCGCATGTTTCTTGTAAAGTTGGTGATTTAATAAACGAATATTGAAAAATGCAACTGTTGGAAGTTTTCCGCATTGTTTACATGTTGAATAGTCACGTTTATTAATAGTATATAGAAAGCTACAGAAAATGTCTTAGAGATTTGAGATGTATGAGAGGCCGGTATTCCATGTGTCCGTAGTGCGTAAAGCGTAGTGCGTAATGCTTAATGCGTAATGCGTAATCAACACTTTACACTAAAATAGAGGTTAATTCCATGTAGGCGTAGTTCACCGGAACGGTCACGAGAGTGTCCGAATTAGAAGATAAATAGTTGCGTTTGTAAAATTTCCGGGATTCATTGTTATTCAACACCCGCAAATTTAGTTTAAAACCGACGGCGATAGCCGGAGGTTTTAAACGCTTAAATTTGCGGGTGTTGAATAACAATGAATCCCGGAAATTTTACAAACGCAACTATTTATCGATATTGTAACATGACCGTTAGTTATAAGCATTTTAAGAGCGAACTCTATTTTTGCGTAGGAAACTCTGAGTTGAAAGGATCTAACGACTGATCCATTATTGCTATAGGTGTTCGCAGCTATAAAGAAGAAGGAATTCCCAGTGTTATAGACATAAAAATAGTGTTCTAATATTGCAAACCAGTTGCACTCATAACGGTGAGATCATATAGCTTCACTGTGAAATTTACGATAGAGAAAACAGTTATATAATTCATGAACCAACAGGAACAAACCCGACTGAACAAATATCTTAAACTCGCCCAGACCATTGTGACGGTGACGCGATCATTATGACGTCATAACCGTTGGCCTTTGTGACGTCGTGCCATGGGAACGGCATTCGAAAGAAACCGGCCGCATGGCTCAAGGCGGCAATTTAGGAGAAACTTAGCCAATTAAGAAAGTTTGGTTACATAAAACTAAAGCAAATAGAAAAGATTTTTTGGCATCTACGGGAATGCGCAAGTTAGAAAATGACAGCAACAACAGTAAAATGTGAATCGGTCACGAATATTGGGAGAATCAGAACATTTTAATGTTGAGGTTGACCAAATAATGTATCCTTTCGCGGTGATTCGCCTCAGCCAATTTGCGGGTGTTCATTGCCATTTAACACTGGCAAATTCTTCAAATCAACCAATCAGAAACGAGTAGTTACCGAAGTCATGTTACAATACGCAATACGCACTAACGGAGATTAAATAAGCACATCACTTTACGCATTACGCATTACGCGTACATGGAATCGACTTCTACTATATAAGTGCAAAGTGTAAAATATTCATTACGGATTGAATGTCAAATTGGTTAGGGCCCTGTCACACTTAAGCGTATAGCAGGTGCGTTTGAGTTGCGTATGGACATTTTTCATACGCAACCAGTTCGCTCAGACATTTCAATGACCGTAATTTGCCTTACTTGAACTGCACATATGAGTGCGAGTGATTTACAAACTTTGCGTTTTCTATGCGTTGGGAGTGTGTTGGAGTTGCATACTACTTGCGTATCCCCACTTTATTGTGGCAAATGATTGCATATGCAGAGCGCATACATACCATACTCTAGACGCTCGCAACTTATGTCTACCGAATGCCTTGCGCAAACAAAGATAGCATTTTCCGAGCACGTTGAGTCTTCACATAATTTCCAATCCTTTCTGTCTTTGTAGTACGTTTTCGTAGGTAATAAGTATATAAATATATTATTCAGACAACCGCAATTGAAAGACAATTTATTTAAATAAAAGTGTACTACTGAATAAAGTTAAGTTTTCTGATTCCATTTCTCTATCACTTGTGATTAAAAGGAGTTATCACTTCAATGGCAGTCCGCAGTTTTCGCCTGATACTTGATCATTGATCAAACCTCTCGATTGAGGTATTGTAACGTTTAGAACTGAAATATAAAAAAACATATTCTTCTCCCCATGAAAGCCGAGGTCGAATTTCTACTGTTATACATGCACCCACCCTCTCTGACTTGTTTACTCACTATGTCATGCTGAAATGAAAGCATCGGTTTCATTCCGTCGCTTTTTGTCCGGACCTGCTCTTTTCAAGGATAACTTACATTTGTAAAACACTTATTCAAAGTGTTCTATTACATTAATTTACCTAGACACTTTACCAGAAGATTATTCAGTATAGGCCTAATAGTAGACAGGTTTAGTCTAATGACATATTTGGTAGATTGTAATCGCTTTGCAACTGAGAAGTTTACAATGAAAATAGTAAAAGCAAATCATTGAAATGTAATGCTATTTATTTCTTTTTTTATCTTTTCTCATATTTGATTTACTAGAATATGTAGTACAAATATTTCATTCAATATGGTACTATCCTCAACGTTATGTTACTTTTAATGAATTCTAAAATTCTAGAAAAAATGATTAATTAATTCTAATGCATATTTCCATGCGGTTGTTTTCATAGTTGGATAGTTTTGACTATTAATTCTGTATAACTACAATATTATAGTGCTATATGAAAGAAAGAGACACTATCAAATAGTGTAAGGAGGTATAACGCTATGCTATCTACATGTATATCAAATTCACGATAAACCCTATGTACGCTATAAGTACGCTTGTCATACGCTACTCATAAGAAAAAACTGGACAATGCATTTGTCCATTGTTATCATTCGGTTTAAGGTCGTTCTTCATACGTGGTGCATTTGCTTGAAGAGCGTTTTGTGTACGTCTACTATGCGCTTTAAATGCGTTCGTTCGGGATATCAACTTACACTGCGCATGAAGTGCTTACTCATTACGATTACCTAACGTACATGAACCGCCCTCGACCGATGTAAAACCGATGAGTTGCGTGTTAACCATACGCAGCATAGTTTTGAGCATGTCCAAACTATCAAGCGTATGAAAATGGTCCAAGCGCATGCCGACGTACAAGAAACGACCTTAACACAACTAAGGTGTGTATGAGTTGCGTGTCCTGCGTTCGGCTGCGTATTGCTGCGTATGAGATAAATTGTCATACGCAACTCGTACGCAGGGAGTATACGCTGAAGTGTGTCACGCCACACTATTACGGATACATGGCATCGTACATTACGCTACACGCATTACGCATCACGCAACACGCAACACGCAACACGCATCACGCATCACGCACGAATAAATTCATATGGAATGCCAGCTTAAGCCCCTGTCACACTTCAGCGTATACTCCCTGCGTACGAGTTGCGTATGACAATTTCTCTCATACGCAGCAATACGCAGCCGAACGCAGCAATACGCAGCCGAACGCAGAACACGCCACTCATACGCACCTTGGTTGTGTTAAGGTCGTTTCTTGTACGTCGGCTTGCGCTTGGACCATTTTCATACGCTTGATAGTTTTGGACATGCTCAAAACTATGCTGCGTATGGTTAACACGCAACACATCGGTTTTTCATCGGTCGAGGGCGGTACATTAGTTGTTAGTTGATGTCCCGAACCAACGCATTGATAGCGCATTGCAGACGTACACAAAACGCTCTTTAAGCAAATGTAGCCCGTATAAAGAACGATCTTAAACCGAATGATAACAATGGAAAAATGCATTGTCCAGTTTTTCCTTATGAGTAACGTGACAAGCGTACGAATAGCGTACAAAGGGTTTTACATCGTGAATTTGATATAGATACCATAACGAAAGGGTTGGTGAGCATAATACCTCCATATACTATTTGATAGTGTCTATTTCTTTCATTTAGCACTATAATATTGTAGTTTTAAAGAATTACGAGTCGAAACTATCCAACTATGATAACAACCGCATGGAAATACACATTAGAATTAATTAACCATTTGTTAAAACAATCTTTCATTAAAAGTTAAATTAAAAGTTCATCAAAACAAAACGCCGAGGATAGAAACATAATGAGTTAATTATTTGTACTACTGTAACCGATATCGTGGGGTGTCAAGAAGAACCAACACTGGTTACGGGTTGTGAGGGTTTGTTCACTCAAGTGCGATGGAAGCACTAGCACTGATATAGTTACCCCTGAATGTGGTTCCGGGGTGATCAGTCCTTAACCACATGGATACTGCATTAACATCATCATCATCATCATGTCCTTAGAATATCATAGATTTCTCTTTACTCGTCTGTCAGTCTATCTGTGCTGAGTGCTGTGACAGTTGTGCAATATGGAGGTAAGTGCACTGATTTGAATCAGCCAATAGGAGGACAGATTGGGGTTAATTGGAAGAAATATACATGATAAAATGGACTAACCCAACCTCCCTATTATATAGCTAATAGACTGATCCACTGCATGAGAAACCTTAAGCTAACAATACTACTTGCAGAACTACTGGAAACTATTAACCTACAACTAAAAGCAAATCAATAAAAACAGAAAGACTTTACATGAACAACAAGTTTATTATGAAAAGCTATTTACAAACGCCTGCCACATACTACCCCCCATCGGGAAATGACGTCCCGTCATTTCTTCTTGCCTGCAACAAGATCCAGGAGAGTATCCGACAGTTTGTGGCGCTGATCCTTGAATCTGTCATCAGCTATGAGGGAGCTGAGAAATTTGGCCCGAACAAGCCAATCTGGTGATTCTGAATCAGCACTCGACACAGCAGAGAACACATAATCACCACTCCGCATCCAGTTTGGCTGATTCCTGGTTCTGGTAGAGCGCCTTGGATTTGGTTGGTCGTCTTGCTGTTCCTCTGTGTCGTCATCTGCTGCCTCGTCACCACCTGCTGCCACAGATCCATCTTCTTGCTGCTCATCCTCAGGATCAACAGTATCAGTTGGCTCTTCCTCCCCTCCCTCAGTAGGAGTCCCATCTCCTGCAATAGCTCCTGTCGGCTCCTCTTCAGCTGGCCTTTCCACTGGAATCTCAGTAGAAGCTGAAGGTCTTGAAGGTAGGGTGATTAACACAACTGATTCTTCATCAGATGAATCTTCTCTGATGCTGGCGTCTCTTATCTTAGTCCTCTGTCTCGGTTTGGGCACAGGTGGTAACACTTGTCTTGTCCGGGGTTTTGCTGTCACTGGTGGCTCCTTGATGGGCATGGATCCCACTGGAAGTAGAAGGTTCCTGTGCAGCACTCGCTTCCGTCCATCTCCACTCTCCTTTCCCACTTCAAACACAGGAATGGATGGATTCGGCTGGCAGAGTACCACATATACATCTTCCTCCCACTTGTCAGCTAGCTTGTGTCTCCCATCAAAGGCCACTATCTTCACTAGCACACGATCACCTTCCTCTAGCATGGCAGCTCTAGCACGCTGGTCATAGTTCATCTTCTGCTTGCTTCTTGACTTCTCAGCAGCTGTTGTTGCCAGGTGGTAGGCTTCTTCCAGTCTTTGCTTTAGTGATCGTGTGTACTCAGTTGTTGATCTTGATTCCTGGCTCTCTAGATCCAATCCGAATGCAAGATCCACAGAAAGTCTTGGATGACGTCCGAACATCAAAAAGAACGGAGACACTGATGTTGAGTCATGCCGAGTGCAATTGTAGGCATGGACGAGTGGACCTACATGAGCCTTCCAGTTCTTCTTTTCCTCTGGATCTAGCGTGCCAAGCATATCACAGAGGGTCCGATTGAATCGTTCAGTCATCCCGTTTCCCATAGGGTGATATGGTGTGGTCCTTGACTTTTCAATCCTCAACAACTGACACAATTCCTGCATGAGCTTGCTGGTGAAGTTCGCACCCTGATCTGAATGGATTCTCTTGGGAAGGCCGTAATGAACCACAAAGTTGTTAAAGAAGGTCTCTGCTGTTGTTTTAGCTGACATGTTCCTGGTGGGGTATGCCTGGGCATAACGGGTGAAATGATCCGTCACCACCAACACATTCTCTATACCTCCTTTTGATGGTTCCAAAGAAAGAAAATCCATACACACAAGCTCGAGGGGTTCTGATGTCCTGATGTTGGATAATGGAGCCTTGATGTTAGTGGGTGTTTTCCTTTTCAAACATCGTTCACAAGCTTGGAGATGTTGATCTACGTCGTTTGCCATCCCTGGCCAGTAGAATCTATCCCTTAGAAGTGATAAGGTTCTGTCACGTCCAGGATGTCCCACGTTGTCGTGCAAACTACGTAGTGCTGACCTCCTTACTGTTGATGGAAGAACGAGTTGTTCCCTTGAAGCTCCGTTGACACTTGTCACTCTGTACAGAACACCTCTCTTGAGCTTAAGGTGGCTAAAGCTCTTCATGATAGAATTCATGTCCAGATCCTTGAGTTGGGTATTCCTGTCTGGTTTTGATCCATTCCTCAAGTGGCTAATGACTTCTGTCAGTATTGGGTCCTTGGCTTGAGCTTTCCTCCAGTCCCTGGCATTCTGTTCGCATCTGTCGTCACTCAGATCAAAGTCATCTTGTTCCACAACATCAGCAGAGAGACATAAACTTTCCACAAAGTTGCTGGCGTGCACAGACTGGCAGATGGCAGAAACAGATTCAATCCCAATCTGTTCCATGTCTTCCAAATCTTCTTTGACAGGTAGGCGGGACAGAGCGTCGGCATCCATGTTGGCCTTGCCGGGACGGTACTTGATGGTAAAGTTATAACTTGACAATGAAGCCAGCCATCGATGACCTGTTGCATCCAACTTTGCTGTTGTTAGGACGTACGTCAGAGGATTGTTGTCCGTGACAACCACAAAGTCATGGCCCCACAAGTAATCATGAAACTTCTCCGAGATAGCCCACTTCAGACACAAGAACTCAAGTTTATGTGCTGAGTAGTTTCTCTCGGATTGGCTCAATCCTCTACTCGCATAGGCTACAACCCGTGGCTGTCCTCCCTGTTCCTGGTATAACACTGCACCAAGTCCATGTCCACTGGCGTCGGTATGAAGCTCGAAAGGTTTAGCACAGTCGGCATATCCAAGAATTGGTGGCACAGAGAGACGATGTTTCAGTTCCTGAAAAGCATGTTCCTGTTTGTCTCCCCAGATCCAGTCAACTTGTTTGGCAGCTTTGTTTTTCTTGGATGCAGACTTGGGCATTAACTCCGAAAGTGGCTTGGCTATTTTAGAGAAGTCCTTGATGAATTTCCTATAATACCCAGCAAATCCAAGAAATCTGCGCACTTCCTCTGGATTGGTTGGAGTTGGCCATTCCTGAACTTTATTGATCTTTTCTGGATCCGCTTCAATTCCATGTTCCGAGACTATATAACCGACGTAGCGAACTTTCCTTCTGAAGAATTTGCATTTCTTTGTGCCAGTTTGAGACCGGAATCCTTGATCCTTTGAAATACTTGCTGAAGACGTTCAAGGTGTTCCTCATAAGTTCTTGAAAAGATGATGACATCATCCAGATAGATTAGGCAGGTGTTAAGGTGTAAGCCTTCCAAGCATTGCTCCATTAGACGTTGGTATGTTGCCGGCGCATTGGAGAGTCCAAACGGCATTCTGTTGTACTCGTAAAAGCCGAGTGGTCCAACGGTGAAAGCTGTGCGTTGCTTGTGTGATTCCTCAATTTCTACCTGGTGATAGCCACTTTTCATGTCAAGTACAGTAAAGAACTTATTTCCTCCCAAACAGTCCAATAATTCTTCAATTTTCGGCAGCGCATAACTGTCCTTGATAGATCGTTCGTTGAGCTCGCGAAAGTCAACACACATGCGCAGTCTTCCATCCTTCTTCTTAACTAGTACAATGTTGGATGCCCAAGGACTGTGTGACTTCCGGATGACACCAGCTGAGAGTAGAGTCTGAAGATGATTCCTCACTTCGTCATACATGGCTGGTGGAATTCTTCGGTGGCGCTGCTTGAATGGTACTTCGTCAACGAGATCTATCCTATGCCGTACCATGTGACTGCAACCAATGTCATCATCATCCTTCGAGAAGATGTCAACATACCTCTTGATGACATTAAGTCCCTGACTCAGTTCTTGCTTGGTGAGGTCACTATCATCCAAGTCCACTTGTCTAATGATGTCATCCAACCTGCTGACTTCTTCTGAAGGTGGCTCAGGAATAGAGACAGGCTGAATCTCACACAGTAGTGCTCTCGGTGGTATGACGATAGTCTGGGTGGTGACATTGGATATGTGGACATCAACTGTTCCTTGGTCCTGGTGGTTGTAGGTGATCAAGGTTGGAGCAATGTCTAGATCCTGTGGGAGTGGAGAGTTCAAGGTTGACTGAAGTAAGGCACAGGTGATAGGTAACTTGAATCCTTTGGTTACTTGTCCTTTGATTACCATGCTGGAGTTAGGTGGGACTATCAAGTTCTTGTCATCTGTACTCCTTACCAATCCTAAACAGTGTCCACGTTTCTCAAGTTCCTTGTCTCTTAAAGTGATGGTCCTATATGCTATGTACCAAGGCGTGTGTAGGTTTGCCTTCTGTAGAAACCTGACTCCATGTTGCTCCTTACATAGGTCCAAGAAGAAGCGAAGCACATTCGTTCCTAGTAGAGCTGGTACCTTAGCGTTGTATCTTGTATCCGGTACTATGAGCATCAGGCAAGATACAAATCCATCATCTGACAACATACCTCCTCCAACAGGACTAATGTTTACCTTGACATATCCAAGATAGGGAAGCTGGTCTCCTCCGGCACACTCTATGTCTAAGATGTCTCCAATGGGCTGCAGTGGAATGGTACTGAAGTTATCCCGGTAGAAGCTCTCAGACATAATGGAAACGGTGGCTCCTGTATCCAGTAGTGCTGTGACTTGCAGACCTTCAATCCCTATTGTTACTTCTGTTGAGTCACCAACTAGTCCGTCTGGTATATCTGTAGTGTAGGGGCGTGTCTTGTAGCCTAAGGGTAGCCCCTTCCCGTAGGCCTGTCCAAGTTTAAAGGTCGCTTAAGATGGTCTAGGCGCACACGACATCCAACGGCGATATGTCCTGGGTAGCCACATCTCCAACACTTGATTGGTTCTCCCTCCTGGAAGCCTTGTTCTCCCTGGCCTGTGTGCTGAAGTGGAACTTGCGGCTGTGGTGGCATCTGATACTGAGGATACTGTGAAGGTGGTCCTTGTGGATGATAAGGCGGCTGATGAACAAAAGGTGGTTGCGAAGCTGGCTGGTCCTGACAGGGAGGTCCATTAGGCTTGCCTTGTCTCCTTCCTCTTCGCCCATGTTGTCCACTTGCTTGAGAGGGAGTTGGTTGATGGAGTAGAACTTGTGCAGACTGTCGGTCCTTAAGTTCAGCAAGCTCTGCCTTGATGTCCATCATCATAGCTCTCAAGTCGATCACCTCATCCTTAGTTACTGTTGTTGAATCCTGAGTAGCTGCCATCTTGACTGTTGCTGTTTTCTTGGATGTTGTACTTGTAGGTGACTTGTTCCTCCTCAAGTCAAATTCCACCTCACGCAGACACAATCTCAGTTCATCGAAGTTAAAGATGCTTTCGTACTTGTGGGCTGCAAGGCTCTTCAGTTCAGGTCTAAGTCCTTCCCACATCTTGCTTCGGAGCATCTCGTCCTGGTCTTGAGGTGTGAGGGCACGCTGTAAAGTGATCTGATACAGGATCTTCTCCAGTCTACAACCCCAGGCTGATACATCCTCATTCTCCTCTTGCCTTGCTCCATAGAACTGGGACATGAGTGTCTTCTTCCTCCTTAAAGTCCCAAAGGCACTCCTCAACTTGTTGGTGATGTCCAGTACAGTGGCTGTGTGACCAAGCTTCATAGCACAGAGAGCTGCCTCACCCTTCAAGGACTTCCTGACGGCTTGTAGGATGACTCCATCGCTGTAAGTCTTCGACTGAAGAAGACAGTCAACCTCATACCTCCACAAGTCGTAGGGGGTGTCCTTGCCACTCTCACCACTGAAGAAAGGTATCTTTGGAAAGTAGTTGATGGAGGGTGCTGTAACCTGAGTAGGAACCTTGCTTTCTTGAGCTGTTAACACGGCATGGGACCCTTCAACCTTGATGCTTGGGGCTGTTCCTTGAGTAGGAGGATCTGCAATCTTCAACAAGGCCTCTGGCACAGTCTCCACGAGAGGTCCTTCTGCCTGTGCAATGCCACTGATCCAAGCCTTGAAAGCCTCAGGTGTATCATGCTTAGGAGCTAATCCCATCTTGGCAAACACTGTCAAAAGACTATTCATATCCTCCTCGCCGAGATCCATCTTGGAATAACCACTCTCACAAAATCCAAGAAACAAGAATGAGGCACAATTGAAACACAAAGTTTTCACACAAAAAGTGAATCACAATTTCACACAAGCACTGGTAAATTCACATGATGGCACTCCTTTGTGTGAATGAATAACAAAATGAACAATGTGAATTGATGTGAAGTGGAATAAGGGAAACAGAAAATGAAAAATTAAATTTAATCAAAGTTAATTAAGTTAATATTAGGGTTAGTTGTTAAAGGAAACAATACTTGTGATAATAATTCACAAGTGGAACAAGGTGAACAATAACACGTTGAGCAATTAAGACTATAGCGAAATTGCAAACACAAATAAAGAATGTGAAGTGGTTAGGATATTATGAAATTGCAAACGATAAATGCCAACATGAATTCAGAAAATTTAACAGATTAAATGAACTTAAGGTTTAAGGGTGCTATAAACAGGTGTTGAAAACTAAGTCATATTTGCAACACAACAACAACAATGCAATATTAAATGAATTAGAGAAATAACATGGCAGTATGATATGCAATTAGGACATTAATCCACCTGTAACACAAAGGGACTGTGTAATTGTAAATTATAATTAGGACATTGTGGTCACTGAAACACAAAGGGGATGTGTAACTGTGGAAGGTAATTTAGGACATAATTTCACATCTGAAACACAAAGGGGATTGGGTAAATTACAATGCACAAAGTGGAAGTATGTAACATGATGTAAATACAAAATGGCAATATGTGGGATGCAAATGCAATTTATATTAACTAAGTGGATAATTTCTTTGATTGGCATTCTAGAAGTTGGTGTGATGAACAATAAGGACAATTCTTATGGATGAACAACTTCTTTATGCTTGACAACGACATTAGAATCTATGTCGAAACGTCGCTTACACAGAATAAAGAAGTTGTTCATCCATAAGAATTGTCCTTATTGTTTAAGTGGATAATACCTAATATACCCTAAGTACTAACAATAAAGTAATTAAAGAAACTTAGTAATCTAAACCTGAATTTAACCCAAGCAAATTAACCAGCAAAATTAACCAAAGTAAATGAACAAAGCAAAAGTTACCAAGTTAATTAACCAAAGAATCTTACCAAAAAACCTAACCAAAGATAACCTAGCCAAACCTAATTTACAAAATTAAACTAACCGAGCTTGATTAACTAAGATACACTAACCCAAGTACTATTCCAAATACACTAACCCTAGAGATAAGGAAAGGCAAAGGATAAAGAATGAACTAAGGCATGGTTATAAGAAGATGTATCTAAGTGCAGTGCTACATGCAATACTAAACAGTCGGTCGTAAGGCAGTCAAATAAATTGAAGACTTACATATTAAATTTTATTTGAACCTATCTTAAATTACTAATTTAAATGAATAGGACAGCAAAGAATAGCAATAATTCAATCACACAAACTCACATGGTTGCATACACAAAAATCCTAAGTGTGTGAATAATCAATTTACTAATTAACTAAGTAATTAACCAATGTTTTAATTAACTAATTAAATAATCTTAACGTAAGTTAATCTAACAACTGAAGGTTAGATAAACCTAAGTTTAGATGAAACTTATCAAAGTGTAGGCCTACATAATGTAAACAAACAATAGCAAAGTACAAAAAATACTAAAGGTGATCACCAAATGTTAACACAAACGATGAACAAAGGAAAAGCTACATGACATTTGTAAACAAAGCAAATATTTTCAAAGTTCACAAAAGGTGGAAACAGTAGCAAGTTATTACAAAATAATTACATGTTAAATGGCTGCAGCAAACAATTACAAAATTCAAAAATAGACTAAGCCGGCAATAAGAGTTGAAAGTAGACAATTAATTACATTATTAAACAATGATAAGCTGAATTATAATATTGCAAAACTTTAGAGTCTTTGATATAAGAGACAAGGTCACTTCAATCACATGTTATAAACAAGTCTCAAAACACAAAGGTAAATACCGTGAACAGTCCAAGAATAGCACAAGTCCAAGAATCACAATATCACAGACGACGAACGCGTATATCCATGATGAGGACGTCTCGAATCCAACGTGGAAAGCAGCATTTCCTCACTGGGGGCTCCAAGTTGTAACCGATATCGTGGGGTGTCAAGAAGAACCAACACTGGTTACGGGTTGTGAGGGTTTATTCACTCAAGTGCGATGGAAGCACTAGCACTGATATAGTTACCCCTGAATGTGGTTCCGGGGTGATCAGTCCTTAACCACAAGGATACTGCATTAACATCATCATCATCATCATGTCCTTAGAATATCATAGATTTCTCTTTACTCGTCTGTCAGTCTATCTGTGCTGAGTGCTGTGACAGTTGTGCAATATGGAGGTAAGTGCACTGATTTGAATCAGCCAATAGGAGGACAGATTGGGGTTAATTGGAAGAAATATACATGATAAAATGGACTAACCCAACCTCCCTATTATATAGCTAATAGACTGATCCACTGCATGAGAAACCTTAAGCTAACAATACTACTTGCAGAACTACTGGAAACTATTAACCTACAACTAAAAGCATATCAATAAAAACAGAAAGACTTTACATGAACAACAAGTTTATTATAAAAAGCTATTTACAAACGCCTGCCACACTAGTATAATTCTAGTAAAGAAGAAGAGATAAAAAGAAAGAAATAGCATTGTATATCCATGTAAATAAAATCCTTAAAGAGCTAATGATTTGTTTTTAATGTTTTCATTGTAAACTTCTCAGTTGCAAAGCGATTTCAGACTACCAAATATACAATTAGACTAAACCTGTGCATTATTCCTGTGTTTATATAGGAGTTATCCAGGATAATCTTCTGGTCAAGTGTCTAGGTAAATTAATGTAATGGAACATTTTGAATAAGTGTTTTACAAATGTAAGTTCCTCTTGAAAAGGGCAAGTCCGGACAAAAACGACGGGAAAAAAACGATGCTTTTATTTCAGCATGACATGTTGATTAAACAAATCAGAGAGGGTGGGTGCAAGTAACAGAAAAGATCCGACCTAAGCTTTAATGGGGAGAAGAATGTTTTTTTTATATATTTCAGTTCTTAAAGCTTCAATACCTCAATCAAGAGGTTTGTATCGTACAGAAATGATCAAGTATCAGGCGAAATCTGCGGACTGCTATTTAAGTGGGAACTCCTTTTAATCACATGTGATAGTGAAATGGATTCAGAAAACTTAACTTTATTCAGCACACTTTTGTTTAAATAAGTTGTCTTGCAATTGCAATTGTCTGAATAATATATTTATATATATATATTACCTACGAAAACGTACAACAAAGACAGAAGGCATTGACAATTATGTGAAGACGCAACGTGCTCGGAAGTACTCGCTTTGTTTGCGCAAGAGTATGGTATGTATGCGCTTTGCATATGCAATCATCTGCCACAATAAATTAAGGATACGCAAGTCATATGCATCTCCAACGCAACCCCAACGCAAAGAAAATGCAAAGTTCGTAAATCAGTCGCTCCATATGTGGTACAAGTAAGGCAAAAAACGGTAAATGTTTGAGCGAACTGGTTGCGTATGAAAAATTTTCCATACGCAACTCAAACGCATTTGCTATACGCTTAAGTGTGACAGGGCCCTTAAGTTCGCTGAAACCTGATGAATTTATCAAAACTAAAGAAAATCAACGAAAACTCCCAAAAGTCTGTTTCGAAACATCCCCATGTTTAAATGCAAAGCCGCCATGACCGTCCCTAAGTAGGCCCATCTGTAGCCAGTCGAAGTACGATACATTGAGGAAACCAGAATGTAGAAGTGCACGTTTTGTTATGACAACATTGAGAAGAAAGATACATTCTCTCTTCTTTCGTTGAAGTTTAAAATTTTAAAAAAATCACAAATTTAAACTTTGATGGTGTTAATGTCGGCTATTTTGAATTAGGTACCGTCAGCAAGGAAATGCTTTTCATTAGTTCGCAGGTCCAATCGACGAAGCAGTTTGATTGGCTCATCAGCTAAGGGTGGGTAATTGGAGTACATAATTGTTGGAAAGTCCAAGCGGATCGGAAGATAAACCCTTGGGGTGCGTTCGATTAGACAACACTCGACGACATTAGTGTACGTTCTGCGCATGCGCTCTTATAAGCTGGAGTCCCGTACATAAAACGCCAAGTGTTGTTACCTAGTGACGTAAGATGGCCGCCGAAATGGATTTTTTTGTCAAAATATATTGCGATGTGAAGACAACTAGATCTGCCTGCGCATTAATTAAATAAACGATATTTATTACTCTACAGTCACTTAAAACAATCAAAAAGTCACATTTTGTAATTGCAAAATCACTGTTCAATTTTCTACTTCATAGGTCGCCATCTTGAGATGTGTGAACACCTGCTCACTCCTCCTTTGGCGAGGAGTACACTCGTGTTACCCGTGTTTGACACTAGTGTTCTGCACGAGACGTTCTTTTTGGCGAGTGCGCAACACGGGTTACTAGTGTTGTCTAATCAAACGCAACCTTAGGTAACCGAGGATGTGTTCAAAGTGACCCTCGACATGGTTCTCTACGGGATTCCGTCAGGTAACGACATAATATGAAAAAGGGTCGCTGATCAATCATTAGATTGATTGTCAGTTTGAACATATATAACAGCCACTTTTAAAACAAAATATTGCAACAAAGTCCAAATATTTCATATTAGAAGTAACGGCTACCCTTTACAATCGCCTACCTGTAAAACCACATCCTCATCTTTGAATATTAAATGGCTGCTCATTCGATGACGCACAACTCAGTTCCGAAAGCCAGATAAATATTTCACGTCGATTTGTTTCGAGGAAATAATGTACATACACGTTTCAAAAATGTTAAAAACGTCTTTATTTGTTTCTGTCATTTGAAGAATTTAAACTTTGGATTTAATCTTTAGACGGATCGCAGTCACCAGTTAGTTATTTTTATTGATTTCCAAGAGACACATGTATAATTAAGCGAGTTGCTGCGGCAACTGATATAAACATTCAAATAGAAAACTTACTAAAAACATTTATTTAATATATTGGATACGGGATATCACACACACAAAGCAACAATAAAAAGGCATTTAACGTTTAACGTTATCATAGAGAGACGGTTTTGTTCTTGCCGTAGCCTCATAACCTTTGCATACCTCATAATTCATGTACATTCCTATGATTGTATTGTCGAAATAGCGCATTAGCTAAATTCTGTGACTAACTATTTCAGGAATTTTGTTTATCATGTAAAACTCACATATTACTTTCAAATCAAAATATTTAATTACTCTTCTTTTGAGTATCATTTTCAGAATATGTACGGTTTTACCAGCTAGATACTAAAAACATGGTCAAACAAGCTTCTTAAAACTGTAAGTAAAGTAATGATTTTTGTATGTTAATGCTTCAAAATAACGAATATTGTGGTAAAAAAACTGATACTGACTGACTGATGTCTTAAGGTGAAACTTCATACCTGAGAGCAGAAACATCCAATAGAGAAACTGTTTAACTGTATACCGGCCTGGGGCGGGTGTAGTCGCCATGTCTTAACATGGATTTGATTAGCTGTTTCTTCACCTTGTGAGATCCAAAATGTCAGGAGCGTATCCCTTGCACACGTCGCCTTGCCTCGCTTTCAATAACAGACTCCATCAATAATTTAAACTGTATTGTATTTCAAATATCTCGGATGTTATCAGAACCAAATTTTCATGAATTTCGGATTTGATTTTGAAAAATTGAATTTTAAGATTTATTTTTACTTGGTATTTAGAAAAGAATGATATCTGAATGGTCACTTTTATATTGTAAACCAAAATTTATGTTACATCATTACGATTGTTATATCAATTAAATGGGTACGTGGTTATTCTATTACTAAGAAAATAATTAAACTTATGAATGCAAAGGCCTTGCTTCATTTAGTCCTTTCATCCGGCATTAACACTAAAACGTTTAAATTCATCTATTTGAATAATCAATTATTTACAAATCCACAAACCTCAATGTCTCCACAAATATCATATACATAGAGATATTGATTCAATTCGGTTGCCAAGGAAACTGAATTTATTATTAGTAAAGTTAAACTCGGATATAAGCATTTTTAATTCATGATAACAAAAAATGTTGTCAGTTAAATTCTTTGATATAAATAGCTTTTGTCGATTGATAATGATAAATACATTTAAAAACAGAGATAAAACGGTATTTTATCTGAATCAGTTTTGATTTTGAAAGATTTTCAATTACACATAGTTTGAGTTTTTAATGTCGTATTCACAAACTGATAAGAGCTCGAGTTAATTCATCACTCAAAGAATAATTTTAGGTGTTTTAATTTTTTCTTTAAGAAATGAAATTTTATGTTAACAAATTGTTATAAAATTAATTTTGATAAAACACAAAAGTTCATCAACAATGAAGACATATTCTTTGTGAAAATCAATAAACGTGCCTATTTGTATACATATTGATAACATGAGTCATGCTAGTGTACATTCTATTTCTTACCTCTGTCTACATTTAACAAATCTATTTAAAAACATAACCAGACACCAATTGTTTTTTAAAACTACCAAAATATGTAGTAGGCCTATTGTATAACGTGCCATAACTTCGTCCATCAACTTCGTTCGTCTCTTTCTTTGCCAGGCGGATTACATTAATATTCATGTACTAGGGAGTGTCCTATTTGTTCTTTATCTGTTGTCAACAATTTTGGTTCCTCAAGGTAATGTTAATTTAAACTCTGGACAATTGATTTATGCAAATCATAATAAGTCCATATTTTTCTGATCATTAAACTGTGACAAAAAGCGCTATTTGGCAAACATTGAAAAAGTGTCGATGTTTTCAATAATTAAGATATGTTTGTTTCTACATCAACTTTATTGACACTACATGAGATACATTGGAGGTTGTAACTGAAACTGATAACTAAGCCACATAAAAGGAATGTGTTGAATTGCAAGGGAGTATTTAACATTTTACTGCCGCTTCATTACATTCATACCATGTCGCTGCAAGAAGGAACAACTATTTGAGTTACCATTTTTACATTAATCCTTATCAGTATCATGGGTGATGGTATTCCTTATATTTGATTAAAAATAACAGATGCTAGCTATGGATTCCTCACTGTCGTGAATAATAGCATTGTGTGGATTGTGGTTAACTTACTCTGACGAAGAGATCAGCTATGACAGTGAACACCTCTTCTAACCTAACCTCTTGTTAGTATAGGCTAAGTTTTGCCGTGATTGAACACCAATGAGTACCCTTATGGTATAATGGTTTTATGTGACCGTATTCGATTGGTCGAGAACCTGTCACGTGACATTCGAAGGAAAGTCCTCGGTCAATATTGATTTCCTCGAGTGTATAAAACAGGAAATCACCTCATTATTAACAGTCTATTATTGTATAATGTTGGTTACCACATACTTTGGGTTGCACCATTGAACCCTAGTGAACCGTGGTATTGGTAACATTATAATTGCTCTTTAGAAAATTTGAATTATGTTGCCTCGTAGTGTGCTGTGATGTTGGTACGAAAGTAAATCTGGATATCTTGGTGGCTTGTGGTGTTCTGTGAGGTTGGTTCGAAACTAAATCTGGATATCTTGGTGGCTTGTGGTGTGCTTTGATGTTGGTAAGAACGTAAATCTGGATATCTTGGTGACTTGTAGTTTGCTGTGGTGTTGGTACGAAACTAAATCTGGATATCTTGGTGGCTTGTGGTGTGATGTGGTGTTGGTACGAAACTATATCTGGATATCTTGTTGGCTTGTGGTGTGCTGTGAGGTTGGTTTGAAACTAAATCTCGATATCTTGGTGACTTGTGGTGTGCTGTGGTGTTGGTAAGAACGTAAATCTGGATATCTTGGTGGCTTGTGGTGTGCTGTGGTGTTGGTACGAAACTAAATCTGGATATCTTGGTGGCTTGTGGTGTGTTGTGAGGTTGGTTCGAAACTAAATCTGGATATCTTGGTGACTTGTCGTGTGCTGTGGTGTTGGTAAGAACGTAAATCTGGATATCTTTGTGACTTGTGTTGTGGTGTGATGTTGGTAAGAACGTAAATCTGGATATCTTGGTGGCTTGTGGTGTGCTGTGGTGTTGGTAAGAACGTAAATCCGGTTCACTTGGTGGCTTGTGGTGTGCTGTGGTGTTGGTAAGAACGTAAATCCGGATATCTTGGTGGCTTGTGGTGTGCTGTGGTGTTGGTAGGAACGTAAATCCGGATATCTTGGTGGCTTGTGGTGTGCTGTGGTGTTGGTAAGAACGTAAATCTGGATGTCTTGGTGGCTTGTGGTGTGCTGTGGTGTTGGTAAGAACGTAACTCCGGATATCTTGGTGGCTTGTGGTGTGCTGTGGTGTTGGTAAGAACGTAAATCCGGATATCTTGGTGGCTTGTAGTGTGCTGTGGTGTTGGTAAGAACGTAAATCCGGATATCTTGGTGGCTTGTGGCATGCTGTGAGGTTGGTTAGAACGTAAATCCGGATATCTTGGTGGCGTGTGGTGTTTTGTGGTGTTGGTACGAAAGTAAATCTGGATATCTTGGTGGCTTGTGGTGTACTTTGAGGTTGGTAAAAACGTAAATCTGGATATCTTGGTGGCGTGTGGTGTGCTGTGGTGTTGGTAAGAACGTAAATCTGGATATCTTGGTGGCTTGTGGTGTGCTTTGAGGTTGGTAAAAACGTAAATCTGGATATCTTGGTGGCTTGTGGTGTGCTTTGAGGTTGGTAAAAACGTAAGTCTGGATATCTTGGTGGCTTGTGGTGTGCTGTGGTGTTGGTAAGAACGTAAATCCGGATATCTTGGTGGCTTGTAGTTTCCTGTAGTGTTGGTACGAAAGTAAATCCGGATATCTTGGTGGCTCATGGTATGCTGTGAGGTTGGTAAGAACGTAAATCTGGATATCTTGGTGGCGTGTTGTGTTCTATGGTGTTGGTACGAAAGTAAATCTGGATATCTTGGTGGCTTGTGGTGTGCTTTGAAGTTGGTAAAAACGTAAATCTGGATATCTTGGTTGCTTGTGGTGTGCTGTGGTGTTGGTAAGGACGTAAATCTGGATATCTTGGTGGCTTGTGGTGTGCTTTGAGGTTGGTAAAAACGTAAATCTGGATATCTTGGTGGCTTGTGGTGTGCTGTGGTGTTGATAAGAAGGAATTATTTCTGGGTGTATTGTCACTTTATAATGTGCTTATACTAACATATAGAAAATAGCTTTACGACGATATCAATTGAGAACGCCCCGTACCGCAAATCCTTTAAAAAAACACCGGGTCTAACGCCTCGTTGAAATGAATAATCGTCTGCCTTGAATAATCGTGAACTTACTTTTAAATATTGCATTTTTACTAAGTACTTTTAGCATATATGCAAGTTCATACACATATTATAGTTTCGAAAAGAACATTTTCCGGCCTTGAATAAACGCCGGGATTAATTGGTGGTTGAATTTAATAAACGTCCGGGGATTATTTAAGGATTATATGGTTTATTACACGCCCGTGTAAGATACCGCAGTGTAATATTTATACGGCAATATTAAACTAGTGTAATATCACAATGCAAGTATGACGTCACAGAGGTGAGCTGTTGTGACGTCACAATGTAAGCGCTTCGTCATAATGGGTGCCGAGTCGCGGAACTGTTAGTTTCAGCACATTTTCGGCAAGTTTGCGTGATTTTTAGGGCAAGTAATAAACAGAATACTAAACTTCCTTCCATTTAATACTATTTTTATTAAACTCGTGAATGATTTGGTATCAAACTCGCTTTCGCTCGTTTATACAAAATCATTAACTCGTTTAATAAAAATAGTATTAAATGGAAGGTCGTTTAGTATCCTCTATATATACCACTGGACATGGTTTAGTGTGAAGAGCATCAATAAAAATCGAAGCTTGGCTGTAACAATCAAATGTAGAGATGGTCACAGATGCACCGTGTCCTGCATATTTCCAACTTGAGGACAACCGTTAAGAATAAATTGTATATTCAATTTAACGGTTCTTGCTATTATGCCTTAACATTTCATCTTGTCGTTATGTTGTGACCTTGGAATGAGGTCAAGATCACTTTTCTCTGTAGGGACATTCTCTTTTCGTGGCGACTATTACAGTTACCCCTTCATTAAGATATACAAAATCTTGAGCATAGGAGTGAACAAAAGATGTAAAATATTTATCATATAATGACAATGGGAAGTTTAATAATACTTAGAAGTTGTAAGGAATAACAGAAACAATAACATGCAACTAATGTTTATTCAAGAAAAAATTCAAAAACAAAGTAAATATCTTAAGACTTTTCAGTGCGCTATAACAAATTTGAGATCATAACAGTAATTACTAAACATAAACATAGATTTCTTTGTCTTTCAAATCATAAATAATCATAGAAATAACTTTTGCTATACAAAACAGTTTTAGAGTAAAAATTTCAAAATTTAAATACATACAATACTCGAAGAAGCTAAGATTCCCTTTTTGTGGAAATATAATGAAAAGGGAGCATGTGAGACTCAAAATAAAGAGGAAGAATTGATAAATTAACACAATCCAAGTACCAAATCACATCAGCAGTTATCATTGATTTCCCCTGATTCAGTATTGACCGTATAGATTCTATATTCGTTTTTGAGGGCCTTAACTTCTTCAGAGTAGCGTTAGATATTATCACAGTTTTGATGACAATGGACGGACTCACAGATACGCTTGATAACACATAATATAATCTTCAGTAAACAACCACGAAACGTGTCTATTTTTTATTATCATACAATATAATCTAGAATAATATAACAAAGCACAGGGTTTTTTCACCTAGCATCAGTAAAATACATAAAACTATATCAAATTAAATTATGTTTTAGAAAATCGATAACTGACCAAACTAGAAAATGTTATTTTAATGAAAGTTTAAGATTCTTTACTATGGAAATCGCATTTTGAAATTTATATACGTTTAAAATAACATATGCTGCTATTGCCAAGTCAAGATATTTTCCAACATCTCATCGAAAAAATCAATTAATCTAACACTGAATAGATTTCTTGCAATTTCTTAGTGAAATCTTGTCGATTTAAAAGAATATTTAAAATTACATACGAATCACTGATAATCATAAAACACAATATTTAACTTGGTTTAAAGCCGATACCAAACGCCTGGTTAATTGGATTTGTTTTATATGTCCATTAAATTTTTTGAATTGTTTACTATTGACATAAAATTGTATTTACAATACAAACAACCTACATGACTTCAATTGTCTTGACGATTTACCGATTTTCTTCTTATGCCATTGTAAATGACTTCTCAACAAATAAATGAACAAAATATATCGTCTAAACGGTATTTTAGGTAAAACAAGTAGTTCATAATTATACTCGTCGAAGCCACTTAAAATTTGATTATTTTATCACATTTAAATATCAACTTAAGTCATGAATGGACGGATTTACAAAGACATAAGTTACAAGTCTAAATGGACGGATCAAACAATAACATTATAAATAACATGGCCAGTATGTACACAGCAGTTTACACTGAACAAAGACACGTCGCATTCGTGTATACAAGTCACTTTCTATAATAAAATATTTTGTGATGAAAATATAACAAAGATAAATTCAAAAGCAGTTCTCACTTCGCTGAGCACTGCCTGTATCAATCAATACCCATAGTTCTCTAATAACTGGACGGAGCAATGGACAGGAATTATTGGAACCGGAACGTTCCTCATTTATACGCCGGTTTGTTAGCATTACCTGACAACGCCGCCATGTCCATTTTCATCTGTAACTTCCGGTTATGCGCTGTAAGAAGAACATATTGAAAAGGTTTAAAGACGACTCAAGCATCATTCAACATGTATTTTAAAGAGATATTTGGGAATAGATGAAAACCTTAATGAAATTCTGAATATATCATTTACATGTAACTTGAAATGTATTTCATCTCATAACATACAAACAATATTCATATATTTTGTTTACCCGCCGCTAATGGCTGATATATTGCCAAAGCGAATTTAAGCATTAACTCATTAAATAGTGAGTAGTGAATATAAACTTTTCAATATCACAATCTGACTGTTACAGATGCCCAGTAACAAAGGTATCCAACCTAAGTTACCTCCTGAATATAGCAAAAGTACATACATGCAGACAGAAATCCATACATCCTACCATCATCCTTCCCCTTGTCTCTGGAACTAGAACTCACCTTCCATGCCTGAGATGTTGTATCCCCCAATAGTGAATGGGACATCCTTCTTCTCGTCCAGGGCCGGGCCTCCCTTGCTTGTGTCAAGGCCTCTCTCCTCCTTCTGCCCCGTGATGATGGCCTTGGCGGACTCGTACATGTAGGCGAACAACTCGATCTCTTTGTAGTTGAGGTTCTTGGGATCGTCGCCTATCATTGACATTGTGTCCAGCAAGATTGTCATGAATATATTGGAGAGCGCAAAGACGACAATCATGATGAAGGAGGAGAAGTAGAGCAGGGTGGTCCACGTGTCGGATGTCGGCATGTTCGTGTTGCGGAAACCTGCATGTCCAAGCACGGCCGAGAAGAGCGTCTCCATAGTGGTAATCGGGTCCTTGTACGCGTAGGACGTCTTGCCGAAGTAGATGTAGCCCAGGAGGCCGTAGGCGGCCAGGATGAGCATGATGTAGAAGAAGAAGCCGGGCAGGGTCTTTGAGCTCTCTTTGAGGACCAGGTAGACCATCTGCGTCACTCGCGAGTATCCCATCACTTTTAACAGTCGCAGGGTGGCGATGCCGACCAAGAAGGCGAGCACATAGACGAAGATACTGTCCCAGACGGCGATGTGGTAGAAGTTGACGAAGACTCGGTCATTCTCCTTGAACAATGCCATGGCCTCATTTGTGTAACTCAGACGGATGAAGTAGAGGACAACAGCAGAGAAGGAAGTCACCACGCTCACTAGCTCAACCACGTTCCAGAAGCTTCTGAAGAAGCTCCACCGCTCTTTGGTCAGTCTGAAGATGATGTAACCAAGCCAGAGAAGAGAGAAGACTCCAAACACGATCTCGCACACCAATATGTACTGGCCAATAGTACCCAGGTGGTTGTAGCTTCTGAACGGGTACACGTTGGTGAACTCATGGACTCCACCACTCTCCGGGAACTCGCACAGGATGCTCACGTAGCAGAACATGTTTTTGTTGACGTTGTACAGGGTGAACTCAAGGAACACGCCTCTTGTATTCCGGTCGATCCATCTATGAGTGAAGAGTTCCTCATAGGTCATCTCCGCCACTTGTTTGCTGATGTCGAGTTCGGCAATGTAGCCTCCTCCCCCGTATACGTTCAGCTGGCCCGTGATTGGCAGTCCCCAGATGTCCAGGGCCGACACGAAGGACCACGCCTGGTTGGTGACGGCCAGTTCCTGGTAGTCTGGACAAGGGGGACGGCTCCTCCAGCCCTGGCACCAGTCCCGGTTCTCTTCCGTCGCGAGGTCGTAGATCGGGTAGCAGGTTGTTGTCCCAACGTACGGAATCTTGCAGCTCTCTAAAGGGAGACAAGTAGAATGTAGTTTATCTTAGCATATGCATTTACTCAATCCTTTTAAGATTGTATGTATTATGGACCTGATGCTGTTAAATACATATTGAGGCTTTGTACCAGATGCAACGCGTAACGAACTTCTGCAAACATTAGGTATCGTGCAGCGTTCTGCTAATTTAAGGGACAAATCATGCTGATATAACCAGAGACAGAATGATGTACCAATTTCCCCTGTGAAAATAATGTAGTCCTGACAGGGTCCGATCCAGGGTGCACGGTAATGTAAAAGAAGTGGGTAGGATCTATAATATAATAATAAATCTAATCTAATCAAAATATAATACGAATTAAATATAATCTTATCAAAAGATACAACTACGCTCCTCTCTCCCCTGATCCGCCATTGAGATACAAACAGTGACTGTGAACTGTGGATACTCACTCTGGGCTTGTCGCACTTGACGGAGGCGAGGCGCTCCCACTCTGTAGTTCTGGAGATCACTTATACGCATTCTCATGTCCGGTGATAGGAAGGAACCGTCTGTGTTTAGTGTAGGGAACATGTTCGGAATAACGGTTTCTCTCAGCCACCGGAAGTAGTGGTGGGAACTGTTGATCTGAGAAAATATTTTATGTTATTATCATTTCAGTCTTATTTTGAACAGTACACAGTTCAATACATTTTCATAAATCTCTTCAGACCTATATAATGAATGATTTTACAACGGAACTTCCCTCATCACCCGTTACTCTGTTTGCATGATCAAATATATAACGGTGATATCAACTTGTATTGTTAAATTGATCTTATTCGTTCTTCATTGTCGATTGTGAGTTTCGAATGAGCGGAATTTATGATCACGATGCTTAGCACTGTCCATTATACTCTGATGTTATCAAAACCCTGATATGCTCTTTGAAAAAAAGCCCACAAAGTTGAATGTGATCACTAGTCGGCAGGAAGACAATACACCTAGGTACAACGGAAAGTATAAGGGTCAGTTGACTACCGATGTTTACATGCTAATGTATCTAGTCGAAAACAATTAACCCATGTACAACGACAACGGTAATCGTCCCATGAAGCTTACATGCTTGAGTGTGACAGCAGGTCTGAATGGCTCCATGAACATGTTGCTGATGTTCTCATGGAACTTGTAGCCCAGCGGATCTCTGTTGCTGTAGCTGATGCTGCACAGGATGATGAGGAAGAAGACGTTCGTCAGGAGCTCTTGGATAGCTTTCCTCATCGTCTTCTTCCTGATGTAGCGGCGCTTGGCGTCCTGTAGCTCCTCCTCCGAGAAGGGACTGCGGTAGTCCATACGGGCTCGGCCTGCACAGCCACAGCACATGGTCACTTTCTTATTGGTACTTGTAATAATCAGGTAGGTTTGTAGCGCAAATAACAATATGCAAAGCGATCCCCACCCGCATTATAAGCCTTGTCTAACGAAACTGCCGATTACAGCACCATAAGGTTCCTCCCTTATGCACATTTCACCAGCTATCCAAGTGTGATAATGGGTGTAATATTGAATAAAGTCTATTTTGCAAGTTGATACCAAGAAATGAAGTTGATAAGATGATTATCTACTTTTTTTTAGGCCCAGGTATCTACATTTTGTCAAGACTAGGTATCTACATTTTGTCAGGACCAGGTATCTACTTGTTGTCAGGACAAGGTATCTACTTGTTGTCAGGACTAGGTATCTACTTGTTGTCAGGACAAGGTATCTACTTGTTGTCAGGACCAGGTATCTACTTGTTGACAGGACCAGATATCTACTTGTTGTCAGGACCAGGTGTCTACTTGTTGTCAGGACCAGGTATCTACTTGTTGTCAGGACCAGGTATCTACATTTTGTCAGGACCAGATATCTACTTGTTGTCAGGACCAGGTATCTACTTGTTGTGAGGACCAGGTATCTACTTGTTGTCAGGACTAGGTATCTACTTGTTGTCAGGACCAGGTATCTACTTGTTGTGAGGACCAGGTATCTACTTGTTGTCAGGACTAGGTATCTACTTGTTGTCAGGACCAGATATCTTCTTGTTGTCAGGACCAGGTATCTACTTGTTGTCAGGACCAGGTATCTACTTGTTGTCAGGACCAGGTATCTACATTTTGTCAGGACCAGGTATCTACTTGTTGTCAGGACCAGATATCTACTTGTTGTCAGGACCAGGTATCTACTTGTTGTCAGGACCAGGTATCTACTTGTTGTCAGGACTAGGTATCTACTTGTTGTCAAGACCAGATATCTACTTGTTGACAGGACCAGGTATCTTCTTGTTGTCAGGACCAGGTATCTACATTTTGTCAGGACTAGGTATCTACTTGTTGTCAGGACTAGGTATCTACTTGTTGTCAAGACCAGAGGTTTCCACAGATAATGTTCCTATATATCTTTCTTCATTGTCCATGATATCAAAATATATCCTTGTTTGTAAATGCTTTGCAACAGCATGGCCACGTTTGTTATAGGAAATATAAATTCGAAGAATAACCGATTACTATTGTTCTATCATGAACAAGTTAATACAAATTTGAAAAACATAGGATCGTTAATGTCATTTTCTGTATCTTTATGGTATTTATCAAGTCCTTCAATCAAATAAGCTGAACATTTTACAATTGATGAATATGAGAGGTGAACCCAAGTACCTTCTCCAACTAGACCGTGTTCCCTAACCATGCTCTCGATGTGTGGCAGCTGGAAATCGGAGGGTTTGCTGGCCTTGATCGTCTTCAGCAACAGGGCGAACAGGATGGCCAGAACCAGCACCTGTAAATGTATATTTATGATATAGTTGAGCCACAGATATACATCTACAACGTTGTAAGTTCGATAACGATAAGATGACTAACTAAACTTTAGTAAATAAAGGCTGCATGGCTTGAATTCGACTTAGGTGAGTAATGCATCCTATGGAAGTACCTCACCTTGACGGGGTCCATTATGATGAGGGACTCGAAGAAGGAGAGAATGAAGGTGACGAGCCACTCCTCGGAGATGTCCTTGCCCCACTCCATGCTGTACAGCATGATGAAGAAGGCGGAGACGAAGACACAGCAGAAGCAGAAAACCCAGGAGATGTAGACACAGAAGTGAGGCAGCACTCCGTCCTGGTCGTCTACGATATCCCGGATCACCATGATCTTCTCTATAGCCTTTGATTGCTTGTAGAACTTGAACCCTCGGAAACATTTCGGCATCCAGAGACGAGCGCCGTCCTTGGTGGCCTTGGCGCTGAGCTTGGACTTGCGGAATAGGAGCATGATGAAGAAAACAGGGACGGCAGTGATGATGGTGGAGATGAAGGAGATGTAGATCTGGCTCACACTGAAGCTGATCGGTCCGAGAGCAAAGTCTGGCGTTTGTTTTCTGTCCTTGTTATCTTTGCTCTGGAAGAACATGGCGTTTGCGATCATGGCTAACATTAGCAAGGCATAGCAGCACCCGATACGCTGAACTCGACTGAAGTGACTCTTGACCGGTCTCAGCATCACAGAAACCCACAGGTGGTCATCTGTCAGATGCTTCCTGGCGTGCTCGAAGAACATGGTTTTGAAGTTCTTCATGTTCTCTACAGAAGACAGAGGGATGGCGCGGTCCAGGATACCTTCTTCAAGGGCCATCCACTTGTAGCACAGGAAGTCATATCTGTTGAGGGTGATTAAAGTGTTTGTCTATAATTAAATAAATAAACTAATCGACAATACATCTTATAATTTACAGAAAGGTTTTATCCTCTTCACACATATGTGTAATGGACAGGCTTATAATTCTGTTAATTTAAATTTAGATAAAGTTTATGGTTTTTTTCGAAATGCAATATTTTTTATGTTACACTTCTTTGTTTTTGAAAAATTAACAAAATCGATTTAAGGCGTTGTTTTCACATCGATGCAATGGGAAGTTGTTTTTAGTCTTATAGGTACGCAACAAGGATTTGAGCAAGGATTTGAGCGTAGTTTGGCACCTGCATTTGATGCAGGTGTAGTGCAACACTTACTGGGTTGTGCACGACATGCGAAAAAGGATGAGGTCATATTTATGGCGAACATAATTGCCAATATAGTGAATATAACATCGAGGGTGAATTAATTTCATAAACTAGATAATAAAGATGTATAAATGGCTCAAAAGAATAAACAACATGTAAAATAAAAACAATGTTAAAAGTGTCTTGAAACTTGAAACGGGCAGTAGCACGTTTTTGGTAAATAAAGATATATCACAAAAATGAATTGCAAAAAATGTTCTTTGATTAAAAAGTAGCAGCTACGAGATTCATTTCTCAACCTCAAACGATTAAATAGTATATAGAATAAAACATATCTGCCAATCTTTTTTCATGATAATTAATGCTTTCTTTTATGAATCGTGTTGCTCTTTGAAGATGAATACATATAAGTTGAGATAAAAAGGAATGAATGAAATTTCAAAAACACGTGAAACTGTCCCTTTAAGAGTAGGATTGGTACCTGTCGTTAGTCTGCAGGTCGGTGACCTCGATCCTGTTGAGGTACCAGGAGGCCGAGTCTCCCTTGCCGGAGTTGTCGTGCCATATGCGGAAGCACTGCAGGGTCCCCAGCACGTTGGGGACTGCCATCAGGAAGTGCATCGTGCTGCCCGACTTCATCTCCTGTACATTCACAAAATTCATGACATTGGTGTTGAAGGATTTTATATTGGAATTATATATAGATATTTTTAACAGATGAAGTGTGTCATATGACTTTTACGAAATGAGTGTGAATTTTGGTATTACCAGAGCGTAAGCGAGGGTAATACACACATTTGCACGAGTTTTGTAATTGTCATATGATATACTTCAGTGGGTAATAATTTCTTTATTATATCGAAAATATGTCACCACTTATTTTAAACCCAATGTGTAATGAAAGCAAACGTAGCTCAAGTAACAGGGGTCGGAATATAAGATTTGATCATAAACACTGTCCTGCAATTGAAAATATACCGGAAATGGAAATGTGGAGAGCTGAAATAGAAATGTGGAAAGCGCTTGCCTGTTTGACCCGATCGGAGGGTATCCCTACCCATGTATCACCCGCGATGTTAAAGCTTGTATTGACCTCTGCTTCGCCTCTACATTCTAACTATAAGGCTAGGTAATTAATGTGATATGATTTGACAGCAGAAGAGCACGCACCTGTCTGACACCATCCGAGAGCATCCTGACCCCCGTGTCATCCTCCTCGCCCGCGATACAGAAGCTGATGTTGGAGGTGGTGCCGCCGTGCCTCACCATGCCCGTATGTACTGTCACCAGGTAGAAGTAGCTGTCTTGTCGGTAGTTGTCAGCCATCAGAGTCACGCCCCACTGTAAACGTGGAGGGGCATTTAGTTTACTGGTCATAGAGATGTCTTTCTAATTCAAAGGTTGCCAGTTTATTAAGAAAATTTGACAAAATATGTAAGGGATGTTACAATTTAAGTAGGTTATTTCTTCTTATTATGTCAATGAATAATAACATTAATCAATCATCTATAAATTTCAATATTTTCGTTCACTCTTTTTACTAGTAAATGAAAAGCGAACATGATCGTACGGAAAATAGAAAATCAAGCAACCAAAATCACTTCAACATACTGTTGCACAGAGTTAGAATCATTAATCATTGTCAAGGTTCTGAGATGTCTCTACTTGGGACGAATATGAGACAATCTGAAATACCTGAAGCACTTCCTGTCCGACAATGCGCTATTTTTTATAGCATATGTAAATCAAACTTTCATAAACTTATGGAAAATATGACACGAAAATCCGCCAACCAAAATTATATGCACGAGTAATTACCAGATGTACCCATTTCGGACGTTCGTTCTGTTTTATATAATCACTGGGCCTACAAATGGACGTTAATGGATCATAGATTCAAAACAGCATTTGATCTCCTTCTTATCAATATGATAAATCTGGTCATACCTGAAGTACGTCCTGTCCGTCCATGTACCGGCCCCAGAAGAGGAAGATGACGAAGAGGACGAAGACGACGAGGATGGTGCCGAGAACAGCTCCCTGACCGGCGATGTCAAACTTGCTGAAGACAGTTGAGAAGTCGATGCTGTTGGGCGCCACGAAGAAGGAGACAGTGGTGATGAGGTCGTCCCTGTCGCCACATATACACCTGGTCTTGGAGTTAGCTGGGTCCCGGGATACCTGGGCAAAATGTTCGTTTTATTGAAGAGGCATTCCGTGAGTCGTTGACGTCACATAAGCCATAGCTTTGGTGAGTTTGTGACAACGTTCCGACTGGTGGATTTTGCCGTTCAAAAGAGAGAAGAAAGATCAAGGAGAGTAGGAGTGACGTACAGGCTTAGTGAGTGACACGGGGGGGGGGAGATGGGGGGGCGGGGGGGGGGGGGGGGGGGGAGGGGAGCAGATAGAAGACTCAGGTCTGGGGGTCTACCGAATCCCACTTCCGTTGTTCATAAATCTCAACTTTCCTGTCTGATTCAAAATCAAAAGTTTACAAGTCCCATTGATTTGTTTTTGTTTACAACTTAATAACCGATCAAGGTGGTTATGAGATTACCAACCTACGCAAATGGAGCTTACGGCTAAACTAAAATAAAGGCAATAACTTCCCAAGGTGTGTTAAGGGTTAAAACCAATTGAAACTAGAAATCTGTGCATGTGATGCACTGTGATGTCACCCGCTAACATTAAATCCGAAAGTGACCCTACCCCCATTATGTACAAATTACATATTGTTTCCATTGAAACCAGAAAAATAACAATCGAGAATAACCAAAGTAGCAAAAGGCACCACTCCTTCAGTAGTTCTAACCACATATCAAGTCTAGTAAAAATATTTTGAATACTTTTTAAGCTAAAGTACGGAAACAGACCCTACCCCCCATACACCTAGTTCAACTTGTTTCTTTAGAAACCAGAAAAAAAATTCAGAATAACTAAAATAAAAAAAGGCACCACTCCACCACTAGGTCTAACCACATAACAAGTTTCGTAAAATCATATTGAATAGTTTTTGAGATATTGCCCGGAAATGGTCATTTCAAACTGTTGCCATGGAAACCAGGAAAATTATATAATTCAGAATGACCAAAATAGCAAAAGGCACCACTCCACCACTAGGTCTAACCACATATCAAGTTTCGTTAAAAAATATTGAACAGTTTTGAAGATATGGTCCGGAAACGAAAGCATCCCCAAATATGCACTAAGTTCAAAATCTTTCCATGGAAACCAGAAAAAATAAAAAAGTCAGAATAACCAAAATAGCAAAAGGCACCACTCCAGTACTAGATCTAACCACATACCAAGTTTTGTTTAAAAATATTGAACGGTTTTGGAGATATGGTCCGGAACGAAAGCATCCCCCAACTAGAAAGTGTTTTTACCCGTAAAAACAGATGTCTCCCCCTTCCTCAAATGTTTCAAACCTCTAAACAATACTATCATAAAGCACCATTAATGTTCTCTGTATAATTCAACTTGAATAAATAACATATCAACTCCACAATTGTAGCAAACAAAATATTCAAAATTAAATGATTTGATGCTGAAACCCTTGAAAAAGACTAAGTCCAAATTGTTGCCATGGAAATAAAAAAAAATATTTTTTTTAAAAATCTGTCACCTCCAAAAGGCACATCTACATGATATGGAAAGACAGTATACCAAGTTTGGTGATGATCGGTCACATAGTTTTAGAGATCTGCTCCGGAAACGAACACTACCCTTGAAAAAGACTAAGTCCAAATTGTTGCCATGGAAATAATTTTTTTTTTTTTTTTTTTAAATCTATCACCTCCAAAAGGCACATCTACATGATATGGAGAGACAGCATACCAAGTTTGGTGATGATTGGTCACATAGTTTTAGAGATATGCTCCGGAAACGAAATGGGAACGCCGACGCCGACGGGAACTCAGCTAAAACCAATATGTCTCCCGACCCTTCGGGGGGAGACATAATATGCACCAAGTTCAAATTGTTTCCATGTATTTTCGGACGGAACCGAAACCGGAACCGCCCAAGGGGTGTAAGAAGTACTTAATCCTTCTTACACCACGGTATTTGTTAAGAAAAGCATAGGTTCGCTCTAATTAGTATGTGCTACCATGAGAAACAAGAAGACAACAAGAAATGGTTTCATTAAAGTCCCCATCATTTAATACATTCAATAGTTCATCCAAAATCAAGGTATTTATACCCAATGTGTTTATACCCTGAAAACAAACTTTGCACATTGTAAATAGTTCTGAGGAATTTATCCCCTTTGAAGATATCCTCAAAGACGTAAACATAATGTAACAATGGCTGGTGGCAGAATTAAATATTAAAAGCTTTTCCTGGCTAAGATATCACTTGTTTAGATTAAATGATCCTAAGTCAGTACAATACCATGACATCGTCAAATTTGTTATATAACCAATCAAATTATTCGACATCATCAATTCAGTTTATCACAGAAAAAGGTTGTCTCGGTGATGATTCACAATGCATGCCGATTAACATGTCGCGTGTCATCTTCCTACGCAGAGCCTAAAATGCCAGTTTCCAAACTGTGCCGTTTTCTGTGCTTGCTCTCTAGTCTGTAGGGGCACTATAGCAGCACAGAAAAGTAAAGTCTCTGCAGCAAGGCATAAAATGACAGTTTGGAAAATGGCCTTTTAGGCTCTGCGTAGGAAGATGGTCGCGTGTAGATATCGTTCTAGCGCACAATCGATTTCAATTGTGGGAGCAAGTTTAAGATGATGGAATCAATTGTGACATTGATGAGAGAGGAAGCACGTACCTTGCACTCGTCAGACCTCCAGTCCTGTTGAGCTCCGTCCCAGTTGAGACAGGACAGCGTGATGACCCGGAAGAAGTAGGGCGTTAGGAGAGGTTCGGTGGAGTTGATGGTGGGAGCGACTGTAGTCGTGGTGTTGTCTGTAGCTCTCTTGATTCGAATTGTACCTGCTGCCAATGTCTGGCTACGATCTGTTGTACAATCACGGAGGATTAACAATAACATATGCTCTTGATAGGCCCTCGGGTCATTGATTATTATTTTTAAGCTTAACAACCCTTCGTCTCCAATTTCACCAGGAAATTAATTCAAGTTATTCAATTCCTCATTATGCCTGCATGTCAATAAACGCAAAACAACTAAAGGAAATAATAAAATATTTTGTTTTCTAACAATTACATGTTTTTAAAGCTATGAAGCAAACTAATCATGGTTAGTGGGGAAAACTTATATTCAGATCTGAACCTGGTTCTTCTTGATTTTGATGTCAACAATGATAGCCAGTTCATATCACTGTGACTTTGCTACTTAGTATCAACCTTTGCAAATGTCTACATTCAAACTCATGAAAACCTTCCCTTTCCCGCGTTTTCAAAAGGAGAATTACTTTTTCAAATAGTATGTAACCGCTATACTGCCATATCAGCCAGTCTCAATTTATAATATAGTGAGAATTGTCTTATACTAACCGTCACAGAGGTAAGCTGTGAGCGATATCCAGCAAACGCCGGGTCTCTTGCAGCCGGCGGCGGGAGTGCAGTACTCATTCCCTGGGTACTGGTTGATGTTTTGCTCGCAGTGGTCTGCTTCAGGTGGGGAGGGAGCGATGATGGCGCGGATACACGCGTCGTAACACACTCTCGTGTCTTGGGGTCGTGCTGTTATACAGATCTGCTCGTCCAGGGAGCGGTAGGCGAAGGTGTGATAGAAAGCCTGGCCAGCGTCCCCGTCAATAGGCGTGGGGCGGACGAGGGTAAAGCCGGCTTCTATCGGATCTGTCTGGGTGACGGTAGGGTTCTTCAACATCAGCTTCTTTCCCTTCTTTGATATGAAGGCAAATGTGACGGGATGTTCAACCATTTTCGCCTTTTCGCCGGTCACCATTGGGTTCCTGTTGTACACGGCATGCTGGAAGGGAGCAACAGAGCAATATACCTCAAACATTCTATTCACAAACTGTTCACTGCTACACTAAAACCTGCAACCAACGTTGAATGTGTAATACATATCGATGACAATCAATTTCAAACGGATTTCCCAACAAGTTTTAGGTATATGATGTTAGTACAGGGTTTTAAATCTTACAACAGCAACATTACGCAATGACATCAACTAATATCCTTGAATGACTCACACTTTGCTCGATAATTTCGTTTTCTCGATCCAGCCCGTCAACTGCGTCCACTGATAGAGATGAGCCGTTGACTTCTCTGGCATTGGCAATTACATCTGCTGCGGGGGCTTTCTCCACATACTGTACATAGGAGTCCCTCTCCAGCAGGGCCGAGGAGTTGTCCGTTATGAGGGACTGGGCCAGCAGTAGCACGTTCGAGGTCGCCTCGATGATGTTGGCGATGTTCTTCAGCAACTGTCAAGCAAAATGAATTGATTTAATTGTTGTATCAAAATTAACGATAAGGGGATCTACTTAATTTATTTTGGCAATTTTGACATGCGCAAAAGTTCTGTAATTACACCGATTCTTTTGGTGCCGCCATTAAGTGCGACGGTATTGGTTCGTACCTTTCTGAATAAATGTTCAAATTAAAGATAAA
The DNA here is from genome assembly GCA_916613615.1 of Steromphala cineraria. Lineage (NCBI taxonomy): Eukaryota > Metazoa > Mollusca > Gastropoda > Trochida > Trochidae > Steromphala > Steromphala cineraria. The sequence continues at coordinate 7,779,306 of OU744721.1, read as the reverse complement.
CAGATTAAAAATCACTCTTATATAGGCAAACAAAATCATCTTAAGATGGAAAGATGAGACAGATGAAGGTTGTTGAGAGGCCATACCTCTGGCGAGGCGTTCTTCAACCTCAGCTCTTCCTTCCGCTTCAACAGGTTCTTAAGAAAATCCGCTTCAATGATGTTGAAGCCGCCCCCCGTTGTCGTAGTTGCATTGTCAAAGACTTCATCGCCCTCGATGTCGATGCCGGGAACTCCGTAGAAGCTGTTGGTGGCTATAATTGCGTCCAAGGCACTTGTGACAGCTGTACAATTTGAGATATTAGACAATATCAATCACGTTTAAATATGACACTAGCTATAAGGTTTCACTTCCTAAATGGTAAATATATTTTACAAAAGTAACTTGGTTCCACTCGGTTTCTGTAGGAAAAAGATCTTACAATCGACGCTTGCACGCTGGTACAATGTACCATAGCTCCTCACCACGGCATTGCCCACACGAATGCCTTACAATCTGAAACCCGAGCTAGGTTTTTTCTCTGAGGGTGTCATTCTCATTAAAAATAAAGGACAATGTCATCGTATAATTTTGTTCATAACAAGTCGCAATTGAAACATGTATCCTTCATCCTTTAGAGCAAGCAAGACAATCCCACACCGAAGAGCAGCCCTCTGTGGTTTTTTTAAACTTCCACTACTATGAAAAGTTTTCTTGCTCTTGAAGTAATGAATTACTGAAACTATGCAGTGTAAATAGTTAAAACTACATCTGTAGGTTTAACTTTATGTTGAAATATCACGGTATGAAGTTAATGTACAACAGTAGGTCAAATCTCTTGTCGTACTGAAACCTTGGACTATGTGGTAAAACCCTTTGAGAGATTAATTCAGAAAACGCGTTTACCGATATTAATCGAAGGGTTTGTCCGATTTTACACATCGTTCACTGAAGCAAGACAGTCACCTGAGTTTCTTCTTCTGACATCATGTACTCTCTTTATCCGACCAATGACCCCTCCAACCCGCCTTTACTCAATAAACCCTATATAAGTATCTGAGGGACATGCCTTCTTTCAACTCCATACATTACTTATAATATAAGCATGATTATCTTCACCTGCATACCTTAAGTTTGTTCACTTTCCAGTGTATCTTAGTGCTAATATCATGTAATTTCGGTTCCCTTGGACGTCAATTAAATAGACCCTGCAGCTATATCAAGGAATCACCGATTTTCCATGTGTTTCATAACAATTATCAAACCATATTCTGGGATTGTCTCGTCACTGGTAGAGTTTCAAAGTTAGGCGGGGGGAAATAGACATATTGACTAAAAAAGATATTCGGCATCATTACATTGGCTTAGTGCAAAGGAACAACTGTGACTTTTGCTAAAGCTCTTGATTACTAAAGAAGGATTTTATGGAGAAAAACAGGGTAATGGTGTTTTCGAAATTTCGACCCCTGGTCATTTCAATTTCCTGCTAAAATTCTTACGATTAACTGTTTGGTTTGACATACGAATATCTTAACTCAAAATGTAAATTAACTTATGCAGTGAAATTTCAACATGATCAATTTCATTTTTCCAATGCTAGGATGACTGAAAGACATTCCAAAATATATGTTATATGCACTAGAAAACGGAGTGAGTGAGTGAGTTTTTGTTTTACGCCGTTTGGGCAATATTTCAGCCATTAGCGGCTAGATTACGGAGGTAAGTGAACAAACTTGAGGTACTCAGCTGTATTCCTACTCCCCACATGTATGTTCTCTTTAGACAATCAAAGATAAACAACTGGGAGACTTGCCTTCTTTCATTGCCTCAGCCTGGCCGACAGAGAGCGTGGAGTTCCTGGCGTCCCAGATTACTCTTGAGAGCATCGCTATAGAATCTCCTGCATCAAGCTGGAATATACCATCGTCAGCGTCAATCTCATTAAAATATGTTTTATACTGCCACACTACTCCACGCTTTTATCGGAATAACATAGTGAAGGAAAATTCGGATTACATTTTAATGAGTATGTTTTTACAATATGACACTAGTTAATAGTCACATGTATGTTTCTGCATGTTCACCTACTAAAGAAGTTGCAGTAGTGATTCAAGGACAACATCGGACTTCATTCATCAAAGTAACAGTACTTTATGTTAAGAATTTTTGCCTTAAACATAGCAGACCTATCAGTTGTAACTTTAACAAATGTGTCAGTGCACATTGATAAAACATTTGTAATAATGTTAACAATATTGACAGATATTGCTCTTGGTAAAAGCTTTAACATCCCATACACAAGAGTCTGTTTCAAATGAAAGTGTCAATTACGATCATAATGATTTCCAAAAGAAACTTACGAGACTATTGGCGGTGGCGAACTCCGGATTGGAAGCCGAGGCTGTAATCGCGTCAGCAAAGGCGGTGATTGTGGAAATTGGGGGAGGGGCGCCGCTTTCGGCAAACGAGGCAAGCTCTCCCTGAATGGAATCGTTGAGCACTGCAGACAGCGTCTCCTTCACCTACCGATACGCATGCATTTTTCATTATTATAAAATTCCCTTCTTGGCCTACACAAACACAAATAAAGACCAATAATAATCTTATTATGAAACCAACTACTCCTGTTTATTCTCTCACTGAAGTGGTTGATGTTTTATGGCCAAACTCCTCCCCTCTAATTGTTCTATGTAGGGGTTGTCTAGTGTGAAGGAGCATTATGATAGAACTCACATCCTGTACTTGTTATATGTAGGGGTTGTCTAGTGTGAAGGAGCATTATGATAGAACTCACCTCCTGTACTTGTTCTGTGTAGGGATTGTCTAGCGTGAAGGAGCATTATGATAGAACTCTACTCCTGTACTTGTTGTATGTAGGGGTTGAAGGAGCATAATGATAGAACTCACCTCCTGTACTTGTTGTATGTAGGGGTTGTCTAGTGTGAAGGAGCATTATGATAAAACTGAACTCCTGTACTTGTTCTATGTAGGGATTGTCTAGTGTGAAGGAGCATTATGATAGAACTCACCTCCTGTACTTGTTCTGTGTAGGGATTGTCTAGCGTGAAGGAGCATTATGATAAAACTCTACTCCTGTACTTGTTGTATGTAGGGGTTGAAGGAGCATTATGATAGAACTCACCTCCTGTACTTGTTCTATGTAGGGGATGTCTAGCGTGAAGGAGCATTATGATAGAACTCACCTCCTGTACTTGTTATATGTAGGGGTTGTCTAGCGTTAAGGAGCTTTATGATAGAATTCACCTCCTGTACTTGTTCTATGGAGGGCCTAGGGTTGTCTAGTGTAAAGGAGCTTTATGATAAACTCACCTCCTGTACTTGTTCTATGTAGGGGTTGTCTAGCGTGAAGGAGCATTATGAACGAACTCACCTACTGTACTTGTTCTATGTAGGGGTTGTCTAGCGTGAAGGAGCATTATGATAGAACTCACCTCCTGTACTTGTTATATGTAGGGGTTGTCTAGCGTGAAGGAGCATTATGATAGAACTCACATCCTGTACTTGTTATATGTAGGGGTTGTCTAGTGTGAAGGAGCATTATGATAGAACTCACATCCTGTACTTGTTGTATGTAGGGGTTGTCTAGCGTGAAGGAGCATTATAATAGAACTCACCTCCTGCACTTGTTGTATGTAGGGGTTGTCTAGCGTGAAGGAGCATTATGATAGAACTCACCTACTGTACTTGTTCTATGTAGGGGTTGTCCAGTGTGAAGGAGAATTATGATAGAACTCTACTCCTGTACTTGTTCTATGTAGGGGTTGAAGGAGCATTATGATAGAACTCGTCTCCTGTACTTGTTATATGTAGGGGTTGTCTAGCGTGAAGAAGCATTATGATAGAACTCACCTCCTGTACTTGTTATATGTAGGGGTTGTCTAGCGTGAAGGAGCATTATGATAGAACTCACCTACTGTACTTGTTCTATGTAGGGGTTGTCTAGCGTGAAGGAGCATTATGATAGAACTCACCTACTGTACTTGTTCTATGTAGGGGTTGTCTAGCGTGAAGGAGCAATATGATAGAACTCACCTACTGTACTTGTTATATGTAGGGGTTGTCTAGCGTGAAGGAGCATTATGATAGAACTCACCTCCTGTACGTGTTCTATGTAGGGGTTGTCTAGTGTGAAGGAATATTATGATCGAACTCACATCCTGTACTTGTTCTATGCAGGGGTTGTCTAGCGTGAAGGAGCATTATGATCGAACTCACCTCCTGTACTTGTTCTGTGTAGGGGTTGTCTAGTGTGAAGGAATATTATGATCGAACTCACATCCTGTACTTGTTCTATGCAGGGGTTGTCTAGCGTGAAGGAGCATTATGATCGAACTCACCTCCTGTACTTGTTACATGTAGGGGTTGTCTAGCGTGAAGAAGCATTATGATAGAACTCACCTCCTGTACTTGTTATAAGTAGGGGTTGTCTAGCGTGAAGGAGCATTATGATAGAACTCACCTACTGCACTTGTTATTTGTAGGGGTTGTCTAGCGTGAAGGAGCATTATGATAGAACTCACCTCCTGTACTTGTTATATGTAGGGGTTGTCTAGCGTGAAGGAGCATTATGATAGAACTCACCTCCTGTACTTGTTGTATGTAGGGGTTGCCTAGCGTGAAGGAGCATTATGATAGAACTCATCTCCTGTACTTGTTATGTGTAGGGGATGTCCAGTGTGAAAGAATATTATGATAGAACTCACCTCCTGTATTTGTTATATGTAGGGGTTCTCTAGCGTGAAGGAGCATTATGATAGAACTCACCTACTGTACTTGTTCTATGTAGGGGTTGTCTAGCGTGAAGGAGCATTATGATAGAACTCACCTACTGTACTTGTTATATGTAGGGGTTGTCTAGCGTGAAGGAGCATTATGATAGAACTCACCTACTGTACTTGTTCTATGTAGGGGTTGTCTAGCGTGAAGGAGCAATATGATAGAACTCACCTACTGTACTTGTTATATGTAGGGGTTGTCTAGCGTGAAGGAGCATTATGATAGAACTCACCTCCTGTACGTGTTCTATGTAGGGGTTGTCTAGTGTGAAGGAATATTATGATCGAACTCACATCCTGTACTTGTTCTATGCAGGGGTTGTCTAGCGTGAAGGAGCATTATGATCGAACTCACCTCCTGTACTTGTTCTATGTAGGGGTTGTCTAGTGTGAAGGAATATTATGATCGAACTCACATCCTGTACTTGTTCTATGCAGGGGTTGTCTAGCGTGAAGGAGCATTATGATCGAACTCACCTCCTGTACTTGTTACATGTAGGGGTTGTCTAGCGTGAAGAAGCATTATGATAGAACTCACCTCCTGTACTTGTTATAAGTAGGGGTTGTCTAGCGTGAAGGAGCATTATGATAGAACTCACCTACTGCACTTGTTATTTGTAGGGGTTGTCTAGCGTGAAGGAGCATTATGATAGAACTCACCTCCTGTACTTGTTATATGTAGGGGTTGTCTAGCGTGAAGGAGCATTATGATAGAACTCACCTCCTGTACTTGTTGTATGTAGGGGTTGCCTAGCGTGAAGGAGCATTATGATAGAACTCATCTCCTGTACTTGTTATGTGTAGGGGATGTCCAGTGTGAAAGAATATTATGATAGAACTCACCTCCTGTATTTGTTATATGTAGGGGTTCTCTAGCGTGAAGGAGCATTATGATAGAACTCACCTACTGTACTTGTTCTATGTAGGGGTTGTCTAGCGTGAAGGAGCATTATGATAGAACTCACCTCCTGCACTTGTTGTATGTAGGGGTTGTCTAGCGTGAAGGAGCATTATAATAGAACTCACCTACTGTACTTGTTCTATGTAGGGGTTGTCCAGTGTGAAGGAGAATTATGATAGAACTCTACTCCTGTACTTGTTCTATGTAGGGGTTGAAGGAGCATTATGATAAAACTGATCTCCTGTACTTGTTGTATGTAGGGGTTTTCTAGCGTGAAGCAGCATTATGAACGAACTCACCTACTGTACTTGTTCTGTGATGGGGTTGTCTAGCACGAAGGAGTATTTTGATAGAACTCACCTCCTGTACTTGTTGTATGTAGGGGTTGTCTAGCGTGAAGGAGAATTATGATAGAACTCACCTACTGTACTTGTTCTGTGTAGCGGTTGTCTAGTGTGAAGGAGCATTTTGATAGAACTCACCTCCTGTACTTGTTGTATGTAGGGGTTGTCTAGCGTGAAGGAGCATTATGATAGAACTCCCCTACTGTACTTGTTATATGTAGGGGTTGTCTAGCGTGAAGGAGCATTATGATAGAACTCACCTCCTGTACTTGTTCTATGTAGGGGTTGTCTAGTGTGAAGGAATATTATGATCGAACTCACATCCTGTACTTGTTCTATGCAGGGGTTGAAGGAGCATTATGATAGACCTCACCTCCTGTACTTGTTATATGTAGGGGTTGTCTAGCGTGAAGGAGCATTATGATAGAACTCACCTACTGTACTTGTTATATGTAGGGGTTGTCAAGCGTGAAGGAGCATTATGATAGAACTCACCTCCTGTACTTGTTATATGTAGGGGTTGTCTAGCGTGAAGAAGCATTATGATAGAACTCACCTCCTGTACTTGTTATATGTAGGGGTTGTCTAGCGTGAAGGAGCACTATGATAGAACTCACCTACTCTACTTGTTGTATGTAGGGGTTGTCTAGCGTGAAGGAGCATTATGATAGAACTCACCTCCTGTACTTGTTCTGTGTAGGGGTTGTCTAGTGTGAAGGAGCATTTTGATAGAACTCACCTTCTGTATTTGTTGTATGTAGGGGTTGTCTAGCGTGAAGGAGCATTATGATAGAACTCACCTCCTGTACTTGTTATATGTAGGGGTTGTCTAGCGTAAAGGAGCATTATGATCGAACTCACCTCCTGTACTTGTTATATGTAGGGGTTGTCTAGCGTGAAGGAGCATTATGATCGAACTCACCTCCTGTACTTGTTGTATGTAGGGGTTGTCTAGTGTGAAGGAGCATTATGATCGAACTCACCTCCTGTACTTGTTATATGTAGGGGTTGTCTAGCGTGAAGAAGCATTATGATAGAACTCACCTCCTGTACTTGTTATATGTAGGGGTTGTCTAGCGTGAAGGAGCATTATGATCGAACTCACCTCCTGTACTTGTTATATGTAGGGATTGTCTAGCGTGAAGGAGCATTATGATAGAACTCACCTACTGTACTTGTTATATGTAGGGGTTGTCTAGCGTGAAGGAGCATTATGATAGAACTCACCTCCTGTACTTGTTCTGTGTAGGGGTTGTCTAGTGTGAAGGAGCATTTTGATAGAACTCACCTTCTGTACTTGTTGTATGTAGGGGTTGTCTAGCGTGAAGGAGCATTATGATAGAACTCATCTCCTGTACTTGTTCTGTGTAGGGGATGTCCAGTGTGAAAGAATATTATGATAGAACTCACCTCCTGTACTTGTTCTATGTAGGGGTTGTCTAGCGTGAAGGAGCATTATGATAGAACTCACCTACTGTACTTGTTCTATGTAGGGGTTGTCTAGCGTGAAGGAGCATTATGATAGAACTCACCTACTGTACTTGTTATATGTAGGGGTTGTCTAGCGTGAAGGAGCATTATGATAGAACTCACCTCCTGTGCTTGTTACATGTAGGGGTTGTCTAGCGTGAAGAAGCATTATGATAGAACTCACCTCCTGTACTTGTTCTGTGTAGGGGTTGTCTAGTGTGAAGGAGCATTATGATAGAACTCACCTACTGTTCTTGTTGTATGTATGGGTTGTCTAGCGTTAAGGAGCATTATGATAGAACTCATCTCCTGTACTTGTTCTGTGTAGGGATTGTCTAGCGTGAAGGAGCATTATGATAGAACTCACCTCCTGTACTTGTTATATGTAGGGATTGTCTAGCGTGAAGGAGCATTATGATAGAACTCACCTACTGTACTTGTTATATGTAGGGGTTGTCTAGCGTGAAGGAGCATTATGATAGAACTCACCTCCTGTACTTGTTCTGTGTAGGGGTTGTCTAGTGTGAAGGAGCATTTTGATAGAACTCACCTTCTGTACTTGTTGTATGTAGGGGTTGTCTAGCGTGAAGGAGCATTATGATAGAACTCATCTCCTGTACTTGTTCTATGTAGGGGTTGTCTAGTGTGAAGGAGCATTTTGATAGAACTCACCTCCTGTACTTGTTGTATGTAGGGGTTGTCTAGCGTGAAGGAGCATTATGATAGAACTCCCCTACTGTACTTGTTATATGTAGGGGTTGTCTAGCGTGAAGGAGCATTATGATAGAACTCACCTCCTGTACTTGTTCTATGTAGGGGTTGTCTAGTGTGAAGGAATATTATGATCGAACTCACATCCTGTACTTGTTCTATGCAGGGGTTGAAGGAGCATTATGATAGAACTCACCTACTGTAATTGTTCTATGGAGGGGTTGTCTAGCGTGAAGGAGCATTTTGATAGAACTCACCTCCTGTACTTGTTATATGTAGGGGTTGTCTAGCGTGAAGGAGCATTATGATAGACCTCACCTCCTGTACTTGTTTTATGTAGGGGTTGTCTCGCGTGAAGGAGCATTATGATAGACCTCACCTACTGTACTTGTTGTATATAGGGGTTGTCTAGTGTGAAGGAGCATTATGATAGAACTCACCTCCTGTACTTGTTGTATGTAGGGGTTGTCTAGCGTGAAGGAGCATTATGATAGAACTCACCTCCTGTACTTGTTCTGTGTAGGGGTTGTCTAGTGTGAAGGAATATTATGATCGAACTCACATCCTGAACTTGTTCTATGCAGGGGTTGTCTAGCGTGAAGGAGCATGATGATCGAACTCACCTCCTGTACTTGTAATATGTAGGGGTTGTCTAGCGTGAAGAAGCATTATGATAGAACTCACCTCCTGTACTTGTTGTATGTAGGGGTTGTCTAGTGTGAAGGAGCATTATGATAGAACCCACCTCCTGTACTTGTTGTATCTAGGGGTTGTCTAGCGTGAAGGAGCATTATGATAGAACTCACCTACTGTACTTGTTGTATGTAGGGGTTGTCTAGTGTGAAGGAGTATTATGATAGAACTCGCCTTCTGTACTTGTTGTATGTAGGGGTTGTCGAGCGTGAAGGAGTATTATGATAGAACTCACCTACTGTACTTGTTATATGTAGGGGTTGTCTAGTGTGAAGGAGTATTATGATAGAACTCGCCTTCTGTACTTGTTATAAGTAGGGGTTGTCGAGCGTGAAGGAGTATTATGATAGAACTCGCCTTCTGTACTTGTTCTATGTAGGGGTTGTCTAGTGTGAAGGAGCATTATGTAAGAACTCACATCCTGTACTTGTTATATGTAGGGGTTGTCTAGCGTGAAGGAGCATTATGATAGAACTCACCTCCTGTACTTGTTCTGTGTAGGGGTTGTCTAGTGTGAAGGAGCATTTTGATAGAACTCACCTCCTGTACTTGTTGTATGTAGGGGTTGTCTAGCGTGAAGGAGCATTATGATAGAACTCATCTCCTGTACTTGTTCTGTGTAGGGGATGTCCAGTGTGAAGGAGCATTATGATAGAACTCACCTCCTGTACTTGTTCTATGTAGGGGTTGTCTAGTGTGAAGGAGCATTATGATAGAACTCACCTCCTGTACTTGTTGTATGTAGGGGTTGTCTAGCGTGAAGCAGCATTATGAACGAACTCACCTACTGTACTTGTTCTGTGTAGCGGTTGTCTAGTGTGAAGGAGCATTTTGATAGAACTCACCTCCTGTACTTGTTCTATGTAGGGGTTGTCTAGCGTGAAGGAGCATTATGATAGAACTCACCTACTGTACTTGTTATATGTAGGGGTTGTCTAGCGTGAAGGAGCATTATGATAGAACTCACCTCCTGTACTTGTTCTATGTAGGGGTTGTCTAGCGTGAAGGAGCATTATGATAGAATTCACCTCCTGTACTTGTTGTATGTAGGGGTTGTCTAGCGTGAAGGAGCATTATGATAGAACTCACCTCCTGTACTTGTTATATGTAGGGGTTGTCTAGCGTGAAGGAGCATTATGATCGAACTCGTCTCCTGTACTTGTTCTATGTAGGGGTTGAAGGAGCATTATGATAGACCTCACCTCCTGTACTTGTTCTATGTAGGGATTGTCTAGCGTGAAGGAGCATTATGATAGAACTCACCTCCTGTACTTGTTGTATGTAGGGGTTGTCTAGGTTTAAGGAGCAATATGATCGAACTCACATCCTGTACTTGTTATATGTAGGGGTTGTCTAGCGTGAAGGAGCATTATGATAGAACTCACCTCCCGTACTTGTTGTATGTAGGGGTTGTCTAGCGTGAAGGAGCATTATGATAGAACTCACCTCCTGTACTTGTTGTATGTAGGGGTTGTCTAGCGTGAAGGAGCATTATGATAGAACTCACCTCCTGTACTTGTTATATGTAGGGGTTGTCTAGTGTGAAGGAGCATTATGATTGAACTCACCTCCTGTACTTCTTATAAGTAGGGGTTGTCTAGCGTGAAGGAGCATTATGATAGAATTCACCTCCTGTACTTGTTCTATGGAGGGCCTAGGGTTGTCTAGTGTGAAGGAGCATTTTGATAAAACTCACCTCCTGTACTTGTTCTATGTAGGGGTTGTCCAGTGTGAAGGAGCATTATGATAAAACTCACCTCCTGTACTTGTTCTATGTAGGGGTTGTCTAGTGTGAAGGAGCATTATGATAAAACTCACCTCCTGTACTTGTTGTATGTAGGGGTTGTCTAGTGTGAAGGAGCATTATGATAAAACTCACCTCCTGTACTTGTTCTATGTAGGGGTTGTCTAGTGTGAAGGAGCATTATGATAAAACTCACCTCCTGTACTTGTTCTATGTAGGGGTTGTCTAGCGTGAAGGAGCATTACGATAGAACTCTTATTCTGTACTTGTTCTATGTAGGGGTTGTCTAGTGTGAAGGAGCATTATTATAGAACTCACCTCCTGTACTTGTTCTGTGTAGGGGTTGTCTAGTGTAAAGGAATATTATGATCGAACTCACATCCTGTACTTGTTGTTTGTAGGGGTTGTCTAGTGTGAAGGAGCATTATGATCGAACTCACATCCTGTACTTGTTCTGTGTAGGGATTGTCTAGCGTGAAGGAGCATTATGATAGAACTCACATCCTGTACTTGTTCTGTGTAGGGGTTGTCTAGCGTGAAGGAGCATTATGATAGAACTCACATCCTGTACTTGTTCTGTGTAGGGATTGTCTAGCGTGAAGGAGCATTATGATAGAACTCACCTCCTGTACTTGTTCTGTGTAGGGATTGTCTAGCGTGAAGGAGCATTATGATAGAACTCACCTACTGTACTTGTTATATGTAGGGGTTGTCTAGCGTGAAGGAGCATTATGATAGAACTCACATCCTGTACTTGTTCTGTGTAGGGGTTGTCTAGCGTGAAGGAGCATTATGATAGAACTCACATCCTGTACTTGTTCTGTGTAGGGGTTGTCTAGCGTGAAGGAGCATTATGATAGAACTCACATCCTGTACTTGTTCTGTGTAGGGGTTGTCTAGCCTGAAGGAGCATTATGATAGAACTCACCTCCTGTACTTGTTATATGTAGGGGTTGTCTAGCGTGAAGGAGCATTATGATCGAACTCACATCCTGTACTTGTTCTGTGTAGGGATTGTCTAGCGTGAAGGAGCATTTTGATAGAACTCACCTCCTGTACTTGTTGTATGTAGGGGTTGTCTAGCGTGAAGGAGCATTATGATAGAACTCACCTACTGTACTTGTTATATGTAGGGGTTGAAGGAGCATTATGATAGAACTCACCTCCTGTACTTGTTCTATGTAGGGGTTGTCTAGTGTGAAGGAGCATTATGATAGCACTCACCTACTGTACTTGTTCTATGTAGGGGTTGTCTAGTGTGAAGGAGCATTATGATCGTACTCACCTACTGTACTTGTTCTATGTAGGGGTTGACTAGTGTGAAGGAGCATTATGATAGCACTCACCTACTGTACTTGTTGTATGTAGGGGTTGTCTAGTGTGAAGGAGCATTATGATCGAACTCACATCCTGTACTTGTTCTATGTAGGGGTTGTCTAGCGTGAAGGAGCATTATGATAGAACTCACCTACTGTACTTGTTCTATGTAGGGGTTGTCTAGTCTGAAGGAGCATTATGATAGAACTCACCTACTGTACTTGTTCTGTGTAGGCATTGTCTAGCGTGAAGGAGCATTAAGATAGAACTCACCTCCTGTACTTGTTGTATGTATGGGTTGTCTAGCGTGAAGGAGCATTATGATAGAACTCACCTCCTGTACTTGTTGTATGTAGGGGTTGTCTAGCGTGAAGGAGCATTATGATAGAACTCACCTCCTGTACTTGTTATATGTAGGGGTTGTCTAGTGTGAAGGAGCATTATGATTGAACTCACCTCCTGTACTTCTTATAAGTAGGGGTTGTCTAGCGTGAAGGAGCATTATGATAGAATTCACCTCCTGTACTTGTTCTATGGAGGGCCTAGGGTTGTCTAGTGTGAAGGAGCATTTTGATAAAACTCACCTCCTGTACTTGTTCTATGTAGGGGTTGTCCAGTGTGAAGGAGCATTATGATAAAACTCACCTCCTGTACTTGTTCTATGTAGGGGTTGTCTAGTGTGAAGGAGCATTATGATAAAACTCACCTCCTGTACTTGTTGTATGTAGGGGTTGTCTAGTGTGAAGGAGCATTATGATAAAACTCACCTCCTGTACTTGTTCTATGTAGGGGTTGTCTAGTGTGAAGGAGCATTATGATAAAACTCACCTCCTGTACTTGTTCTATGTAGGGGTTGTCTAGCGTGAAGGAGCATTACGATAGAACTCTTATTCTGTACTTGTTCTATGTAGGGGTTGTCTAGTGTGAAGGAGCATTATGATAGAACTCACCTCCTGTACTTGTTCTGTGTAGGGGTTGTCTAGTGTAAAGGAATATTATGATCGAACTCACATCCTGTACTTGTTGTTTGTAGGGGTTGTCTAGTGTGAAGGAGCATTATGATCGAACTCACATCCTGTACTTGTTCTGTGTAGGGATTGTCTAGCGTGAAGGAGCATTATGATAGAACTCACATCCTGTACTTGTTCTGTGTAGGGGTTGTCTAGAGTGAAGGAGCATTATGATAGAACTCACATCCTGTACTTGTTCTGTGTAGGGATTGTCTAGCGTGAAGGAGCATTATGATAGAACTCACCTCCTGTACTTGTTCTATGTAGGGATTGTCTAGCGTGAAGGAGCATTATGATAGAACTCACCTACTGTACTTGTTATATGTAGGGGTTGTCTAGCCTGAAGGAGCATTATGATAGAACTCACCTCCTGTACTTGTTATATGTAGGGGTTGTCTAGCGTGAAGGAGCATTATGATCGAACTCACATCCTGTACTTGTTCTGTGTAGGGATTGTCTAGCGTGAAGGAGCATTTTGATAGAACTCACCTCCTGTACTTGTTGTATGTAGGGGTTGTCTAGCGTGAAGGAGCATTATGATAGAACTCACCTACTGTACTTGTTATATGTAGGGGTTGAAGGAGCATTATGATAGAACTCACCTCCTGTACTTGTTCTATGTAGGGGTTGTCTAGTGTGAAGGAGCATTATGATAGCACTCACCTACTGTACTTGTTCTATGTAGGGGTTGTCTAGTGTGAAGGAGCATTATGATCGTACTCACCTACTGTACTTGTTCTATGTAGGGGTTGACTAGTGTGAAGGAGCATTATGATAGCACTCACCTACTGTACTTGTTGTATGTAGGGGTTGTCTAGTGTGAAGGAGCATTATGATCGAACTCACATCCTGTACTTGTTCTATGTAGGGGTTGTCTAGCGTGAAGGAGCATTATGATAGAACTCACCTACTGTACTTGTTCTATGTAGGGGTTGTCTAGTCTGAAGGAGCATTATGATAGAACTCACCTACTGTACTTGTTCTGTGTAGGCATTGTCTAGCGTGAAGGAGCATTAAGATAGAACTCACCTCCTGTACTTGTTGTATGTATGGGTTGTCTAGCGTGAAGGAGCATTATGATAGAACTCACATACTGTACTTGTTGTATGTAGGGGTTGTCTAGCGTGAAGGAGCATTACCATAGAACTCACCTCCTGTACTTGTTCTATGTAGGGGTTATCTAGTGTGAAGGAGCATTATGATAGAACTCACCTCCTGTACTTGTTCTATGTAGGGATTGTCTAGTGTGAAGGAGCATTATGATAGAACACTACTCCTGTACTTGTTGTATGTAGGGGTTGTCTAGTGTGAAGGAGCATTATGATAGAACTCACCTACTGTACTTGTTCTATGTAGGGGTTGTCTAGCGTGAAGGAGCATTTTGATAGAACTCTACTCCTGTACTTGTTATATGTAGGGGTTGTCTAGCGTGAAGGAGCATTATGATAGAACTCTAATCCTGTACTTGTTCTATGTAGGGGTTGTCTTGTGTGAAGGAGCATTATGATAGAACTCTACTCCTGTATTTGTTGTATGTAGGGGTTGTCTAGTGTGAAGGAGCATTATGATAGAACTCACCTACTGTACTTGTTCTATGTAGGGGTTGTCTAGCGTGAAGGAGCATTTTGATAGAACTCTACTCCTGTACTTGTTGGATGTAGGGGTTGTCTAGCGTGAAGGAGCATTTTGATAGAACTCACCTACTGTACTTGTTCTATGTAGGGGTTGTCTAGCGTGAAGGAGCATTATGATCGAACTCTAATCCTGTACTTGTTCTATGTAGGGGTTGTCTAGCGTGAAGGAGCATTATGATACAACTCATCTACTGTAATTGTTGTATGTAGGGGTTGTCTAGCGTGAAGGAGCATTATGATCGAACTCGTCTCCTGTACTTGTTCTATGTAGGGGTTGAAGGAGCATTATGATAGACCTCACCTCCTGTACTTGTTCTATGTAGGGATTGTCTAGCGTGAAGGAGCATTATGATAGAACTCACCTCCTGTACTTGTTGTATGTAGGGGTTGTCTAGGTTTAAGGAGCAATATGATCGAACTCACATCCTGTACTTGTTATATGTAGGGGTTGTCTAGCGTGAAGGAGCATTATGATAGAACTCACCTCCCGTACTTGTTGTATGTAGGGGTTGTCTAGCGTGAAGGAGCATTATGATAGAACTCACCTCCTGTACTTGTTGTATGTAGGGGTTGTCTAGCGTGAAGGAGCATTATGATAGAACTCACCTCCTGTACTTGTTATATGTAGGGGTTGTCTAGTGTGAAGGAGCATTATGATTGAACTCACCTCCTGTACTTCTTATAAGTAGGGGTTGTCTAGCGTGAAGGAGCATTATGATAGAATTCACCTCCTGTACTTGTTCTATGGAGGGCCTAGGGTTGTCTAGTGTGAAGGAGCATTATGATAGAACTCACATCCTGTACTTGTTCTATGTAGGGGTTGTCCAGTGTGAAGGAGCATTATGATAAAACTCACCTCCTGTACTTGTTCTATGTAGGGGTTGTCTAGTGTGAAGGAGCATTATGATAAAACTCACCTCCTGTACTTGTTGTATGTAGGGGTTGTCTAGTGTGAAGGAGCATTATGATAAAACTCACCTCCTGTACTTGTTCTATGTAGGGGTTGTCTAGTGTGAAGGAGCATTATGATAAAACTCACCTCCTGTACTTGTTCTATGTAGGGGTTGTCTAGCGTGAAGGAGCATTACGATAGAACTCTTATTCTGTACTTGTTCTATGTAGGGGTTGTCTAGTGTGAAGGAGCATTATTATAGAACTCACCTCCTGTACTTGTTCTGTGTAGGGGTTGTCTAGTGTAAAGGAATATTATGATCGAACTCACATCCTGTACTTGTTGTTTGTAGGGGTTGTCTAGTGTGAAGGAGCATTATGATCGAACTCACATCCTGTACTTGTTCTGTGTAGGGATTGTCTAGCGTGAAGGAGCATTATGATAGAACTCACATCCTGTACTTGTTCTGTGTAGGGGTTGTCTAGCGTGAAGGAGCATTATGATAGAACTCACATCCTGTACTTGTTCTGTGTAGGGATTGTCTAGCGTGAAGGAGCATTATGATAGAACTCACCTCCTGTACTTGTTCTGTGTAGGGATTGTCTAGCGTGAAGGAGCATTATGATAGAACTCACCTACTGTACTTGTTATATGTAGGGGTTGTCTAGCGTGAAGGAGCATTATGATAGAACTCACATCCTGTACTTGTTCTGTGTAGGGGTTGTCTAGCGTGAAGGAGCATTATGATAGAACTCACATCCTGTACTTGTTCTGTGTAGGGGTTGTCTAGCGTGAAGGAGCATTATGATAGAACTCACATCCTGTACTTGTTCTGTGTAGGGGTTGTCTAGCCTGAAGGAGCATTATGATAGAACTCACCTCCTGTACTTGTTATATGTAGGGGTTGTCTAGCGTGAAGGAGCATTATGATCGAACTCACATCCTGTACTTGTTCTGTGTAGGGATTGTCTAGCGTGAAGGAGCATTTTGATAGAACTCACCTCCTGTACTTGTTGTATGTAGGGGTTGTCTAGCGTGAAGGAGCATTATGATAGAACTCACCTACTGTACTTGTTATATGTAGGGGTTGAAGGAGCATTATGATAGAACTCACCTCCTGTACTTGTTCTATGTAGGGGTTGTCTAGTGTGAAGGAGCATTATGATAGCACTCACCTACTGTACTTGTTCTATGTAGGGGTTGTCTAGTGTGAAGGAGCATTATGATCGTACTCACCTACTGTACTTGTTCTATGTAGGGGTTGACTAGTGTGAAGGAGCATTATGATAGCACTCACCTACTGTACTTGTTGTATGTAGGGGTTGTCTAGTGTGAAGGAGCATTATGATCGAACTCACATCCTGTACTTGTTCTATGTAGGGGTTGTCTAGCGTGAAGGAGCATTATGATAGAACTCACCTACTGTACTTGTTCTATGTAGGGGTTGTCTAGTCTGAAGGAGCATTATGATAGAACTCACCTACTGTACTTGTTCTGTGTAGGCATTGTCTAGCGTGAAGGAGCATTAAGATAGAACTCACCTCCTGTACTTGTTGTATGTATGGGTTGTCTAGCGTGAAGGAGCATTATGATAGAACTCACCTCCTGTACTTGTTGTATGTAGGGGTTGTCTAGCGTGAAGGAGCATTATGATAGAACTCACCTCCTGTACTTGTTATATGTAGGGGTTGTCTAGTGTGAAGGAGCATTATGATTGAACTCACCTCCTGTACTTCTTATAAGTAGGGGTTGTCTAGCGTGAAGGAGCATTATGATAGAATTCACCTCCTGTACTTGTTCTATGGAGGGCCTAGGGTTGTCTAGTGTGAAGGAGCATTTTGATAAAACTCACCTCCTGTACTTGTTCTATGTAGGGGTTGTCCAGTGTGAAGGAGCATTATGATAAAACTCACCTCCTGTACTTGTTCTATGTAGGGGTTGTCTAGTGTGAAGGAGCATTATGATAAAACTCACCTCCTGTACTTGTTGTATGTAGGGGTTGTCTAGTGTGAAGGAGCATTATGATAAAACTCACCTCCTGTACTTGTTCTATGTAGGGGTTGTCTAGTGTGAAGGAGCATTATGATAAAACTCACCTCCTGTACTTGTTCTATGTAGGGGTTGTCTAGCGTGAAGGAGCATTACGATAGAACTCTTATTCTGTACTTGTTCTATGTAGGGGTTGTCTAGTGTGAAGGAGCATTATGATAGAACTCACCTCCTGTACTTGTTCTGTGTAGGGGTTGTCTAGTGTAAAGGAATATTATGATCGAACTCACATCCTGTACTTGTTGTTTGTAGGGGTTGTCTAGTGTGAAGGAGCATTATGATCGAACTCACATCCTGTACTTGTTCTGTGTAGGGATTGTCTAGCGTGAAGGAGCATTATGATAGAACTCACATCCTGTACTTGTTCTGTGTAGGGGTTGTCTAGAGTGAAGGAGCATTATGATAGAACTCACATCCTGTACTTGTTCTGTGTAGGGATTGTCTAGCGTGAAGGAGCATTATGATAGAACTCACCTCCTGTACTTGTTCTATGTAGGGATTGTCTAGCGTGAAGGAGCATTATGATAGAACTCACCTACTGTACTTGTTATATGTAGGGGTTGTCTAGCCTGAAGGAGCATTATGATAGAACTCACCTCCTGTACTTGTTATATGTAGGGGTTGTCTAGCGTGAAGGAGCATTATGATCGAACTCACATCCTGTACTTGTTCTGTGTAGGGATTGTCTAGCGTGAAGGAGCATTTTGATAGAACTCACCTCCTGTACTTGTTGTATGTAGGGGTTGTCTAGCGTGAAGGAGCATTATGATAGAACTCACCTACTGTACTTGTTATATGTAGGGGTTGAAGGAGCATTATGATAGAACTCACCTCCTGTACTTGTTCTATGTAGGGGTTGTCTAGTGTGAAGGAGCATTATGATAGCTCTACCTACTGTACTTGTTCTATGTAGGGGTTGTCTAGTGTGAAGGAGCATTATGATCGTACTCACCTACTGTACTTGTTCTATGTAGGGGTTGACTAGTGTGAAGGAGCATTATGATAGCACTCACCTACTGTACTTGTTGTATGTAGGGGTTGTCTAGTGTGAAGGAGCATTATGATCGAACTCACATCCTGTACTTGTTCTATGTAGGGGTTGTCTAGCGTGAAGGAGCATTATGATAGAACTCACCTACTGTACTTGTTCTATGTAGGGGTTGTCTAGTCTGAAGGAGCATTATGATAGAACTCACCTACTGTACTTGTTCTGTGTAGGCATTGTCTAGCGTGAAGGAGCATTAAGATAGAACTCACCTCCTGTACTTGTTGTATGTATGGGTTGTCTAGCGTGAAGGAGCATTATGATAGAACTCACATACTGTACTTGTTGTATGTAGGGGTTGTCTAGCGTGAAGGAGCATTACCATAGAACTCACCTCCTGTACTTGTTCTATGTAGGGGTTATCTAGTGTGAAGGAGCATTATGATAGAACTCACCTCCTGTACTTGTTCTATGTAGGGATTGTCTAGTGTGAAGGAGCATTATGATAGAACACTACTCCTGTACTTGTTGTATGTAGGGGTTGTCTAGTGTGAAGGAGCATTATGATAGAACTCACCTACTGTACTTGTTCTATGTAGGGGTTGTCTAGCGTGAAGGAGCATTTTGATAGAACTCTACTCCTGTACTTGTTATATGTAGGGGTTGTCTAGCGTGAAGGAGCATTATGATAGAACTCTAATCCTGTACTTGTTCTATGTAGGGGTTGTCTTGTGTGAAGGAGCATTATGATAGAACTCTACTCCTGTATTTGTTGTATGTAGGGGTTGTCTAGTGTGAAGGAGCATTATGATAGAACTCACCTACTGTACTTGTTCTATGTAGGGGTTGTCTAGCGTGAAGGAGCATTTTGATAGAACTCTACTCCTGTACTTGTTGGATGTAGGGGTTGTCTAGCGTGAAGGAGCATTTTGATAGAACTCACCTACTGTACTTGTTCTATGTAGGGGTTGTCTAGCGTGAAGGAGCATTATGATCGAACTCTAATCCTGTACTTGTTCTATGTAGGGGTTGTCTAGCGTGAAGGAGCATTATGATACAACTCATCTACTGTAATTGTTGTATGTAGGGGTTGTCTAGCGTGAAGGAGCATTATGATAGAACTCACCTACTGTACTTGTTCTATGTAGGGGTTGTCTAGCGTGAAGGAGCATTATGATAGAACTCACCTACTGTACTTGTTGTATGTAGGGGTTGAAGGAGCATTATGATAGAACTCACCTCCTGTACTTGTTCTATGTAGGGGTTGTCTAGTGTGAAGGAGCATTATGATCGAATTCACATCCTATACTTGTTCTATGTAGGGGTTGTCTAGTGTGAAGGAGCATTACCATAGAACTCACATCCTATACTTGTTCTGTGTAGGGGTTGTCTAGCGTGAAGGAGCATTATGATCGAACTCACCTACTGTACTTGTTCTATGTAGGGGTTGTCTAGCGTGAAGGAGCATTATGATAGAACTCACCTACTGTACTTGTTGTATGTAGGGATTGTCTAGTGTGAAGGAGCATTACCATAGAACTCACATCCTGTACTTGTTTTATGTAGGGGTTGTCTAGCGTGAAGGAGCATTATGATAGAACTCACCTACTGTACTTGTTGTATGTAGGGGTTGAAGGAGCATTATGATAGAACTCACCTCCTGTACTTGTTCTATGTAGGGGTTGTCTAGTGTGAAGGAGCATTATGATTGAACTCACATCCTGTACTTGTTCTATGTAGGGGTTGTCTAGCGTGAAGGAGCATTATGATAGAACTCACCTACTGTACTTGTTCTATGTAGGGGTTGTCTAGTGTGAAGGAGCATTATGATAGAACTCACCTACTGTACTTGTTCTATGGAGGTGTTGTCTAGCGTGAAGGAGCATTATGATAGAACTCACCTACTGTACTTGTTTTATGTAGGGGTTGTCTAGTGTGAAGGAGCATCATGATAGAACTCACTTACTGTACTTGTTGTATGTAGGGGTTGTCTAGTGTGAAGGAGCATTATGATTGAACTCACCTCCTGTACTTGTTATATGTAGGGTTTGTCTAGCGTGAAGGAGCATTATGATAGAACTCACCTCCTGTACTTGTTGTATGTAGGGGTTGTCTAGCGTGAAGGAGCATTATGATAGAACTCACCTCCTGTACTTGTTGTATGTAGGGGTTGTCTAGCGTGAAGGAGCATTATGATCGAACTCACCTACTTTACTTGTTCTATGTAGGGATTGTCTAGCGTGAAGGAGCATTAAGATAGATCTCTACTTCTGTACTTGTTCTATGTAGGGGTTGTCTAGTGTGAAGGAGCATTATGATCTAATTCACATCCTATACTTGTTCTATGTAGGGGTTGTCTAGTGTGAAGGAGCATTACCATAGAACTCACATCCTATACTTGTTCTGTGTAGGGGTTGTCTAGCGTGAAGGAGCATTATGATCGAACTCACCTACTGTACTTGTTCTATGTAGGGGTTGTCTAGCGTGAAGGAGCATTATGATAGAACTCACCTACTGTACTTGTTGTATGTAGGGATTGTCTAGTGTGAAGGAGCATTACCATAGAACTCACATCCTGTACTTGTTTTATGTAGGGGTTGTCTAGCGTGAAGGAGCATTATGATAGAACTCACCTACTGTACTTGTTGTATGTAGGGGTTGAAGGAGCATTATGATAGAACTCACCTCCTGTACTTGTTCTATGTAGGGGTTGTCTAGTGTGAAGGAGCATTATGATTGAACTCACATCCTGTACTTGTTCTATGTAGGGGTTGTCTAGCGTGAAGGAGCATTATGATAGAACTCACCTACTGTACTTGTTCTATGTAGGGGTTGTCTAGTGTGAAGGAGCATTATGATAGAACTCACCTACTGTACTTGTTCTATGGAGGTGTTGTCTAGCGTGAAGGAGCATTATGATAGAACTCACCTACTGTACTTGTTTTATGTAGGGGTTGTCTAGTGTGAAGGAGCATTATGATAGAACTCACCTACTGTACTTGTTGTATGTAGGGGTTGTCTAGTGTGAAGGAGCATTATGATAGAACTCACCTACTGTACTTGTTGTATGTAGGGGTTAAAGGAGCATTTTGATAGAACTCACCTCCTGTACTTGTTCTGTGTAGGGGTTGTCTAGTGTGAAGGAGCATTATGATAGAACTCACTTACTGTACTTGTTGTATGTAGGGGTTGTCTAGTGTGAAGGAGCATTATGATTGAACTCACCTCCTGTACTTGTTATATGTAGGGTTTGTCTAGCGTGAAGGAGCATTATGATAGAACTCACCTCCTGTACTTGTTGTATGTAGGGGTTGTCTAGCGTGAAGGAGCATTATGATAGAACTCACCTCCTGTACTTGTCGTATGTAGGGGTTGTCTAGCGTGAAGGAGCATTATGATCGAACTCACCTACTTTACTTGTTCTATGTAGGGATTGTCTAGCGTGAAGGAGCATTAAGATAGATCTCTACTCCTGTACTTGTTGTATGTAGGGGTTGAAGGAGCATTATGATAGAACTCACCTACTGTACTTGTTCTGTGTAGGGATTGTCTAGCGTGAAGGAGCATTATGATCGAACTCTACGCCTGTACTTGTTGTATGTAGGGGTTGAAGGAGCATTATGATAGAACTCACCTACTGTACTTGTTCTATGTAGGGGTTGTCTAGCGTGAAGGAGCATTATGATAGAACTCATCTCCTGTACTTGTTCTATGTAGGGGTTGTCTAGCGTGAAGGAGCATTTTGATAGAACTCTACTCCTGTACTTGTTGTATGTAGGGGTTGTCTAGCGTGAAGGAGCATTTTGATAGAACTCACCTCCTGTACTTGTTCTATGTAGGGGTTGTCTAGCGTGAAGGAGCATTATGATCGAACTCTAATCCTGTACTTGTTCTATGTAGGGGTTGTCTAGCGTGAAGGAGCATTATGATACAACTCACCTACTGTAATTGTTGTATGTAGGGGTTGTCTAGCATGAAGGAGCATTATGATAGAACTCACCTACTGTACTTGTTCTATGTAGGGGTTGTCTAGCGTGAAGGAGCATTATGATAGAACTCACCTACTGTACTTGTTGTATGTAGGGGTTGAAGGAGCATTATGATAGAACTCACCTCCTGTACTTGTTCTATGTAGGGGTTGTCTAGTGTGAAGGAGCATTACCATAGAACTCACATCCTATACTTGTTCTGTGTAGGGGTTGTCTAGTGTGAAGGAGCATTATGATAGAACTCACTTACTGTACTTGTTGTATGTAGGGGTTGTCTAGTGTGAAGGAGCATTATGATTGAACTCACCTCCTGTACTTGTTATATGTAGGGTTTGTCTAGCGTGAAGGAGCATTATGATAGAACTCACCTCCTGTACTTGTTGTATGTAGGGGTTGTCTAGCGTGAAGGAGCATTATGATAGAACTCACCTCCTGTACTTGTTGTATGTAGGGGTTGTCTAGCGTGAAGGAGCATTATGATACAACTCACCTACTGTAATTGTTGTATGTAGGGGTTGTCTAGCATGAAGGAGCATTATGATAGAACTCACCTACTGTACTTGTTCTATGTAGGGGTTGTCTAGCGTGAAGGAGCATTATGATAGAACTCACTTACTGTACTTGTTGTATGTAGGGGTTGAAGGAGCATTATGATAGAACTCACCTCCTGTACTTGTTCTATGTAGGGGTTGTCTAGTGTGAAGGAGCATGATGATCGAATTCACATCCTATACTTGTTCTATGTAGGGGTTGTCTAGTGTGAAGGAGCATTACCATAGAACTCACATCCTATACTTGTTCTGTGTAGGGGTTGTCTAGTGTGAAGGAGCATTATGATAGAACTCACTTACTGTACTTGTTGTATGTAGGGGTTGTCTAGTGTGAAGGAGCATTATGATTGAACTCACCTCCTGTACTTGTTATATGTAGGGTTTGTCTAGCGTGAAGGAGCATTATGATAGAACTCACCTCCTGTACTTGTTGTATGTAGGGGTTGTCTAGCGTGAAGGAGCATTATGATAGAACTCACCTCCTGTACTTGTTGTATGTAGGGGTTGTCTAGCGTGAAGGAGCATTATGATCGAACTCACCTACTGTACTTGTTCTATGTAGGGATTGTCTAGCGTGAAGGAGCATTAAGATCGAACTCTACGCCTGTACTTGTTGTATGTAGGGGTTGAAGGAGCATTATGATAGAACTCACCTGCTGTACTTGTTATATGTAGGGGTTGTCTAGCGTGAAGAAGCATTATGATAGAACTCATCTCCTGTACTTGTTCTATGAAGGGGTTGTCTAGCGTGAAGGAGCATTATGATTGAACTCACCTCCTGAACTTGTTATATGTAGGGATTGTCTAGCGTGAAGGAGCATTAAGATAGATCTCTACTCCTGTACTTGTTGTATGTAGGGGTTGAAGGAGCATTATGATAGAACTCACCTCCTGTACTTGTTGTATGTAGGGGTTGAAGGAGCATTATGATAGAACTCACCTCCTGTACTTGTTCTATGTAGGGGTTGTCTAGCGTGAAGGAGCATTATGATAGAACTCACCTACTGTACTTGTTGTATGTAGGGGTTGAAGGAGCATTATGATAGAACTCACCTCCTGTACTTGTTCTATGTAGGGGTTGTCTAGTGTGAAGGAGCATTATGATTGAACTCACATCCTGTACTTGTTCTATGTAGGGGTTGTCTAGCGTGAAGGAGCATTATGATAGAACTCACCTACTGTACTTGTTCTATGTAGGGGTTGTCTAGTGTGAAGGAGCATTATGATAGAACTCACCTACTGTACTTGTTCTATGGAGGTGTTGTCTAGCGTGAAGGAGCATTATGATAGAACTCACCTACTGTACTTGTTTTATGTAGGGGTTGTCTAGTGTGAAGGAGCATTATGATAGAACTCACTTACTGAACTTGTTGTATGTAGGGGTTGTCTAGTGTGAAGGAGCATTATGATTGAACTCACCTCCTGTACTTGTTATATGTAGGGTTTGTCTAGCGTGAAGGAGCATTATGATAGAACTCACCTCCTGTACTTGTTGTATGTAGGGGTTGTCTAGCGTGAAGGAGCATTATGATAGAACTCACCTCCTGTACTTGTTGTATGTAGGGGTTGTCTAGCGTGAAGGAGCATTATGATCGAACTCACCTACTTTACTTGTTCTATGTAGGGATTGTCTAGCGTGAAGGAGCATTAAGATAGATCTCTACTTCTGTACTTGTTCTATGTAGGGGTTGTCTAGTGTGAAGGAGCATTATGATCTAATTCACATCCTATACTTGTTCTATGTAGGGGTTGTCTAGTGTGAAGGAGCATTACCATAGAACTCACATCCTATACTTGTTCTGTGTAGGGGTTGTCTAGCGTGAAGGAGCATTATGATCGAACTCACCTACTGTACTTGTTCTATGTAGGGGTTGTCTAGCGTGAAGGAGCATTATGATAGAACTCACCTACTGTACTTGTTGTATGTAGGGATTGTCTAGTGTGAAGGAGCATTACCATAGAACTCACATCCTGTACTTGTTTTATGTAGGGGTTGTCTAGCGTGAAGGAGCATTATGATAGAACTCACCTACTGTACTTGTTGTATGTAGGGGTTGAAGGAGCATTATGATAGAACTCACCTCCTGTACTTGTTCTATGTAGGGGTTGTCTAGTGTGAAGGAGCATTATGATTGAACTCACATCCTGTACTTGTTCTATGTAGGGGTTGTCTAGCGTGAAGGAGCATTATGATAGAACTCACCTACTGTACTTGTTCTATGTAGGGGTTGTCTAGTGTGAAGGAGCATTATGATAGAACTCACCTACTGTACTTGTTCTATGGAGGTGTTGTCTAGCGTGAAGGAGCATTATGATAGAACTCACCTACTGTACTTGTTTTATGTAGGGGTTGTCTAGTGTGAAGGAGCATTATGATAGAACTCACCTACTGTACTTGTTGTATGTAGGGGTTGTCTAGTGTGAAGGAGCATTATGATAGAACTCACCTACTGTACTTGTTGTATGTAGGGGTTAAAGGAGCATTTTGATAGAACTCACCTCCTGTACTTGTTCTGTGTAGGGGTTGTCTAGTGTGAAGGAGCATTATGATAGAACTCACTTACTGTACTTGTTGTATGTAGGGGTTGTCTAGTGTGAAGGAGCATTATGATTGAACTCACCTCCTGTACTTGTTATATGTAGGGTTTGTCTAGCGTGAAGGAGCATTATGATAGAACTCACCTCCTGTACTTGTTGTATGTAGGGGTTGTCTAGCGTGAAGGAGCATTATGATAGAACTCACCTCCTGTACTTGTCGTATGTAGGGGTTGTCTAGCGTGAAGGAGCATTATGATCGAACTCACCTACTTTACTTGTTCTATGTAGGGATTGTCTAGCGTGAAGGAGCATTAAGATAGATCTCTACTCCTGTACTTGTTGTATGTAGGGGTTGAAGGAGCATTATGATAGAACTCACCTACTGTACTTGTTCTGTGTAGGGATTGTCTAGCGTGAAGGAGCATTATGATCGAACTCTACGCCTGTACTTGTTGTATGTAGGGGTTGAAGGAGCATTATGATAGAACTCACCTGCTGTACTTGTTATATGTAGGGGTTGTCTAGCGTGAAGAAGCATTATGATAGAACTCATCTCCTGTACTTGTTCTATGTAGGGGTTGTCTAGCGTGAAGGAGCATTTTGATAGAACTCTACTCCTGTACTTGTTGTATGTAGGGGTTGTCTAGCGTGAAGGAGCATTTTGATAGAACTCACCTACTGTACTTGTTCTATGTAGGGGTTGTCTAGCGTGAAGGAGCATTATGATCGAACTCTAATCCTGTACTTGTTCTATGTAGGGGTTGTCTAGCGTGAAGGAGCATTATGATACAACTCACCTACTGTAATTGTTGTATGTAGGGGTTGTCTAGCATGAAGGAGCATTATGATAGAACTCACCTACTGTACTTGTTCTATGTAGGGGTTGTCTAGCGTGAAGGAGCATTATGATAGAACTCACCTACTGTACTTGTTGTATGTAGGGGTTGAAGGAGCATTATGATAGAACTCACCTCCTGTACTTGTTCTATGTAGGGGTTGTCTAGTGTGAAGGAGCATTACCATAGAACTCACATCCTATACTTGTTCTGTGTAGGGGTTGTCTAGTGTGAAGGAGCATTATGATAGAACTCACTTACTGTACTTGTTGTATGTAGGGGTTGTCTAGTGTGAAGGAGCATTATGATTGAACTCACCTCCTGTACTTGTTATATGTAGGGTTTGTCTAGCGTGAAGGAGCATTATGATAGAACTCACCTCCTGTACTTGTTGTATGTAGGGGTTGTCTAGCGTGAAGGAGCATTATGATAGAACTCACCTCCTGTACTTGTTGTATGTAGGGGTTGTCTAGCGTGAAGGAGCATTATGATACAACTCACCTACTGTAATTGTTGTATGTAGGGGTTGTCTAGCATGAAGGAGCATTATGATAGAACTCACCTACTGTACTTGTTCTATGTAGGGGTTGTCTAGCGTGAAGGAGCATTATGATAGAACTCACTTACTGTACTTGTTGTATGTAGGGGTTGAAGGAGCATTATGATAGAACTCACCTCCTGTACTTGTTCTATGTAGGGGTTGTCTAGTGTGAAGGAGCATGATGATCGAATTCACATCCTATACTTGTTCTATGTAGGGGTTGTCTATTGTGAAGGAGCATTACCATAGAACTCACATCCTATACTTGTTCTGTGTAGGGGTTGTCTAGTGTGAAGGAGCATTATGATAGAACTCACTTACTGTACTTGTTGTATGTAGGGGTTGTCTAGTGTGAAGGAGCATTATGATTGAACTCACCTCCTGTACTTGTTATATGTAGGGTTTGTCTAGCGTGAAGGAGCATTATGATAGAACTCACCTCCTGTACTTGTTGTATGTAGGGGTTGTCTAGCGTGAAGGAGCATTATGATAGAACTCACCTCCTGTACTTGTTGTATGTAGGGGTTGTCTAGCGTGAAGGAGCATTATGATCGAACTCACCTACTGTACTTGTTCTATGTAGGGATTGTCTAGCGTGAAGGAGCATTAAGATCGAACTCTACGCCTGTACTTGTTGTATGTAGGGGTTGAAGGAGCATTATGATAGAACTCACCTGCTGTACTTGTTATATGTAGGGGTTGTCTAGCGTGAAGAAGCATTATGATAGAACTCATCTCCTGTACTTGTTCTATGAAGGGGTTGTCTAGCGTGAAGGAGCATTATGATTGAACTCACCTCCTGAACTTGTTATATGTAGGGATTGTCTAGCGTGAAGGAGCATTAAGATAGATCTCTACTCCTGTACTTGTTGTATGTAGGGGTTGAAGGAGCATTATGATAGAACTCACCTACTGTACTTGTTCTGTGTAGGGATTGTCTAGCGTGAAGGAGCATTATGATCGAACTCTACGCCTGTACTTGTTGTATGTAGGGGTTGAAGGAGCATTATGATAGAACTCACCTGCTGTACTTGTTATATGTAGGGGTTGTCTAGCGTGAAGAAGCATTATGATAGAACTCATCTCCTGTACTTGTTCTATGTAGGGGTTGTCTAGCGTGAAGGAGCATTTTGATAGAACTCTACTCCTGTACTTGTTGTATGTAGGGGTTGTCTAGCGTGAAGGAGCATTTTGATAGAACTTACCTACTGTACTTGTTCTATGTAGGGGTTGTCTAGCGTGAAGGAGCATTATGATCGAACTCTAATCCTGTACTTGTTCTATGTAGGGGTTGTCTAGCGTGAAGGAGCATTATGATACAACTCACCTACTGTAATTGTTGTATGTAGGGGTTGTCTAGCGTGAAGGAGCATTATGATAGAACTCACCTACTGTACTTGTTCTATGTAGGGGTTGTCTAGCGTGAAGGAGCATTATGATAGAACTCACCTACTGTACTTGTTGTATGTAGGGGTTGAAGGAGCATTATGATAGAACTCACCTCCTGTACTTGTTCTATGTAGGAGTTGTCTAGTGTGAAGGAGCATTATGATCGAATTCACATCCTATACTTGTTCTATGTAGGGGTTGTCTAGTGTGAAGGAGCATTACCATAGAACTCACATCCTATACTTGTTCTGTGTAGGGGTTGTCTAGTGTGAAGGAGCATTATGATAGAACTCACTTACTGTACTTGTTGTATGTAGGGGTTGTCTAGTGTGAAGGAGCATTATGATTGAACTCACCTCCTGTACTTGTTATATGTAGGGTTTGTCTAGCGTGAAGGAGCATTATGATAGAACTCACCTCCTGTACTTGTTGTATGTAGGGGTTGTCTAGCGTGAAGGAGCATTATGATAGAACTCACCTCCTGTACTTGTTGTATGTAGGGGTTGTCTAGCGTGAAGGAGCATTATGATCGAACTCACCTACTGTACTTGTTCTATGTAGGGATTGTCTAGCGTGAAGGAGCATTATGATCAAACTCTACGCCTGTACTTGTTGTATGTAGGGGTTGAAGGAGCATTATGATAGAACTCACCTGCTGTACTTGTTCTATGTAGGGGTTGTCTAGCGTGAAGAAGCATTATGATAGAACTCATCTCCTGTACTTGTTCTATGTAGGGGTTGTCTAGCGTGAAGGAGCATTTTGATAGAACTCACCTACTGTACTTGTTCTATGTAGGGGTTGTCTAGCGTGAAGGAGCATTATGATCGAACTCACCTCCTGTATTTGTTCTATGTAGGGGTTGTCTAGCGTGAAGGAGCATTATGATACAACTCACCTACTGTAATTGTTGTATGTAGGGGTTGTCTAGCGTGAAAGAGCATTATGATAGAACTCACCTACTGTACTTGTTCTATGTAGGGGTTGTCTAGCGTGAAGGAGCATTATGATAGAACTCACCTACTGTACTTGTTGTATATAGGGGTTGAAGGAGCATTATGATAGAACTCACCTCCTGTACTTGTTCTATGTAGGGGTTGTCTAGTGTGAAGGAGCATTATGATCGAATTCACATCCTATACTTGTTCTATGTAGGGGTTGTCTAGTGTGAAGGAGCATTACCATAGAACTCACATCCTATACTTGTTCTGTGTAGGGGTTGTCTAGTGTGAAGGAGCATTATGATAGAACTCACTTACTGTACTTGTTGTATGTAGGGGTTGTCTAGTGTGAAGGAGCATTATGATTGAACTCACCTCCTGTACTTGTTATATGTAGGGTTTGTCTAGCGTGAAGGAGCATTATGATAGAACTCACCTCCTGTACTTGTTGTATGTAGGGGTTGTCTAGCGTGAAGGAGCATTATGATAGAACTCACCTCCTGTACTTGTTGTATGTAGGGGTTGTCTAGCGTGAAGGAGCATTATGATCGAACTCACCTACTGTACTTGTTCTATGTAGGGATTGTCTAGCGTGAAGGAGCATTAAGATCGAACTCTACGCCTGTACTTGTTGTATGTAGGGGTTGAAGGAGCATTATGATAGAACTCACCTGCTGTACTTGTTATATGTAGGGGTTGTCTAGCGTGAAGAAGCATTATGATAGAACTCATCTCCTGTACTTGTTATATGTAGGGGTTGTCTAGCGTGAAGGAGCATTTTGATAGAACTCTACTCCTGTACTTGTTGTATGTAGGGGTTGTCTAGCGTGAAGGAGCATTTTGATAGAACTCACCTACTGTACTTGTTCTATGTAGGGGTTGTCTAGCGTTAAGGAGCATTATGATCGAACTCTAATCCTGTACTTGTTCTATGTAGGGGTTGTCTAGCGTGAAGGAGCATTATGATACAACTCACCTACTGTAATTGTTGTATGTAGGGGTTGTCTAGCGTGAAGGAGCATTATGATAGAACTCACCTACTGTACTTGTTCTATGTAGGGGTTGTCTAGCGTGAAGGAGCATTATGATAGAACTCACCTACTGTACTTGTTGTATGTAGGGGTTGAAGGAGCATTATGATAGAACTCACCTCCTGTACTTGATCTATGTAGGGGTTGTCTAGTGTGAAGGACCATTATGATCGAATTCACATCCTATACTTGTTCTATGTAGGGGTTGTCTAGTGTGAAGGAGCATTACCATAGAACTCACATCCTATACTTGTTCTGTGTAGGGGTTGTCTAGTGTGAAGGAGCATTATGATAGAACTCACTTACTGTACTTGTTGTATGTAGGGGTTGTCTAGTGTGAAGGAGCATTATGATTGAACTCACCTCCTGTACTTGTTATATGTAAGGTTTGTCTAGCGTGAAGGAGCATTATGATAGAACTCACCTCCTGTACTTGTTGTATGTAGGGGTTGTCTAGCGTGAAGGAGCATTATGATAGAACTCACCTCCTGTACTTGTTGTATGTAGGGGTTGTCTAGCGTGAAGGAGCATTATGATCGAACTCACCTACTGTACTTGTTCTATGTAGGGATTGTCTAGCGTGAAGGAGCATTATGATCGAACTCTACGCCTGTACTTGTTGTATGTAGGGGTTGAAGGAGCATTATGATAGAACTCACCTGCTGTACTTGTTATATGTAGGGGTTGTCTAGCGTGAAGAAGCATTATGATAGAACTCATCTCCTGTACTTGTTCTATGTAGGGGTTGTCTAGCGTGAAGGAGCATTTTGATAGAACTCACCTACTGTACTTGTTCTATGTAGGGGTTGTCTAGCGTGAAGGAGCATTATGATCGAACTCTAATCCTGTACTTGTTCTATGTAGGGGTTGTCTAGCGTGAAGGAGCATTATGATACAACTCACCTACTGTAATTGTTGTATGTAGGGGTTGTCTAGCGTGAAGGAGCATTATGATAGAACTCACCTACTGTACTTGTCCTATGTAGGGGTTGTCTAGCGTGAAGGAGCATTATGATAGAACTCACCTACTGTACTTGTTGTATGTAGGGGTTGAAGGAGCATTATGATAGAACTCACCTCCTGTACTTGTTCTATGTAGGGGTTGTCTAGTGTGAAGGAGCATTATGATCGAATTCACATCCTATACTTGTTCTATGTAGGGGTTGTCTAGTGTGAAGGAGCATTACCATAGAACTCACATCCTATACTTGTTCTGTGTAGGGGTTGTCTAGTGTGAAGGAGCATTATGATAGAACTCACTTACTGTGCTTGTTGTATGTAGGGGTTGTCTAGTGTGAAGGAGCATTATGATTGAACTCACCTCCTGTACTTGTTATATGTAGGGTTTGTCTAGCGTGAAGGAGCATTATGATAGAACTCACCTCCTGTACTTGTTGTATGTAGGGGTTGTCTAGCGTGAAGGAGCATTATGATCGAACTCACCTACTGTACTTGTTCTATGTAGGAATTGTCTAGCGTGAAGTAGCATTATGATCGAACTCTACGCCTGTACTTGTTGTATGTAGGGGTTGAAGGAGCATTATGATAGAACTCACCTGCTGTACTTGTTATATGTAGGGGTTGTCTAGCGTGAAGAAGCATTATGATAGAACTCATCTCCTGTACTTGTTCTATGTAGGGGTTGTCTAGCGTGAAGGAGCATTTTGATAGAACTCACCTACTGTACTTGTTCTATGTAGGGGTTGTCTAGCGTGAAGGAGCATTATGATCGAACTCTAATCCTGTACTTGTTCTATGTAGGGGTTGTCTAGCGTGAAGGAGCATTATGATACAACTCACCTACTGTAATTGTTGTATGTAGGGGTTGTCTAGCGTGAAGGAGCATTATAATAGAACTCACCTACTGTACTTGTTCTATGTAGGGGTTGTCTAGCGTGAAGGAGCATTATGATAGAACTCACCTACTGTACTTGTTGTATGTAGGGGTTGAAGGAGCATTATGATAGAACTCACCTCCTGTACTTGTTCTATGTAGGGGTTGTCTAGTGTGAAGGAGCATTATGATCGAATTCACATCCTATACTTGTTCTATGTAGGGGTTGTCTAGTGTGAAGGAGCATTACCATAGAACTCACATCCTATACTTGTTCTATGTAGGGATTGTCTAGTGTGAAGGAGCATTATGATCGAACTCTAATCCTGTACTTGTTCTATGTAGGGGTTGTCTAGCGTGAAGGAGCATTATGATACAACTCACCTACTGTAATTGTTGTATGTAGGGGTTGTCTAGCGTGAAGGAGCATTATGATAGAACTCACCTACTGTACTTGTTCTATGTAGGGGTTGTCTAGCGTGAAGGAGCATTATGATAGAACTCACCTACTGTACTTGTTGTATGTAGGGGTTGAAGGAGCATTATGATAGAACTCACCTGCTGTACTTGTTCTATGTAGGGGTTGTCTAGTGTGAAGGAGCATTATGATCGAATTCATCTCCTGTACTTGTTCTATGTAGGGGTTGTCTAGCGTGAAGGAGCATTTTGATAGAACTCACCTACTGTACTTGTTCTATGTAGGGGTTGTCTAGCGTGAAGGAGCATTATGATCGAACTCTAATCCTGTACTTGTTCTATGTAGGGGTTGTCTAGCGTGAAGGAGCATTATGATACAACTCACCTACTGTAATTGTTGTATGTAGGGGTTGTCTAGCGTGAAGGAGCATTATAATAGAACTCACCTACTGTACTTGTTCTATGTAGGGGTTGTCTAGCGTGAAGGAGCATTATGATAGAACTCACCTACTGTACTTGTTGTATGTAGGGGTTGAAGGAGCATTATGATAGAACTCACCTCCTGTACTTGTTCTATGTAGGGGTTGTCTAGTGTGAAGGAGCATTATGATCGAATTCACATCCTATACTTGTTCTATGTAGGGGTTGTCTAGTGTGAAGGAGCATTACCATAGAACTCACATCCTATACTTGTTCTATGTAGGGATTGTCTAGTGTGAAGGAGCATTATGATCGAACTCTAATCCTGTACTTGTTCTATGTAGGGGTTGTCTAGCGTGAAGGAGCATTATGATACAACTCACCTACTGTAATTGTTGTATGTAGGGGTTGTCTAGCGTGAAGGAGCATTATGATAGAACTCACCTACTGTACTTGTTCTATGTAGGGGTTGTCTAGCGTGAAGGAGCATTATGATAGAACTCACCTACTGTACTTGTTGTATGTAGGGGTTGAAGGAGCATTATGATAGAACTCACCTCCTGTACTTGTTCTATGTAGGGGTTGTCTAGTGTGAAGGAGCATTATGATCGAATTCACATCCTATACTTGTTCTATGTAGGGGTTGTCTAGTGTGAAGGAGCATTACCATAGAACTCACTTACTGTACTTGTTGTATGTAGGGGTTGTCTAGTGTGAAGGAGCATTATGATTGAACTCACCTCCTGTACTTGTTATATGTAGGGTTTGTCTAGCGTGAAGGAGCATTATGATAGAACTCTACTCCTGTACTTGTTGTATGTAGGGGTTGTCTAGCGTGAAGGAGCATTATGATAGAACTCACCTCCTGTACTTGTTGTATGTAGGGGTTGTCTAGCGTGAAGGAGCATTATGATCGAACTCACCTACTGTACTTGTTCTATGTAGGGATTGTCTAGCGTGAAGGAGCATTAAGATCGAACTCTACGCCTGTACTTGTTGTATGTAGGGGTTGAAGGAGCATTATGATAGAACTCACCTGCTGTACTTGTTATATGTAGGGGTTGTCTAGCGTGAAGAAGCATTATGATAGAACTCATCTCCTGTACTTGTTATATGTAGGGGTTGTCTAGCGTGAAGGAGCATTTTGATAGAACTCTACTCCTGTACTTGTTGTATGTAGGGGTTGTCTAGCGTGAAGGAGCATTTTGATAGAACTCACCTACTGTACTTGTTCTATGTAGGGGTTGTCTAGCGTTAAGGAGCATTATGATCGAACTCTAATCCTGTACTTGTTCTATGTAGGGGTTGTCTAGCGCGAAGGAGCATTATGATACAACTCACCTACTGTAATTGTTGTATGTAGGGGTTGTCTAGCGTGAAGGAGCATTATGATAGAACTCACCTACTGTACTTGTTCTATGTAGGGGTTGTCTAGCGTGAAGGAGCATTATGATAGAACTCACCTACTGTACTTGTTGTATGTAGGGGTTGAAGGAGCATTATGAAAGAACTCACCTCCTGTACTTGTTCTATGTAGGGGTTGTCTAGTGTGAAGGAGCATTATGATCGAATTCACATCCTATACTTGTTCTATGTAGGGGTTGTCTAGTGTGAAGGAGCATTACCATAGAACTCACATCCTATACTTGTTCTGTGTAGGGGTTGTCTAGCGTGAAGGAGCATTATGATCGAACTCACCTACTGTACTTGTTCTATGTAGGGGTTGTCTAGCGTGAAGGAGCATTATGATAGAACTCACCTACTGTACTTGTTGTATGTAGGGGTTGAAGGAGCATTATGATAGAACTCACCTCCTGTACTTGTTCTATGTAGGGGTTGTCTAGTGTGAAGGAGCATTATGATCGAATTCACATCCTATACTTGTTCTATGTAGGGGTTGTCTAGTGTGAAGGAGCATTACCATAGAACTCACATCCTATACTTGTTCTATGTAGGGATTGTCTAGTGTGAAGGAGCATTATGATCGAACTCTAATCCTGTACTTGTTCTATGTAGGGGTTGTCTAGCGTGAAGGAGCATTATGATAGAACTCACCTACTGTAATTGTTGTATGTAGGGGTTGTCTAGCGTGAAGGAGCATTATGATAGAACTCACCTACTGTACTTGTTCTATGTAGGGGTTGTCTAGCGTGAAGGAGCATTATGATAGAACTCACCTACTGTACTTGTTGTATGTAGGGGTTGAAGGAGCATTATGATAGAACTCACCTCCTGTACTTGTTCTATGTAGGGGTTGTCTAGTGTGAAGGAGCATTATGATCGAATTCACATCCTATACTTGTTCTATGTAGGGGTTGTCTAGTGTGAAGGAGCATTACCATAGAACTCACCTACTGTACTTGTTGTATGTAGGGGTTGTCTAGTGTGAAGGAGCATTATGATTGAACTCACCTCCTGTACTTGTTATATGTAGGGTTTGTCTAGCGTGAAGGAGCATTATGATAGAACTCTACTCCTGTACTTGTTGTATGTAGGGGTTGTCTAGCGTGAAGGAGCATTATGATAGAACTCACCTCCTGTACTTGTTGTATGTAGGGGTTGTCTAGCGTGAAGGAGCATTATGATCGAACTCACCTACTGTACTTGTTCTATGTAGGGATTGTCTAGCGTGAAGGAGCATTAAGGTCGAACTCTACGCCTGTACTTGTTGTATGTAGGGGTTGAAGGAGCATTATGATAGAACTCACCTGCTGTACTTGTTATATGTAGGGGTTGTCTAGCGTGAAGAAGCATTATGATAGAACTCATCTCCTGTACTTGTTATATGTAGGGGTTGTCTAGCGTGAAGAAGCATTATGATAGAACTCATCTCCTGTACTTGTTATATGTAGGGGTTGTCTAGCGTGAAGGAGCATTTTGATAGAACTCTACTCCTGTACTTGTTGTATGTAGGGGTTGTCTAGCGTGAAGGAGCATTTTGATAGAACTCACCTACTGTACTTGTTCTATGTAGGGGTTGTCTAGCGTTAAGGAGCATTATGATCGAACTCTAATCCTGTGCTTGTTCTATGTAGGGGTTGTCTAGCGCGAAGGAGCATTATGATACAACTCACCTACTGTAATTGTTGTATGTAGGGGTTGTCTAGCGTGAAGGAGCATTATGATAGAACTCACCTACTGTACTTGTTCTATGTAGGGGTTGTCTAGCGTGAAGGAGCATTATGATAGAACTCACCTACTGTACTTGTTGTATGTAGGGGTTGAAGGAGCATTATGAAAGAACTCACCTCCTGTACTTGTTCTATGTAGGGGTTGTCTAGTGTGAAGGAGCATTATGATCGAATTCACATCCTATACTTGTTCTATGTAGGGGTTGTCTAGTGTGAAGGAGCATTACCATAGAACTCACATCCTATACTTGTTCTGTGTAGGGGTTGTCTAGCGTGAAGGAGCATTATGATCGAACTCACCTACTGTACTTGTTCTATGTAGGGGTTGTCTAGCGTGAAGGAGCATTATGATAGAACTCACCTACTGTACTTGTTGTATGTAGGGGTTGTCTAGTGTGAAGGAGCATTACCATAGAACTCACATCCTGTACTTGTTCTATGTAGGGGTTGTCTAGCGTGAAGGAGCATTATGATAGAACTCACCTACTGTACTTGTTGTATGTAGGGGTTGAAGGAGCATTATGATAGAACTCACCTCCTGTACTTGTTCTATGTAGGGGTTGTCTAGTGTGAAGGAGCATTATGATAGAACTCACATCCTGTACTTGTTCTATGTAGGGGTTGTCTAGCGTGAAGGAGCATTATGATAGAACTCACCTACTGTACTTGTTCTATGTAGGGGTTGTCTAGTGTGAAGGAGCATTATGATATAACTCACCTACTGTACTTGTTCTATGGAGGGGTTGTCTAGCGTGAAGGAGCATTATGATAGAACTCACCTACTGTACTTGTTCTATGTAGGGGTTGTCTAGTGTGAAGGAGCATTATGATCGAACTCACATCCTGTACTTGTTTTATGTAGGGGTTGTCTAGTGTGAAGGAGCATTATGATAGAACTCACCTACTGTACTTGTTGTATGTAGGGGTTAAAGGAGCATTTTGATAGAACTCACCTCCTGTACTTGTTCTGTGTAGGGGTTGTCTAGTGTGAAGGAGCATTATGATAGAACTCACTTACTGTACTTGTTGTATGTAGGGGTTGTCTAGTGTGAAGGAGCATTATGATAGAACTCACCTCCTGTACTTGTTATATGTAGGGTTTGTCTAGCGTGAAGGAGCATTATGATAGAACTCACCTCCTGTACTTGTTGTATGTAGGGGTTGTCTAGCGTGAAGGAGCATTATGATAGAACTCACCTCCTGTACTTGTTGTATGTAGGGGTTGTCTAGCGTGAAGGAGCATTATGATCGAACTCACCTACTTTACTTGTTCTATGTAGGGATTGTCTAGCGTGAAGGAGCATTAAGATAGATCTCTACTCCTGTACTTGTTGTATGTAGGGGTTGAAGGAGCATTATGATAGAACTCACCTACTGTACTTGTTCTGTGTAGGGATTGTCTAGCGTGAAGGAGCATTATGATCGAACTCTACGCCTGTACTTGTTGTATGTAGGGGTTGAAGGAGCATTATGATAGAACTCACCTGCTGTACTTGTTATATGTAGGGGTTGTCTAGCGTGAAGAAGCATTATGATAGAACTCATCTCCTGTACTTGTTCTGTGTAGGGATTGTCTAGCGTGAAGGAGCATTATGATAGAACTCACCTACTGTACTTGTTATATGTAGGGGTTGTCTAGCCTGAAGGAGCATTATGATAGAACTCACCTCCTGTACTTGTTATATGTAGGGGTTGTCTAGCGTGAAGAAGCATTATGATAGAACTCACCTCCTGTACTTGTTCTGTTTAGGGATTGTCTAGTGTGAAGGAGCATTATGATAGAACTCACCTACTGTACTTGTTCTATGTAGGGGTTGTCTAGCGTGAAGGAGCATTTTGATAGAACTCACCTACTGTACTTGTTATATGTAGGGGTGGTCTAGTGTGAAGGAGCATTATGATAGAACTCACCTCCTGTACTTGTTGTATGTAGGGGTTGTCTAGCGTGAAGGAGCATTATGATAGAACTCACCTACTGTACTTGTTCTGTGTATGGGTTGTCTAGTGTGAAGGAGCATTATGATAGAACTCACCTCCTGTACTTGTTATATGTAGGGGTTGTCTAGAGTGAAGGAGCATTATGATCGAACTCACATCCTGTACTTGTTATATGTAGGGGTTGTCTAGCGTGAAGGAGCATTATGATAGAACTCACCTCCTGTACTTGTTGTTTGTAGGGGTTGTCAAGCGTGAAGGAGCATTATGATAGAACTCACCTACTGTACTTGTTATATGTAGGGGTTGTCTAGCGTGAAGGAGCATTATGATAGAACTCACCTCCTG
Source organism: Steromphala cineraria (assembly GCA_916613615.1). Taxonomy (NCBI): domain Eukaryota; kingdom Metazoa; phylum Mollusca; class Gastropoda; order Trochida; family Trochidae; genus Steromphala; species Steromphala cineraria. Next base: position 7,740,882 of record OU744721.1, on the reverse strand, counting down.
TACTTGTTGTATGTAGGGGTTGTCTAGCGTGTAGGAGCATTATGATAGAACTCACATCCTGTACTTGTTATATGTAGGGGTTGTCTAGCGTGATGGAATATTATGATCGAACTCACATCCTGTACTTGTTCTATGTAGGGGTTGTCTAGCGTGAAGGAGCATTATGATAGAACTCACCTCCTGTACTTGTTGTATGTAGGGATTGTCTAGTGTGAAGGAGCATTATGATAGAACTCACCTCCTGTACTTGTTGTATGTAGGGGTTGTTTAGCGTGAAGGAGCATTATGATAGAACTCACCTACTGTACTTGTTATATGTAGGGGTTGTCTAGCGTGAAGGAGCATTATGATAGAACTCACATCCTGTACTTGTTATATGTAGGGGTTGTCTAGCGTGAAGGAGCATTATGATAGAACTCACATCCTGTACTTGTTATATGTAGGGGTTGTCTAGTGTGAAGGAGCATTTTGATCGAGCTCACATCCTGTACTTGTTCTATGTAGTTGTTGTCTAGCGTGAAGGAGCATTATGATAGAACTCACCTCCTGTACTTGTTCTATGTAGGGGTTGAAGGAGCATTACCATAGAACTCACATCCTGTACTTGTTCTATGTAGGGGTTGTCTAGTGTGAAGGAGCATTATGATAGAACTCACCTCCTGTACTTGTTCTATGTAGGGGTTGGCTAGCGTGAAGGAGCATTATGATAGAACTCTACTCCTGTACTTGTTCTATGTAGGGGTTGTCTAGCGCGAAGGAGCATTATGATAGAACTCACCTACTGTACTTGTTGTATGTAGGGGTTGTCTAGCGTGAAGGAGCATTATGATAGAACTATACTCCTGTACTTGTTGTATGTAGGGGTTGAAGGAGCATTATGATAGAACTCACCTACTGTACTTGTTCTGTGTAGGGATTGTCTAGCGTGAAGGAGCATTATGATAGAACTCTACGCCTGTACTTGTTGTATGTAGGGGTTGTCTAGTGTGAAGGAGAATTACCATAGAACTCTAATCCTGTACTTGTTATATGTAGGGGTTGTCTAGTGTGATGGAATATTATGATCGAACTCACATCCTGTTCTTGTTATATGTAGGGGTTGTCTAGTGTGATGGAATATTATGATCGAACTCACATCCTGTACTTGTTCTATGTAGGGGTTGTCTAGCGTGAAGGAGCATTATGATAGAACTCACCTCCTGTACTTGTTGTATGTAGGGATTGTCTAGTGTGAAGGAGCATTATGATAGAACTCACCTCCTGTACTTGTTGTATGTAGGGGTTGTCTAGCGTGAAGGAGCATTATGATAGAACTCACCTACTGTACTTGTTATATGTAGGGGTTGTCTAGTGTGAAGGAGCATTATGATCGAACTCACATCCTGTACTTGTTATATGTAGGGGTTGTCTAGCGTGAAGGAGCATTATGATAGAACTCACATCCTGTACTTGTTATATGTAGGGGTTGTCTAGTGTGAAGGAGCATTTTGATCGAGCTCACATCCTGTACTTGTTCTATGTAGTTGTTGTCTAGCGTGAAGGAGCATTATGATAGAACTCACCTCCTGTACTTGTTCTATGTAGGGGTTGAAGGAGCATTACCATAGAACTCACATCCTGTACTTGTTCTATGTAGGGGTTGTCTAGTGTGAAGGAGCATTATGATAGAACTCACCTCCTGTACTTGTTCTATGTAGGGGTTGGCTAGCGTGAAGGAGCATTATGATAGAACTCTACTCCTGTACTTGTTCTATGTAGGGGTTGTCTAGCGCGAAGGAGCATTATGATAGAACTCACCTACTGTACTTGTTGTATGTAGGGGTTGTCTAGCGTGAAGGAGCATTATGATAGAACTCTACTCCTGTACTTGTTGTATGTAGGGGTTGAAGGAGCATTATGATAGAACTCACCTACTGTACTTGTTCTGTGTAGGGATTGTCTAGCGTGAAGGAGCATTATGATAGAACTCTACGCCTGTACTTGTTGTATGTAGGGGTTGTCTAGTGTGAAGGAGAATTACCATAGAACTCTAATCCTGTACTTGTTGTATGTAGGGGTTGTCTAGCGTGAAGGAGCATTATGATAGAACTCACCTACTGTACTTGTTGTATGTAGGGGTTGAAGGAGCATTATGATAGAACTCACCTACTGTACTTGTTGTATGTAGGAATTGTCTAGTGTGAAGGCGCATTACCATAGAACTCACCTCCTGTACTTGTTCTATGTAGGGGTTGTCTAGTGTGAAGGAGCATTATGATCGAACTCACCTTCTGTACTTGTTTTATGTAGGGGTTGTCTAGTGTGAAGGAGCATTATGATAGAACTCACCTACTGTACTTGTTGTATGTAGGGATTGTCTAGTTTGAAGGAGCATTACCATAGAACTCACCTCCTGTACTTGTTGTATGTAGGGGTTGTCTAGCGTGAAGGAGCATTATGATCGAACTCACCTTCTGTACTTGTTCTATGTAGGGATTGTCTAGTGTGAAGAAGCATTATGATAGAACTCTACTCCTGTACTTGTTGTATGTAGGTGTTGAAGGAGCATTATGATAGAACTCACCTACTATACTTGTTCTGTGTAGGGATTGTCTAGCGTGAAGGAGCATTATGATAGAACTCTACGCCTGTACTTGTTGTATGTAGGGGTTGAAGGAGCATTATGATAGAACTCATCTCCTGTACTTGTTCTGTGTAGGGATTGTCTAGTGTGAAGAAGGATTATGATAGAACTCACCTACTGTACTTCTTGTATGTAGGGGTTGTCTAGCGTGAAGGAGCATTATGATCTCCTGTACTTGTTCTGTGTAGGGGATGTCCAATGTGAAAGAATATTATGATAGAACTCACCGCCTGTACTTGTTCTATGTAGGGGTTGTTTGTTGTCCCCGCCTCGAGGGTTGAGCTCATAGCATTTTCCACGTTGTCGGTCGTCACGGCTTCCACGTCACTGCTGCTCACCGTCACGACATCCTGCAACATCACGTGAACTATCAATATCTCTTCAAACACGACACTGACACCTGATGGTTATAGTACCCATGGCTGTACTAATCACTTCTTTTATATTAATGTGTACTTAATTGTTCATAAAAGTGTAAATGTTAATCGAATAATGAATTGGCGAATTTCAATTGATTTTCATTCATAGAAATCCTCCACCCAAAAGTCCAAAAGTTTCAACCCATTGCAAATCTTATATTTACATCTCAGAAATTACAGATTATCTTCAGAAACACAAAATGAACAAAAACGTACAATTACATTTATATACTTATATGTAGTTTTGCCATTAACAGAAGGAGATAATTCCAAATATGCTCACGATAGAATCAAGAGTTGAGGACATAGCAGCGATAACATTTGAGGTCTGGAGAGGGTCTCCCATGCCTTCTGTGAGGGCCACGGTGTCATTAATGTTGTCCAGGAAGTCGGTAAACACCTGTTGCGCCTCCTCTAGATCCTCCTGGGTCACATCGGCGTTTGCTGCTGCTACCCCGTGGGCTGGCAGATCAGGAAGGCTGTTCATGATCTACGAGAGACAGATAAAGTGCGGATGTGAAAGTTCTCCACTTAATTCACCATCTTCTTTTAGAGGCAATCTTTATTTGGACTGAGAATCATTAAGGAATATTTGGATAACAACAACTTTCTGCATGACATGTGACATACGGACAGAATGAAACATTAATCCGTGTAGAAACATCAAATATGATGCATAAAGTACACGTACATGTAGTTGTTATCCACATTTCATTCTTTATCAATACTACTAACTGGCATAGTTCGATCCATCATGCCAAAAGGGTTTATTATATAGAACGTCTAAAGTCTAGTCCGAGTTTCCACGTTATAGGAGACAAAGTTCAAAATATCATATTATTACTCCAGTTTGGGCCATGAACATAATTTGTATTGGAGAGCAATATAGCAAGGTCATTTTAAGTTCTTCTGTATCCACTACCAAGCCATCTATTTCAGTTGTCAGACTAAGGATGTGCGGTATTATCGGTACATCGGTTTATTGCAACACAGGAACAACATGATACGAATCGGTACACACTTCTGAAAATATCCAATATATCGAACGTTTGAAAATGTGTAATTTCCATCTAAAATTGATAAAAAAACACAACCAAATAAAACATGATTTTACGGAGATTACGTAACAAAGTGTGAAGATGTGTTATATTCCTTTCCAAAACGGCTATAGTTGAGCGATGATTATGGTTCTAATGATCATATTTAGACAAAATAGCATGCACATCATTGAATTTGAAAAGTACCAATATATTGTGATACGTATTGCAATACACTCTTCTGTATCGCAATATATTGAAATACAGTTTTGAGGAACGATACCCATCCTTATGTCAGACATAGATCCAAACACATAGCATCACCTACCCACAGTCGGTATCGAAGTAGTGCAAACCGAATCGGGAATAACGCAAAAGCCCAAAGGTTGTGTTCATTAATAGACAGATATGTTTTTGTTTATTATTTCCTAATCTGTAACATAGTTAATGAAAACAATAAATTGCTGTATTGTGTCCTTAGATTCTCATATTATTTTACTTGTTTATGTGATTGTCCCTTTGACAGTCTATAAACTTCTAACACTACAATCTTTCCCGATATCCGTATTTCAAAAGAAAAGATTACCTTGACGTCGAAGTTGAACTCCTCCATGCCGTTGAACATATCGGTGATTCGTAAAGTAACTTTTGTCATGTAGCCATTCTCCTCCAGCCCTACAGCCAGGTCCAACTTGGAAACAGTTACTTTATTCGTGAAGTCTGCAAATATGATAAAGTGAAAAGATTGCCATAAACAGTGAAAGATTCCAGGTTATCCTTCACTAACACTTCTATGCTGCTATGCTATGTGCACTAGTGCTCATATTGAACTTATCTTGAACCGCATTGGTAATAATTATACTTATGAATTCCAGTCATTTTCATATCGAAGCAAATGCCCACTTTTTGTACTTACATGGACGAACATACACATAGAAGGTCATGCATGCACACAAATTAATAAACATGCTTGCACATCGACACACAATTCATTCAATCACGTGCAAACACATACACAAGCACACATATGCATATAATGGCATATCATATAGAAAATATTGTCTGGAATATATAACAAATACAAATATGAAATAAGAATATAAACTAAAATCAAGCTCTCAAGTTTTCTTAAGGTTATGCTGGGACTTGATGTTATGTAAGGGTTGTAAGGGCTGTAAGGGCTGTAAGGGTTGTAAGGGCTGTAAGGGCTGTAAGGGCTGTAAGGGTTGTAAGGGTTGTAATGGCTCTTATGGTTGTAAGGGTTGTAAGAGTTGTAAGGGTTGTAATGGCTCTTATGACCGTAAGGGTTGTAAGGGATGTAAGGGCTGAAAGGGTTGTGAGGACTGTAAGGGCTGTAAGGGTTATAAGGGTTGCAAGGGCTGTAAGGGCTGTAAGGGTTGTAAGGGCTGTAAGGGTTGAAAGGGCAGTAAGGGCTGTAAGAGTTGTAAGGGCTGTAAGGACTGTAAGGGCTGTAAGGGTTGTAAGAGTTGTAAGGGCTGTAAGGGTTGTAAGGGTTGTAAGGGCTGTAAGGGTTGCAATGGATGTAAGGGCTGTAATGGCTGTAAGGGTTGTAAGGGTTGTAAAGGTTGTAAGGACTGTAATGACTGTAAGGGTTGTAATGGCTGTAAGGGTTTTGAGGACTGTAAGGGCTGTAAGGACTGTAACGGTTGTAAGGGTTGTAAGGGTTATAATGGTTGTAAGGGTTGTAAGGGTTGTAAGGGTTGTAAGGGCTGTAAGGGTTGTAATGGTTGTAATGGTTATAATGACTGTAAGGACGGTAAGGGTTGTAAGGACTGTAAGGGCTGTAATGGCCGAAAGGACTGTAATGGTTGTAAGGACTGTAAGGGCTGTAAGGGTTGTAAGGGTTGTAAGGGTTGTAATGGCTGTAATGGTTGTAAGGGTTGTAAGGGTTATAATGGCTGTAAGGGTTGTAACTGCTGTTAGGGTTGTAAGGGTTGTAAGGGATGTAAGGGATGTAAGGGATGTAAGGGCTGTAAGGGTTGTAAGGGTCGTAAGGGCTGTAAGGGATGTAAGGGTAATAATGACTGTAAGGGTAATAATGACTGTAAGGGTAATACTGACTTTAAGGGTTGTAAGGGCTGTAAGGGTTGTAAGGGTTGTAATGGCTGTAAGGGCTGTAAGGGTTGTAAGGGTTGTAAGGGTTGTAATGGCTGTAATGGCTGTAAGGGTTGTAAGGGTTGTAATGGCTGTAAGGGCTGTAAGGGCTGTAAGGGTTGTAAGGGCTGTAAGGGCTGTAAGGGTTGTAAGGGTTGTAATGGCTGTAAGGGCTGTAAGGGTTGTAAGGGTTGTAATGGCTCTTATGGTTGTAAGGGCTGTAAGGGTTGTAAGGGTCGTAAGGGCTGTAAGGGTTGTAAGGGCTGTAAGGGATGTAAGGGTAATAATGACTGCAAGGGTAATAATGACTGTAAGGGTAATACTGACTTTAAGGGTTGTAAGGGCTGTAAGGGTTGTAAGGGTTGTAATGGCTGTAAGGGCTGTAAGGGTTGTAAGGGTTGTAATGGCTGTAATGGCTGTAAGGGTTGTAATGGCTGTAAGGGCTGTAAGAGCTGTAAGGGTTGTAAGGGCTGTAAGGGCTGTAAGGGTTGTAAGGGTTGTAATGGCTGTAATGGCTGTAAGGGTTGTAAGGGTTGTAATGGCTGTAAGGGCTGTAAGGGTTGTAAGGGTTGTAATGGCTCTTATGGTTGTAAGGGCTGTAAGGGTTGTAAGGGTCGTAAGGGCTGTAAGGGTTGTAAGGGCTGTAAGGGATGTAAGGGTAATAATGACTGTAAGGGTAATAATGACTGTAAGGGTAATACTGACTTTAAGGGTTGTAAGGGCTGTAAGGGTTGTAAGGGCTGTAAGGGCTGTAAGGGCTGTAAGGGTTGTAAGGGTTGTAATGGCTGTAATGGCTGTAAGGGTTGTAAGGGTTGTAATGGCTGTAAGGGCTGTAAGGGCTGTAAGGGTTGTAAGGGCTGTAAGGGTTGTAAGGGCTGTAAGGGCTGTAAGGGTTGTAAGGGTTGTAATGGCTGTAAGGGCTGTAAGGGTTGTAACTGATGTAAGGGCTGTAAGGGTTGTAAGGGCTGTAAGGGCTGTAAGGGTTGTAAGGGTTGTAATGGCTGTAAGGGCTGTAAGGGTTGTAAGGGTTGTAATGGCTGTAAGGGATGTAAGGGTTGTAATGGCTGTAAGGGTAATAATGGCTGTAAGGGTAATAATGGCTGTAAGGGTAATAATGGCTGTAAGGGTTGTAATGGCTGTAAGGGTTTTAATGGCTCTTATGGCTGTATGGTTGTAAGGGTTGTAAAGGCTGTAAAGGTTGTAAAGGCTGTTGGTCACAGCTAGTACTGACCGACGGTCTTCAGCAGCTTGCCGTCCTGATAGACAGTCAGTCTGAGCGGCTCCCCCTTGTCCACGTCATCGTCTCGATTGTTTCGGATACCCTCGTCCAGCCAGTTCTCGCACTTCAACGCGAACGTCACGTTCAGGAACGTCCCTGTGGGCAGACAGCATACTCGTCTGATCTTTGGTCTAGAGTTTACGATAGTATCCTTGTCGTGGATGCAATAAGTTGAGAGAAGCACTAACTTGGTTGACATGTGTTTTTAACGAATAAAGAATTAACTGAAGTGTCTTCTGACATCCATAATATTCAGCACAGACTGCCAAATTACATTTGATTAAATGAGAAGAATTCTGACGATGTTAGAGTATTATGAAATGGCGGGGCGTTATTCACAATTTAGAAGAGAATGAAATTTCCTAGGAAACATCGCTGTGTCGCAGTCATGAACAGGATTTGAATAATACGTTGATGACTAATGTGGACTCTTGTCTCGACATGCATGAATACTTATCCTGTAAACATTAGTCTATATATCTAAAATGCAGTTTGACGTCACTGAATTAATGGTGTAATATGATCAAAATATAATTTAAGAAGCCTTGGCTATATCTTTAATAATCTTGTGTAATTATATTTTATATAAACTTGGAGGAGGTCTGTAACTCGTCAAACACTCTCTCCAACTTTTGTGAGTCAAAAAGTATGAATACCAATGTTTTATAAGTTTCATTCATCATTGAATTCCTTGATTACGTATTATTCCAAACATTATTACTTGTTGGAGACAAAACAAATCATTAGCATAATGGACGATACAACACCTTCCAACGGCGTGAGTTCACAGGCCGAGCCTCGGGGTTTCTCGTTGCCGACGAGAGTTAGGTAGGCCATTCCTTGTGGTTTTGCTGCTGCTTCGGCTAAAGCTATCAGCTTGTAGCTTGCACCTGCATCCAGTTCTAACGGGTTCAACTCAAACAGCTTCTCATTTGGCCCTGAAATACAATAAAGGAATTAATCATGTCTGTATCTGACTCAACTTTGTCTTTCTTTATATCTTACACTGTACAAGAGACGTTATAGATAATATAAGAATTGGTTTAATCTTAAGCTAACCAAGAGACTTTATTTGACCACAAATTAATTGATCTTACATTATGAAAAAAACGTTATGGGTCTTCAAGAAATTGCTCGACCTAATGTCATGTAAAAGGCGTTATAGACCTACAAGAAATTGCTCGACCTAATGTCATGTAAAAGGCGTTATAGACCTACAAGAAATTGCTCGTCCTAATGTCATGTAAGAGGTGTTATAGACCTACAAGACATGGCTCAGGCTAATGTCATGTAAGAGGCGTTATAGACCTACAAGACATGGCTCGACCTAACGTCATGTAAGAGGTGTTATAGACTTACAAGACATGACTCGATCTAATGTCATGTAAGAGGCGTTATAGACCTACAAGAACTTAAGGTACGCAGCTGTACAATAATATGCCTGCATTATTCACTAGTATGTAGAGAAAAGAAACGATTAAAACAATTTCTAAACAATTGATTCATGTTAACAGAAAATAACAAATATTGCATATGGGTAGAAATTGCAAAATAGAAATTCATCGTATTGAGAAGCGAAGCCTAGTTGTTACAAATGACACAATTTCTCCTTCCGGTTTGTTTGTAAAGTCCGATTTTCCAGGATATTAATGACTCGCTAATCGTCTCCTTTCGCTTCAAAAGCTGTAGTACTGACATCAAAGAAGCCATCACAGCAAAACACAGTTTACCCTATTACTAAGTTTAGAGATTTTACAATCGCTTCAAAAGGATTGTTTAACATTCACTCAGTCAATGACAGCAGGTGAATATTTTGGAATTCATTTCAAATTATTAATTATTTCTAAATAACTGTTACAAGCCCGAACGAGGGGGAGAAGGGAGAACTTGTCCTCAGATTTAATAAATGGAAAGTATTCAGACGCCCCCCCCCACCCCCCCCCAAAAAAAAGAGAAGAAGATACTTTCACACACACACACGCACACCAACACACACCCACCTACACACACATACAAACGGTAGTCAAAATGATGAAATATGATGGGAAGGCATATGTCTGATGGGAATTAGACATTATAGGTTAGTCTACGACTACTCATCAATTCAGGGTCAGATTTGACTATTACTTAAATAATACGCCATGACATCATGTGTATGTATAGTCAAAGTAATAGTCAAATCTGACATAAATCAACACATTTTCGACAACAGAGACAAAATATATCATATATCATCAGGGATTGGGAAAGACATCTTTGACAATTTGCCATTTTCAGGGTTTTTGGTAATTTTCTGAATTTCAAATGAGGCATTGCAAATCATATCAATAATAAAATTAGAAAAAAATTTCATTGGCCCATTTTTTCATCCAATGTGCAGAATGGCCAATGGCCCCTGCCTTTCTCAATAACTGTATCATATAATATCCTCTATATATCCTTATTTTAAAAAATATATATCAAATCAAAATATATTTCTAGTGAAGAAAACGTACCCCTAATGGACTTCCACTCCGCGATAGCGACGAATGAAGAACCCTGGAAGAGTTGGAACTGCCACGTGTAGGCGGCAGCATCCAGCTGGGTCTGGTTGGCCCCGTCACACTCGATGTTGATCTCGAAGGACGACGGCTCTTCCGGTGTGATCTTCTGCTGGCAATTCTTGTGGCACCTTGAATACATCAGTCTATACTCACACAAGACAACCTCGATGAAAGTCTACACTCACACAAGACAACCTCGATGAAAGTCTACACTCACACAAGACAACCAGGATGAAAGTCTATACTCACACAAGACAACCAGGATGAAAGTCTATACTCACATAAGACAACCACGATGAAAGTCTATACTCACACAAGACAACCACTATGAAAGCCTACACTCACACAAGACAACCACCAGTAATGTTAATATTCACACAAGACAACCACGATGAAAGCCTTCACTCACACACGACAACCACGATGACATTCTATACTCACACAAGACAACCACGATGAAAGTCCATACTCACACAAGACAACCACGATGAAATTCTATACTTAAACAAGACAACCACGATGAAATTCTACACTCACACAAGACAATCACCAGGAAAGTCTACACTCACACAAGACAATCACCAGGAAAGTCTATACTCACAGAAGACAATAACGATGAAAGTCCATACTCACACAAGACAACCACGATGAAAGTCTATACTCACACAAGACAACCTCGATGAAAGTCTACACTCACACAAGACAATCACCAGGAAAGTCTATACACACAGAAGACAATAACGATGAAAGTCTATACTCACACAAGACAATAACGATGAAAGTCTATACTCACACAAGACAACCACGATAAAAGTCTATACTCACACAAGACAACCAGGATGAAAGTCTATACTCACACAAGACAACCAGGATGAAAGTCTATACTCACACAAGACAACCAGGATGAAAGTCTATACTCACACAAGACAACCAGGATGAAAGTCTATACTCACACAAGACAACCAGGATGAAAGTCTATACTCACACAAGACAACCACGATGAAAGCCTTCACTCACACACGACAACCACGATGACATTCTATACTCACACAAGACAACCACGATGAAAGCCTTCACTCACACACGACAACCACGATGACATTCTATACTCACACAAGACAACCACGATGAAAGCCTTCACTCACACACGACAACCACGATGACATTCTATACTCACACAAGACAACCACGATGAAAGCCTTCACTCACACACGACAACCACGATGACATTCTATACTCACACAAGACAACCACGATGAAAGCCTACACTCACACAAGACAACCACGATGAAAGTCCATACTCACACAAGACAACCACGATGAAATTCTATACTTAAACATGACAACCACGATGAAGGTCTATACTTACACAAGACAACCAGGATGAAAGTCTATACTGACACAAAACAACCAGGATGAAAGTCTATACTCACACAAGACAACAAGGATGAAAGTCTATACTCACACAAGACAACCAGGATGAAAGTCTATACTCACACAAGGCAACCACCAGGAAAGTCCATACTCACAAAAAACAACCACCAGGAAAGCCTATACTCACACAAGACAATAACGATGAAAGTCTATACTCACACAAGACAACCACCAGGAAAGTCTATACTCACACAAGACAATAACGATGAAAGTTTATACTCACACAAGACAATAACGATGAAAGTCTATACTCACACAATACAAAACCAGGAAAGTTAATATTCACACAAGACAACCACGATGAAATTCAATACTTAAACAAGACAACAACGATGAAAGCCTTCACTCACACACGACAACCACGATGACATTCTATACTCACACAAGACAACCACGATGAAAGCCTACACTCACACAAGACAACCACGATGAAAGTCCATACTCACACAAGACAACCACGATGAAATTCTATACTTAAACATGACAACCACGATGAAGGTCTATACTTACACAAGACAACCAGGATGAAAGTCTATACTGACACAAAACAACCAGGATGAAAGTCTATACTCACACAAGACAACAAGGATGAAAGTCTATACTCACACAAGACAACCAGGATGAAAGTCTATACTCACACAAGGCAACCACCAGGAAAGTCCATACTCACAAAAAACAACCACCAGGAAAGCCTATACTCACACAAGACAATAACGATGAAAGTCTATACTCACACAAGACAACCACCAGGAAAGTCTATACTCACACAAGACAATAACGATGAAAGTTTATACTCACACAAGACAATAACGATGAAAGTCTATACTCACACAATACAAAACCAGGAAAGTTAATATTCACACAAGACAACCACGATGAAATTCAATACTTAAACAAGACAACAACGATGAAAGTCCATACTCACACAAGACAATCACCAGGAAAGTCTACACTCACACAAGACAACCACCAGGAAATTCTATACTCACACAAGACAACCACGATAAAAGCCTATACTCACACAAGACAATAACGATGACATTCTATACTCACACATGACAATAACGATGAAAGTCTATAATCACACAAGACAATAACGATGAAAGTCTATACTCACACAAGACAATAACGATGACATTCTATACTCACACAAGACAATCACCAGGAAAGTCTATACTCACACAAGACCATAACGATGAAAGTTTATACTCACATTATGGCCACCCTACATGGTTTTTCCTCCAGCACCTTGACCACCTGAATGTCGGATGCATTGCGGTTGTCTTTGCTGATTGTCTGCTCAAAGACGTAGCACTGGTTAAATGCAAGTGGTGTAGTGTCAACCCTGATGAAACCCTCAGCTGGCAGAACTAACCCACAGTCGTCTTTTTCTTGATAAGTCTTGTCCTCACTGAAGGGGATAAGATAGGCGTCAGTGTCGGCACAGTCGGGAATAACGAAACACTTCCAGGAGAAGTCCAGCCCACTCTCCATGTTGACTCCCACCAGCGGATCGTATGACTTGGTCCAAGCGTCCAGAGTGACGACCTCCCCTTGTCCGATTACGTTAAAGTCTCCTCCATCGTTGGTGCATGAAAGTGGTGGTCGCAGAATCTGCATGTACTGCTTGTCCCGCAGGAAGTCCTCCGGTCTCTCAACAAGGAACATGTACAGTTCCACGTAGTAGAACCCCTCCTCAATTTCTGACGTTGCCAGATTCATGGCTATTTGATTAGGTGTGGTAATGGCGTAATCGTCAAATGTGTCCAAAGTGCCAATCACCCGCCTTTTAAATGTCCATTCAAACTTGAATTCTGTGGTGTTTTTACATTTGTCAGTGAGTTTTACACTGCCGGTAAGTGTCGGCAGCAGATGAAGGTATGCCCTAAATGGAGTATCAATACGGCGATGGATGGACTCGAATATGTCGGGCGCCTCGAAGCAGTCACTGGAAACCTCAAAAGTTACGTTTAAGTCTTGCGAAGAGAGGGGGTTAGAGCAGGTGACTGTTACTGTTTCCTCCTTGATGTCCATATAGGCGAAGCCGGCGGCTGTAGTGTACGTGCTTGAAGTATCCAAATCCACCTCTTTCAGCGTCTCTCTCTCGTCATTAACGGGATCATAGAGAACCTCACAGGTCAGGTTGGTGAGAAAGTTAGAACCTTCGTAGTTGATGACGGGTTCAATTGCCACGCCAAGGAGAACTGGTTCTGTTACCTCTAACCTTAGGTCGGCGACTGGGTACATAATGTACAGCTCCTCCACTAGTGAAGCGGTGTCTGAACCAGCGCTGTTTGTTGAACTAAACGTTGGCCTCTTCTTTCCATGATTGTTAAACACATGTGTTACCGTCACAGTTGCAGCAGCGTTCACAGTGACATCCTCGGTCCCAGAGTCATCTTTCCAGTCGATGGTTACCATGATAGCTTCTGTCGACAAGTGATTTGTCACATCAAAGCTGAATGTCGTATCACCAACGATACCATCATTTGCCACCGTAGTTTTTACAACGTTGCACGTTCCAAGAGCATATGAGAGCGGGTTGGGATGAGTAGCGCTGTCATATTTTAAACTGATGTCTCCAGTAAAATCTCCTCTTGTACAAAGACTCTTTGAGATGGTGTAGCCCGTTAACGTTGTGTCAGGAGAAACACCCACGCCATCGTCATAATCTACCGCATATTGAACGTTTTGGGGCACGTAGGTAAGACCATGGAAATCCAAAGTTATGTCAAACGTAGCGCAGCTGCCTTCACTGAGGGCGGTAACAGGTGGGTAGGTCACAGTGAAAGCATCAGCTGCCACCAAGTATACCTGGAGACTATCAGCGAAACTGACGCTGCTGACAAGGTTCTCACACGCAAAGGTGTAGCTCATCAGCCCTTCGGTCGTATAGTCATGAGTCAGGGTGTAACCAGTGGACGTCGCACTGAAATCCATTGCAGCGGCTTCATCTACAACAGATGTTCCGTCACCAAAGTTGTAATCACAGGTAACTCCGTTAGGATTAGGAGCAGTTGTTCCGGATGCTGTGACAAAGTTGAAGGACACTGTGTGGTCCGGGGAGACTATGGTACCAGGGGGTTGTACGTCAAGAGTGCAGTTCGGTATTCCATATTGAACACTGATACTTACTTGAGAGGTGACAGAGTAACACTGATTGTAGCCAAGGAATGTGATGTTATAATCATTTGGTGCCGTGTATGTCATATCTGGTATAGCAGTATATGCGTTTGGCAACAGCAGCAAATTGGAGTCGGCGTTCACGTGAGTTGTAGATCCATCACCCATGTCGATGTCATATTGGAAGCCTGAAGTCGGGAGGGTATTCAGTGTAAAAGCCACCGCCTCTCCTACCGCCCAGGATGTCTTCGCTACACTGATGGTCGTTGCAAGGTTATCACACACGGATATTTCAAAATTGCCGTAGCTTTCAGCATCAACGGAAGATGCAATGGTTACATTCACGCTGTAATTCCCTTGTACATCGTAAGTACAGACGAAGGTCTCAGTAGTGGCAGCAACAACCGCTAACGGCTGGATGGACTCGTTGGTTCCGCAGTGGGAAATCGTAACGGACAAGTTTCCCATTGGGAGGTCTGGTGCAGCTGCCAGCACAACCGAAAATGTGACTGTCTCTGTAGACTGGATCAGATTGGTATCCACAGTTACAGTATATCCATTTATAGGGTTCGCAACAACTATAGGTATAGTTACGCTCTGGTTGTTCACTCTATTAGAAGCCATAACCTCGATGTTGTATTCTCCAGCAGCGGAAAAGTTGTGTTCTGCAACGAGTCCAGCACATCCATCCTGCACAACCATCGCCTCGTCCAGGTCCACAGCGTAGAAGATCCCGGGCCCAGAGGCGTTCACTACAATGGTAAAGGTTTCGCCAGTCAGTAGCTCTGTCGCGCTTGGCTCGGCAACCAGGTCACTCACACCTATATCCAGCTCAAATAATAAGTCCAGCACTACGATGTACATTTCGTTCCAGAACGTAGCGTGAAGTGTGCAGTTTCCAACATTTGCAAATGTGGCAGTACTGAGGTCCAAAGGGTTGTTTGCATATGTATCATCGTAGTTGGAAGGATTTTCGTTGGACACACTAAAACTTTGACATGCATCTATTGACCATTGCATGCCGTGTGTTGGTTCGTTTTCAATAATGAACGGTATGACCTCGTTGATAGGCTGAACGTCTTTTTCCAACGTGATAGAGATATTTAAGATATCCCAGCAGTAAATGTCAAAGGTTTCTTGCAGAGTGCTCATCTCCGTGGTGATATTGACGGTGACGGTCTTGTTTCCTTGACCAGTGCACGGACACGGCACGGCCACCTCGCCATCAGCTACTAGTCCGGACAGGTCAAGCGATTCCTCCGTTCCACCTGAAGAACAAGTGTACCACGTTGTCAGGTTACCCATTGGTAAGTTAGGAGTTGACCCCATCTTGACCTTTATCCCCGGGTCGCCATCACCAGGTGGTTTAATGTCGTCCGCCGTGATAGTAACTTGGTTGAGGTTGTAGAGGATGTTGACAACAACGACCTCGGTATGCTTGCTCCCGTAGTTGGACGCCATGGTGGTAACGGTGTGGGCACCGGTGTCGCTAAACACTTGGCTGTAGCTTGCTGTCCTTGTGTTTCCGTCACACGACTTCATGAGCTGGATGTTTGTCACCAGATCAACAGTGAACAGCGCGTTGGTTCCTGATGCGACCTCCATATCGAAGGTGATGTTGGTGCCCGGTTCAGCGAACAAGTGGGTTGGCGTGACGGTGTAGCCGCCCAGAGCGTGCTCGTACACAGCCACCATGTTCTCGGAGTACGTGTCTCCTCCGTTCTCAACGGTCAGTGTCAGCGCGTACATCCCTGGTTCATCCGAAAACTTGCTGCACAGCAGGTCAACCACTTGCGATGCACTACTTATTACCTCGGTAACGATTGCGGTGCCGTTATAGAAGATTTTGAAGTTACCAGTGGCGGCGGTGTAGGCTACGGTAATCTTGGTACAGCACACGGGTCCTGTACAGGTAGTGTCTTCCATGAAGTAGTAGTTGTCGGTGTGTCCGCTGAAAGTCACTCCGGTCAGGGCCCCCGCTGCTCCTGTAACAGTGAAACGTCATCTTGTAATAACTAAATATTTCCCAATGTTTTATTTGCGACCGATTGAGCGTCGATCTTATGCTTAAATTTACATCAATAAAGTCTTTTTCATGATAAATGTTCTCCGTAGTTATTAGATGATTACTGACCAATCATAATGTCCTACAATATTAGTTCCAATGAAATAAAAGGACTGATCGTTCATGTTTAACAGGCATATAATATTTACGCATAGCTGAATAACACATATGTTAGACACAAGTCTAAGTAAACTGTGTTGACATGATTTTTTAAAATGTTATGTTATAAGTTGATGGAGAATTGTAATTGTTTAAAACCAATTTTTCTTTTGGGACAATAAAGGATTTATCTTATCTTATAAAGGTAGTTTTATAAAAAAAAAGATTTTTACAACTTATGGCAGGTCACAATTGTTGTTTTTTTATAGTAAAAACAGTCGCGATCGGTAATTGTGGACATTTTATATTTCGGCGCTCGGTGTTAATAGCTTTCTTTTGAAGATTTGTTTTTCCAAACATTACACACAGCTCAGCTAGTTATTTAATCGATTTTAAGATTAGGCGTTAAAATATTCAGAGGTACTTATACATCATCTCGACATATTATTTTACTAGATCCAAATGTTATTATTCGTTTTATGATTTATGTCGTTGACCCTCGGTCCACTGTTTAATTATGGTTTAGCTTGGAGGACGTGAACAAAATAGCGTGCTCCAATTGTTTAAAAAATCATTTTACTTTATCAGAATAAAAAATCATTGAACTGTAAACTTCTATTGCATTCAGTTAAGATACTTTACAAAGAGAAAACACTTGCTGAGTAATGCTGTGTTTGCCATCATTTTTTTCTAATTTGATTTTTTTATCCACTGATCTACGGAGGACGGCTTGAAAGACTTTGATTTTATCTCTGTAAGAAACCTGCATTTTTTACGTCAATGGTAAAAATTCAAGGCAAATATGGTAGTTGTGTTAGCTTTAAGGCACGTCGCGAATGGTGAGAGATTTGCTATGTAAGGGGTGTTATGCATTTCTTCATGTATTCCATCGAAAGTTTGTAAGTTTCTGATTTTGTGTCAAATTATTTTAATACATTTCATATTATAATTATAATAGTGACATTCGCGTCACCAACTACGTGTAAAACTGTTATACACAGACGTGATGCATTTTTAGATTTGAACTCGCGTCTAAGCCCCGGGCCAA
This sequence comes from Steromphala cineraria, assembly GCA_916613615.1. NCBI lineage: Eukaryota > Metazoa > Mollusca > Gastropoda > Trochida > Trochidae > Steromphala > Steromphala cineraria. The sequence goes on along the minus strand of OU744721.1, from coordinate 7,723,097 downwards.
AACGGAAAAGCATTGTTCAAATTATGAAATAATTAACCCATAAAAAAGCGCAGGGCTTTAATCCATATAAATTGAATATACATGTATTTATGTTAATAACATGAGATAAATGTTTTGTCGAAGGAAAATGTACAAATGTAATGTTATGTTGAAAAACTCTATGTATTCTTAATGTTAGAAATTCGTTGGTTATTTTGAATTGCTTATGTTAGTAATTGACAATATACTAATTCACGAATGATAAGTACAATACTACAAATTACTATGAATGAAGAACGCTCTAACGTCATATTTGCTGCTTTTGACACTACAAACAGTGGCCTGTACCTCATAAACATTTCAAATTTTGAACGTTTTTGGTCAAAACGGTCATTGATTTCCAGTACGACGTTGCTGTCGTTCCATTTCTGGCTGGTAAAATGTATACTTCATCTTTATTCGAACCGTGAGGTACAAATGTGACAGAACATCACCTAGTATACACCTGCTTGTAAAACGCTTCCTCAAAGCACGAAAAGCATGTGTATACTTATGCATTACCACATTTATGCCTCTTGTGTTCAGTATCTTCATTCCATATGTTCAAGCAATATATTGATAGTATGGCATTACTTGTATTTGATTTTATTTTACATATTATATTTTATAAACAATATACGAAAGAGTTTCAAAAGTTTTCCTAGGATTGGACATTGAGCAATAATCAATATAATAGTCTTTCATATTAACACACAAAAGGGTTCGGAGGGTCAAAGATAAAATCCATCGAAGCCGAATGGACCATTACAGTTACATTGGTGAGTTACAGAGAGTGTTCTTAAATACTGTGCAAGAAATTTAGGTACCAATTAAGTTTTTCAATTTTCAAAAAATCTCTGGTTTGTTAAACTACATTTTAGTTATATGCTCCTTAATCTTTAGATACATATCTAAAAATAAACAAGCAAATGTGATTTATCAGAAAGTCAGACTGTAGTTGAGTGACAGGACCCAATGCTTGGAGACAAAAGTATTGAAATCATCAGCAGTTGGCATTATGGGGTGGTGCCAGCCTTGTACTCGTAACGCCCTTTAAAAGCAAAGAAGATTCCTAAAGAGTAGATAAGAAATTATCAATCCTGAGGTCAGCAAGCTACTTTCACGACGAACACTTGATGAATCGATGAGCCGTAATTTGAAAAATAAATTTCCAAAATTGTTTTTGAATTCAACGAAATTCCTTTACTTTTTCGCTCAAAAACCCACTCACAGGGAATTGGTAGGCGATTGTAACAGAATGGACCCGCGCGCCCCGTTTTAACGTGATGGCCCTTGTTGTCAAATGGAAGAACCTTTAGCTAATATTGCGAGAAACATGATACGATAATTCGTGTTTCTTGGCTGTTAGTTGCGTTACACAGATGTGAGCAACGCGTATTAACAAATTAGAACTTAATATTCTAAAAATCTTTCGTACAAAATTTAAATGCTACTATTTTGTTGTATGATACAAGTAGAATCCCAAATATACGTAGACCAGGTGATTCGTTTTTAAAGAATGATCTTGTCCTCTCGGGGCTGGTTGAGTTTGTTCCCATGCGTTCATTTCAGAACTTACTGAATGTTAACACATTTCTTAATATTGATTCAAAAACTAGAAAATCAATTTGAACAAAACAAATCGATGTAGCTTAGCTTGGGGATTTCTATAAGCTCGTCTTTCTTTTGTGTTACAAGAAGAAACATCTATAATATATATACGTATGTATGCAAGCGTATCTACCCAAGCTCCTTGCCATGGAAACAAGACTCCATATGATCCATGGTTCCACTATTGACAAGTATCATGAAGTAGAAACTTCGAAGTATGTTTATTTAGAACTTACTTTAGTCTAGTAGTAGTAATTGGTTCAAATCCAAAAGTTTGTACAAAGTTTGTGAGAAAAAAACTTCACAATTATCAGATTCATGAATAAAGTTTGAAGTTTGTAAGCAGTTGAATATATTAAGAAATAATCAAGCTTTATAAAGAACTTTATAATCGCGTATAACGATATCATTTGTAAACTAAATGAATCCCACACTTTTAAATTGTTTTTTTTTCACGTTTTACATGACATATTTTATATTAAAAGCACAAATTTCGACTTTTGATGAACAGAAATGAAATAAATATTTACTTTTTTCATTGTCTTCACTAAAGTTAGGAATTGTTAGAACAAACTTCGAATTTTCGAAAATAAACAGTATCAGAAGAAAAAACCTATATTGTTATAAAAGTAAAGAAACAAAACTACCTAAAACTTAAACAACTTTAAAAAGGAATAATAAAAGATCTTGAAAAAGTACTTTGCGTATTGTTTACCTTTAAGAAGTACCACGCAAAGGAGAGAGAGTTGGATGATACGCTCGCTGGCCGCCATCTTGAGTATCCAGACTCCAATGATGGAGCAAGACGTGTTAGCAAGGGATAATTTCCGCGACAACTATTCTCTATTGATTCCACGGGCTGACGTCGTTAAACAACTATGGAGACGAGTCACGTGACTCTATAGAAACCCCTCAGAATATGTAAAGTTGCGACATGCGCATACATAGTACAAACATACCTACATAAATATATAGATATTGAGTGCAATAACGTTGGGCAACAAAACGCTATGACATATTCGAATATTAGTGTGAGTGCTGCCTTAAGCTCTTGAGTTATTGGTGATATTATATGGTTCATCGTTATGAACGAACATTTAAAGGTTTTATCTACAGTAAATGTCTTTGAACCTTTGAAAAAAATTATGAAAGGGGTATTCAATTTAAGAAAATACTAACTAGATTTTAATCGTAAAACTGTTTTCTTCCTTTTCCCATGCGTGTTTTATACACCTTGAACAACATTGAAATGAAAGGTTGTATAAAAAAAAAAATATTGGTCTTTGAAACGGTATGCGACTTTTCATATCTAAGAAATAAGTTGAATATCGTTTTAAAAACCAATATCATCAGTCAATATCCTGTTTGTACAAATTTTATTTCATCTGCTGAAACATTTTGTGATGTTATTTAGTGCACTGCTGCTAGTGTTTAGTATTTTGGGTGTATCTATTAGTTTAAGACACCAGCATTATTGATCGAAAGAAAACTTTATAGTGGCACAAGCAAGCGCTTCCATAAATTAATGAAATCAATAATATTAATATTTGTAGATAGAGACGAGTCACGGGTTGTTTGTCACCGTCCTTGATTGTCTGTCGTGTTTACCGCGTTACCTAGCAAGTAAACGTGCTTCCTGTTAACTTTAACTGCAACTAAAATTGATTTTCTTTGCAAGATGTTTCAAGATACACTGTCACAGTCCTTGAAATAACAGCAATCTCCTCTATCCCACAATACTGTATGTATTGTGTTGTACGAAATAGTTGTCAATAAACTTTGTGTTTTCTTTCCTGAAATAGACTTAATAAAGGAATGATATAGATGATAATGAGACCGGGAATTTCATAATTTGAAAAGACAAAATCTCCAATTGGCATCAATGTTTTATTCAGAACTTATCCAATACCACTGTTGCTGTGGCTGAGGACTTCTAGCTTGTAAAATGAAGAACTTGAGAGGTGTTTAGTTTATTGAGAGAGGAATCATGCGTATTTAGTTTTAAGCAGTTCTAATTGTACAGACTTCTTTCAACTCGCTTATTTGTCATAATTTTAAAACGATACGGCGATTGTTTGATATTTAAATACCAAAAATTGAAACATAGTGCACCGTTTGATCTAGATCTTTTGGATCGTAACAGGTACACTATCAAATTTCAGTATTGAACATATAGTACAGATACATACTTCATAAACGCAATTACATAATCACATTGATGTATGATTCCGCATGTATATAACCCACGTCGTGGACTATACGGACAAAAGGTCTACGCGTTTTATAACTTTGAAAGGATTGAATTCCTCAACTGTTCTGCCTTTAAACCATTGTTGGTATAAACCAACCCCGTGTATTCACAATGATATAATCATAGACAGTACAACCTAAATGGCATTAAACCGATATCCTTCACACTCGTTGTTTCAAAACAGACTTGTTCAATTGTACCGGTACAAAACAATATATTTCGTTCTAAATGGTATGAACTCATACCGTGAATTATAAGTTTCTATAGTGCATTCTCAATGGTATACATAGTGTTTTTCTCCCAGGTATAAACCAATAATATTCAAACTGGCGAAGAGAATAGGTAAGCTAAGGTTAACATCGCTCTTATATTCGTTATCAGTCATATAACAAGATTAGTTATACCTGATTGGTGGAACAATTATCAGTGTATCAATCCTAGTTTACTTAGGTGTTTAGAGATAGTAAACGTTTTTCGAACAACGATTACCAATTTCCAGTACTGAAGATCAACGTACTTATATCGACTAACTGAAATACCACCTCAATTGTTATTTCATTCAGCCAGTAATGTCTAATTTGTTTAATGAAGGTTATCTTAATGGATAAAGAATAGTCCATGTATGAAAACGTGTCTTTACATTTACACGGTATTGTCCGGCTATCGACCAGCCCACGTGAGGAGGAGACGGGCCGTGCATTACACGCACAATGACACACGACTAGTAGTAACCGGCAGGATGAAACTCGACTAGCTGTCCTTTGAGCTCCAATCGATGTGCGACAAGTCATGAAAAATATGATCACGTCGCTTGTGATATGATTATAATGCATTAATCTCATAACCGTTTGTGTGGAATGACATTAAAATCTTGACGTTGATTAACTGATTGGAACTATATATACATTTGGAGGCCATTAGGAATTAGAAAGTTTTGATGTTTAGTTTTGGATATAAAATATATATGGAAATTTGTTTTGATTTCTTTAAGTAAACTTATGGTATGTTTTGGACATGACAGGAAACTGCCTGGGTCACCTTTGACATCACATTTGAAAAATAGATTTGTCTTTTATAATTACAATTAATTCAACTGATGTATTATCGTTTTGTCATTCAGACACACACATGGAAGCGGCTTTAATGCAATTTTAATTTCGATAGCTTTTTTATATGAAACGCAAACCATTATTTAAAAACGACACCTTTGTGTTAACTCTGAAAATCTAAAATGATTACCAATTTTCAATCTGTAAGTTGCCATTCATCCAAAGGAGAGATGCATGGTCTTCTGTTGTCGGTCAGCAGTACCCTCCACACGCTTACAGAGTAAATAAACGGACATAACTTAACCTAACACATATCGATACCGTCTATGAAAAGGCCTTGTGAATACGATATTCCTACCAAACGCGTCTGTCAATTATCGAGTATTCTGATAGGCTGGGAGCTTTTATAAAACACATGCTCTACGATGTGTTCTGGTGTGTAACTTAACAGAAATCAATCAAAGCTTGTTTATTTCCTCTCCGAATCAGCTCTTTTGATAGTATAGAGTTTCATAGCTGCTCTAACAAAAGCAAGTCCCATCTAGACTGAATATTATATCGAGGCAGTTCTTGATCTGAACTAGGGACAAACACGACAATCAAGTCTAAACAGGTGTGAATGAAGGGGACTTCATAATGTGAGAGATCAGCCACTGTGTTATGCTGTTTTTTGATAAAGCGTTCAGAAGCGTTCTGTAATCTGTTATTTTACTTTGTAAAATCCTTTGTCATAAGTCATATTGAGTAAAACTTATGATTAAAAATCAATTTCGTATAATGTCCTACCTGAGGGTATTGACTGATAAGATAATCTATTTGGTTAAAGGTTGATATTTAAGTATCGCGACAAGGACAATACATTTGGAAAAATATCATTTTTTTTACCAGCAAAAGTTGTTTGGTAAGAAAACGACAATGAGTTAGGAAAATTAATCGTATGACATTAAGGAACCATAATGTGGACTTTATGGAAGAAATCTTTAATCGGATAACGTTTTGCATCCTTTAGGATATTGTGGAATTTTATTGTAAAAAACAGATTACGTTATCCCGAGAAAGTGAATATTGGTAGTTGTAATGTCAGTTTTTCAATTCTTTAAAACTCTAATCCGTTAAGACTCACTCAGTGGGTTGGATGCACTAAACATAAAAACGGGTATATTCCATACTAAATTTAGTATTTTAAATATTCTTGACTATCTCAGACTGTATTTGTGCATTGTAGTCATACTTTAGAATGCTAGGAATGTCTTGAATAGTCATCCATAATATGTCTTTCGTACTCTAGTTTATGTGAATATTAGCAGTAATCGTGATTCAGGATTGGCGATGAGTATTAAAGGGGAAGCAGCACGTTTTTTTTATAGTTTTATACTCTAAATTTTTCACTGATAATTGTACGGTAATGCTAAATGTATTATTTTGATAGTGTTATAATTCTCATCACACAAGCCAATCAGCCATAGTCAGAGGACAAAGTATAATGATTCACAAAAAATCCATCGGCGGCCATTTTGTTTGAACACCTTTAATTCATTTTGTGTTAGGAAAAGGCCAAACTTTACATTTATATTTGAATTATTCCATTTAGTCTAAAGACATCGTCTCAATTGGAACCATTAATTTTCATTTTCATTCTAGACATCACCTTATATAAAGCATTTTAGTTTCATTGATGGCCACTCCTTTTTGGATATTTGAATGATACTCATTTCGGACCGTGATACCTGTCTTAAACTTAACCTTTAAAATGTCCAGTAACTGAAAACTAACCCTATTTCTAAATATACAATCGAAATCTATTATATTTGAAAATCAAGTTCGAATGCATTGCTATTAACCTTATTCTCCTTCCCACCAATGGAAGCTATCAAGCACATAACACGTCTGATTCAAATGAAATTAAGCTTAATTAAGTGACCTTTACACACAAAAAACACATCTGTAACAAACATAAACTTTTCCCAAACGAATTCTTCAGGCACAAATACCGGCAGTGTTAAAATATGCGGATGATAAAATGTAATTTATTGACTGCGTGTTTGTCCCCATTGCCTGGTAACGGCTTTGTTGAAAATAATCAAGACATTACAACACACAGATTTCTGAGTTGCATATGATACTGCAGCCAAACCAAATGATGAATTGCAGGAAGATAACTATCATGTCAGATAATCAGATATTTCATTTCACACAAGCAATATACAATGATTCGTGGGTGTTCATATACATGTACATGACAAACATTCTTTCTCTACCTTAAAGTTCATATTAAAGTTGTATTGCTTAACAGTTTAGCATTGTACAATCATGAAGGAATACGCCTGTACACGACATTATCTTTGAAAGCATACCTAATATTCCAAAACCTTAATGTACAACTACCACCCAAACGAATGATCAAATTGACAAGAATAATGATTAATCGTATACTTATTATAATAACTATTTCATACACAATCGTACAATAAATGTCAGGTTTAATTATTCTCGTGCAGTCGGGAATGTGTGTAGAAAGTTTTGAATGGTTGACATTCGACCGAGAATACCACGAACGGTCAAGAATTGACAACTTTGAGCGTTCAAGAGGATTTGTGATAGTTTGTATTATTGGAAACAATTCGTGATGATCACCGATACATATACGAAAGATATTCAGAATTTGCATCTCGACTGAATCGTACGTTAGACATAATGCGAAGAACGTTTACGAAGCTTTAAAGCCAAATGCTGATACGAATTAAATACCTCTAACATAAATCTGTTGCTATTCTTGACATTTATGAGAATCCTTACATCCTGTTCCTGCACCTCTCCTATAGAAGCCTCCTGCTGAACCGTCGACAGTTAGATGTTTGTTACCGATTATTATGAGACAAATGGTGGCTAAATTTTAACGTCAATTCTAGTCCTGTTCACTGTTAGGTTGGTTCTAAATCAACTTTTAAAGAATTAAAATCCAATTCAACGCCAATCGTAGCTGATACGGGATTGAATCGTGAACCTCGTTACCAGTCCGTACCTAATTCGAACACCCTCATATATCGACCTTACCTGCTTTATACCCGCTTCTTGATGGATTCGTAGGATCCGTGACAGATTGTTGTTAACTCGTGGTTGAGTCACGACTTCACGAATCTTCGGATGAACAAAAATACGTACGAATGCCTAAGAATCGATTCGATTCACTTACGCTGGCTAAGATATAAGTTACGAATTACCTTTCCACGTTTCGCAATCGAGAGTTCGAGGACTCATTTGAACAGTTTGAAACCTTTCTACGACCTTCCAACTTGCTCAAGATTTAAAACATTTACAGCTAGGTTAGACGAATGAGTTGAGTAGTATATATTTTTTCGTGATTTCATTTACGAATCGTAGGGGTTTTTGGTCGTAGTGTTAGGCGGGTTTTTGACATAGTAACTATAAGCTATTAGTTTTTCAATACCATTTCTTATTTATGGCAAGCTGCCAAATATACATCAATAAATATGATATCCCCCAGTAACATGTTTAAACTAGGTTGTGTTAAAAAAAGAGAGGATCTTCCGCAAAAGACAATCTTCAGTGACCTTTCACAGGCAAACCATTATTTTCTTTCCTCTAACTTTAAATCTTTTCTCATATCATCATCATCATACTCATCATTATCATCATCATACTCATCATTATCATCATCATCATCATCATCATCATCATCATCATCATCATCATCATCTTTTAACAGAAATTGTCCAAGGAGAGTATCCCCCGAAAATGGGGAAATTGCAAACATCTTATATTTTTGTCCAAATGTTTTTCTTAATATCAACTCATCTGAGGTAATTTGTTTATCAATCAATTAAAGAAACAGATACCAGAGCTGTGACCATTCCTAACAAAGCTGTGACCCTTCGCGTAAAAATCCGTTTTTTTTAGATAGTAACCTTCGAAATTGATATGGCTGCAAAACCAGAAGGCAAGGGTTTGGGAGGGATTAATTTATACAGCAGTTTTTAGCTTTCGAATGAGTTATAGCATATGAGTTTGTGTGTTTCCATTAAAGAGAACATTTTCAACTATCAGACATCTGTAAACATTGCCATGAGAGAGGGAAAAAAGTTCAAAGACGCGTCCTGTAAAACTCCCGATATTTTTTAGTTTTCTTTATGTAAATAGGAAAAAAAATTGCAAACGTTTATGAAATTATCGCTCTTAGTTTTCTAGATATCGGAATTTAAAGTTTCAACAAAAGCTGAATTAAAAAATCAGCCGACGTACAAACTACCTCGCTGAAAATTGGGTCCAGTCGTTTTTCTGAATCCTGTTCACAACAAGAGAAATAAAAGAGCATTGGTGATAGGCTGTAGCAAGGAAGATAATTAGAGGTAGCTAATTATCGCCTGAGACATCCTGTCTCGGGATACGAACGTTACGCTAACTCCACTAATCTGTACCCTGGGCTCAGAAGCTAGATTCGTTTGCGGTCCGACTTGGAATTGCCATGCCATCAAATAATTTTTCTCGTTGACATTTCATCGAGAAGGTGGCGAGAAAATTATTTGATTGGCTATATCCCCGCGCGAGCGAATCTATCTTTTGAGCCCAGGGTACAGATTAATGGAGTTAGCGTAATGATCGTACCCTGAGACGGCGCTGTTATCAAATCAGAAAAGTCAATAGTCGACAGCATGGTTTAGATAAGCCCGGTGCTGGCGTTTTAACCTTTGCGAAGGAAGATGGGATACATATGCATTTCGAGTGTTGTGCTCGAATGCAGTACAAAAGTTAAAAAAACGTTAAAAATAGTTTAAATAAAACTATAAATGTCCCTTTAAAATGAGCGACATATTCTCTAATGTTTAAACGGATTACCGCCCTTGGCGTTGAAGGAGTTACTAGGCTTATGTTTTCGGTGTGAAGAGTATTAAACTCATTATAGTTTCATTGAGTTTTGTTTCAATATGCAATGAATATTAATGTCTAAAATAGTTCTGTTTAGAGTTGTAGCTGTATAGCATGTACATGTTTTTAATAAGCCTGTTCATATATTGTCAGTAACTGCAGAAACTGGACATGAAAAATGCCGATGTATTAATGGTACATTACTGACAGAGCGATTGAAGTGTTTATTCTAAAGCATTGTCCACGAGGTAGCAAATGTTTGAGGCCAAGACAAAAACAACAAATGTTTGAGGCATTATTAAAACAGCTCGTTAAATGAACCTCGAGAAAGCATACATCACACAATTTAAAGTAAACCATTGCGTACAAATCAACATTGACTAACACAACTCTATCTAGATGATTCTCGCATGTTGACTTAACAGTAGCATTATTATCAACATCATACTGAGATGACAGGCCACAGTTGATGCAAATGGGTTTTAGATGATCGCTTCAGGTGATCCAGTCACTCAAAGCTTGCGAATATCGACAAGACAAGTCTCACACTTCACAACAGACAACAGACTGATGGCGGACAAACGGCGGAATGCGATTCGCTATAATAACTCAGTCGTGTAAGTATAAAGCCGCACTGTGATGGCATAATAAAAGGTAAAACCTGAATTTTTTAAAGGCAAACCTTTAATCGATTCAACTCTCTGCTCCATCTGTCGATCCCCTTGTACGAACCGTTCCCTTCAAGTCGATATATGACAGATTAATATATCGATACAACGCGTTAACGAAAAGTTCAACATTGTTCGACTGAAAGGTATAGTCAGCGAATCGAAACTCGCTATCGGTCGCAGAGAAATCATTGGAAACAGGAACTCAGAACTAGAATAAATGGTCAACTTCTTGGACGAAAATGACCTACATGTACTTGGTAGGTCAAATTGTACATTCAGCCATCGATGCTATTTACATTTGTACAAAAAGACCTGAAGGCAAAAACATGGAGGGGAAATTTTATATAAATCTAACACATTCTGTAAAATTTTCTCAATCTTGTTTTGATTTATTCTAATGTTGAGGATGTTTTGAAATGTACTTTGATCGTACCATGATGATATAACTGTGGATATACACTTCATTGCACTTGGTTTACACTCTATGAACGTATTTTGTTGATCATACGCCCTTTAAAGGGACAGTAGCACGTTTTAGGGGAATATAAGGTGATGTCAGGAAAATTAAAATAAATTGTTTCATTAAAATGACAATGTATTTTAACTAAACGAAGCAGTAATAAATCTAATATATGATGTTAGGTTCAGCCATGCCACCCCTTTTTCTTACACAACATGAATTAAAGGTGTTCACACAAAAGGACCGCCAATGGACTTTATGTGAAACTTGATAATTTGTTCTCTGACTATAGATGATGAGTTTGTGTAATGAGAGTTTTGACACCATCAAAATAATACATTTAGCATTAACGTACAATTATCAGTGAAAAATTGAAAATATAAATTGTTAAAAAAACGTGCTACTGCTCCTTTACAGAAACTTCATTGTAATGTTTATTCAGCAATATGTACTGCGGTACGTATGACGTCACAATTGTGTGTATTTGTGACGTGACAATGTTTACACGGCCGTCACAATGACAGCCAAGTTCAGGAAAAGTAATTTCAATTCACTGTTACTTGATATATGAGTGCATGTAGGATACATTATACTAAACTTTCTTATATTGGATACTTTATCTTACTAACCTCGTGAATGATTAATTAGAAGATTCGCTTTTGCTCGAGAATACTAAATCGTTAATTCGTTTAATTAAATACTTAACTATTGTCTTGATGATCGATAAATTTATATTTCGATGATGAAACGAAGATGAAAGGTTACCATAAATCTTCAAAAGAAAATAGCTATCGTTGATTCAATGAGTTTTCTGAGATTGTTGAGTGTCCAGCCTTACCGTGAGCACTCATCTTAGAGACACGAGTTCAGTCAAATCAATGATGGATTGTCTAATGAATCGGGTATTTCTTTAAATTGTCAATAATGATATGGTAGATGATTTACAACCATACATGAATATAATTATCTTGTAAGCAACAAATATCATTCGCATTTTAAAGGTTAAAGTTCTAGATCCAACGATCCATAAGACAAATTAAAAACACTGATAAAGTACGTTGTTTATTTGTAAAATTAGATATAAATCATGAATTTATTTATGTTAAGAGGGAAAAGAAGAAATATAAAACATCGTATTTGATAAAGTTGAAATGACTTGCTTTTATTTCGAGGAAATGTCAGTGTTTGCAGATTATCATATATTTGAAGCTTTGGAACAAACGGAATTTCCTTCAACGATAGTTTACCGGCTTGGTTCCAATATCGGACGAAATTTAATGTTTACTGTTATCTCTGTCTGTACCAACAACAGAAGTTTACAAATAGTTTACCTAGAACAGTGGTTAAGAAATAGTTTACTAAGAATAACGGTTAAGAAATAGTTTACTGAGAATAGCGGTTTACAACTAGTTTACCTAGAACAGTGGTTTAGAAATAATTTACTTAGAATAGCGGTTTAAAATGGTTTACCAACAACAGAAGTTTACAAATAGTTTACCTAGAACAGTGGTTTAGAAATAATTTACTTAGAATAGCGGTTTAAAATGGTTTACCAACAACAGAAGTTTAGAAATAGTTTACCTAGAACAGTGGTTTAGAAATAGTTTACCTAGAACAGTGGTTTAGAAATAGTTTACCTAGAACAGTGGTTTAGAAATAGTTTACTTAGAATAGTGGTTTAAAATGGTTTACCAACAACAGAAGTTTACAAATAGTTTACCTAGAACAGTGGTTTAGAAATAGTTTACTTAGAATAGTGGTTTAAAACTGTTTTGACAAGCAGAAGTTTACAAATAGTTAACTTAGATTAGTGGTTTGAAATGGTTTACCAACAACAGAAGTTTACAAATAGTTTACCTAGAACAGTGGTTAAGAAATAGTTTACTTCGAATAGCGGTTTAAAATGGTTTACCAACAACAGAAGTTTACAAATAGTTTACCTAAAACAGTTTTTTAGAAATAGTTTACTTTGAACAGTGGTCTAAACTGTTTTTTCAAGAACAGAAGTTTACAAATTGTTTATCTAGAACTGTAGTTAGAAATGGTTTACCTAGAACAGTGGTTAGGGATGTTTCATCAAGAATAGTGGTTTATAAATGGTTTACCTAGAACCGTGTTTAGAAATAGTTTACCATAAATAGTTGTTTAAAAATAGTTTACTCAGAACAGTGGTCTAAAACGGTTTTGCCAAGAACAGAAGTTTACAAATGGTTTACCTAGTTAACAGTAGTTAGAAATGATTTGCCTAGAATATTGGTTTACAAATGGTTTACCATGAAAAGTGAATAAGAAATGCTGTACATGTAGAATAGTTATTTACAAATGGTTAACCGTGAACATTTGGCGACACTGAAACGTGGTTTCAAATAACTTAACTACATAAAGTACGTTGGTTTGCAAAACATTACTTCATAAATATGATTCACCTAGAGTGAATAAGTTGTTGTTGGCATGGGTAGCAATCAGCGGCGGGATTTGCCTAGAACAATGGTTAATAATAACTTCCCGATCTCTAATGAGATTTGTACACTTGGAAGATAGGAATTCATAATGACGACGCAGTTGACTTACACCAGACGAAATCAACAGATTGCTTCCCAAATAAAATACCATTAAATAAAATTAGATTAAAAAATTAAAAGAGAATCTTACCTGAAGGAGCCAGGGCGAGATAGACGAGTAGCAAGAAAGTGTTCATCTGAACGAGACGGCTTTGCGCCATCTTGCTCCAGGGTATCAACTGTAGTCTCTCCTTCTGATGCACCCTCTGTCTGTAGTCTGTGTCTACACTCCTTGCCGGGTCTCCAGCCTCTGTGTGGCATATACTCAGCTAACGATCACAAAGATGCTCAGTCGATACCCAATATTCCAGATACTGTTCAAACACAAACCTTTTAATATTTAAAGTCCCGTCTCTAGATAAATGAGACGATGTATTGTCATTCAGCCAAGCGTGTTTTCTTTGGTACCAAACATTGGAACTTCCTTGAATTCAAAGGATAGCTTTGTCTGCTGAACACTGTCGTAAACAGCACCAATGCATACATCGTCAAAGCATTCAATACAGCACGATCGATGCCATATATCGAGTATTGAGACAGCAAGGACAAATGCTTTGTTCCGATTATAACTTATACATGCACCGAGAGATGGGCAGTGGGGCGGAGAGCTCAAGGGAATTAATTTCTGACTTTGTTAAGCTGAAGAAAAAAAGTATTCTGTTAAGGGAATTGTGGTTGTACTTCTACCATAATGGCGGCCATTTTTTACTTACAAACAAGTTAAACAGATTGGCGCTCGAGTCATTGCAGTTAAAGTGTGTGTCAAGCAATGTGTAGTTGGATGGGCTTTATATCAATAAATGATAACAGGTTGATATAAGGACTAGTGTTTTAGTTTTTAAGTGTTATTGGTATCATTTTGTACATGCAGTTCTAAATCTAGGATTGCCCAAATGCGGTTAAACTTTTTTTATGAACACTTAAACAAGCTGGTGATTATGATTTATTCAAATCTAAAGCCAAAGTTACCATTTTCTATTGTCAGTAAGTTTAGGTAAATACAACCAAGTGCGTGTCATGTCTTTCAATTTGGAAAAGCTTCAAATGAAAGACGTTAGTATCTTCACATTGAAGCTAACAACGATTTGCTCTCTCTTTTATTCAGAGATTGGTAATATTGTCTGTGTTCAACTTGACACCGTCAATTTCTAAATTTAAAAACGCCTTGTCAATCAAGATGATTGAAAAGCTAATCTTCAGACTGAAACAGAGATTTTCCGTAACACGTGCAAAACCACATCTGGGGTCAAATATCAGAGTAACCATAAAATGACATCATAGTCAATAACGAGTAAACACCCCTCGGTTGGCTAGACAGGCAGGAAACGACATGACATACTCATAATGAGGTGTCTCAAGTCATTTTGACCAAGGTTATTCCACTATTCCTGCAACGTAGCGGCAAGTGCTTGAACAGTTGTTTGACCCTGTGACATCTCGCGTTATCATCATAGAAGACGTGATGACGTGAAAACGGCAAATCATGGACGACCAGGATGTTGTCCCGCTAGTACTGGCCAGTGACACGTCCACCAGCAACATGCAAGTTCGTTCTTCCAGGAGCAGTGATGCAATCTCAAACCATTACTGAGCCATCCCCAAATCGATCATCTTGTATTACGTTGACGTCATGAAAACGCTCGTTTCGTCGACGCCACACCATCTTGCGTCTGTCCAGGAAATCCACTGTAAACCTTGACTCATCTGAAAACATTACATTCCTCTCACGTGGATTATCCCAATTGACGGCGATCCTGACACCGACGTCGTTTTTCTCCGAGGTGAGGATCTTTCAAACATGGGATGACACGGGGACGTCGTGCGCGTAGGTAACCTCTGTGTAGTCGACTTTTGACACCAGTGTCTGCTTGGAGTCAAACACCTATCAGATCAGCTGTTACAACACGATGTTTTAAGACCACTGTTCGAATAAATCTGTCCTGCGCATTATTTGTCGCCCTTGTTCTACCCGAACGTCGTCTATAGTCTATCAACGGAATGTGTGGCATGGTATCTGGACCATGATCTGCTTATGACAGACAGACTGTGAAACATTAATTGTTCGAGCCACAAGGGTCTGCGCTGTGTCAATCTGTAGCATGCCAAGGGCACGTAACCGTTCAGCTTGTATTAGTCGACGCATGTCAATCGTTAGGTAACAAGTTTGAAAAGAGCCAAATTGATGATTACAGCTTCAATTTACCTTGCACAATGGGTATACCATTCGAAATCAAAATCATGCAAATTTCTCCGTCAACCCATGAACCATGATCATCATGCAGTTGCATGATTACCAAATGAGAAAAAACATCCTGCTACATCAGCGTATATGTCTCCGCGTAAGGCTACAACCTATCCCCTCATATCCTCCTATGGTATTCTACCGTATCGCTGACGGGTGGTTACTCAGCACTATTCATAGCCTGTCTGTTTTCAGTCAACTTATTTCGAACTCCATACACTGTTGTCTAATGATGTCGCACGTGGAAATCTAAGAGAGTGTGATTTGGAGCTTAGCGGGAGCCTGCAATGAGAATCAGATTTATTATCTAATTGCACTCCCATTGGTTTATTTGAATCAAGAGCTGAGCACGCGGAACGAAGCCAAGAAACCAGTTTGCCGCTATCGCTGAAAGGGCTTCATTTGATTGGCTTGCTATATATAGCGATACGGCAGAATACCATAGGATGATATGAGGGGATAGGTTGTAGCCTTACGCGGAGACATATACGCTGATGTAGCAGGATGGAGAAAAAAAGGTGTCACTATTAAATTCGATCATAAATAGCAGACCCTGTACATCAGAAAGGAAGTCCTGAATTATATATAATATCAATAATCATAATGACTTATGGTTCAAGTTCATTATGAAGCAAAATATCAGTTGTGTATTGATACCGTTCGATCATTAATGAATCTTTGGGGCACTTTACACCATTAGAGTTTGGGTAGATTCGATCTCGAACAATGCCGTAAGTCCACTGTACACCAATGTGTCAGTAAGTTTGTATAAAATGTAAACATGGAGAACGCTTGCAAGTAACTATACGCACCTAGGAGTAAGTTCACTTTTGGTTTATTTTTGGTAAAAACGGGTCAATTGTGTATTGGAAAACAACTGATCGTAAAACCGCTTGTAGGTCCACTAGATACCACGAGATTTGTTTGAGTTCGATCATAAATGATGTCATCTAGTGATGTATTGGTAAAGATCGATCACAAAGACTATTGTATATATTTCCACTGATAACAAGGTACCAATTGTTTTTTGGTAAAGGTTCAATGATAAAGGAAACTATACCCCAATACACCAAGATATCAGTAATGTGTGGTTGAAGAGCCTAGGGGTGCTATGATTTTATTGGTTTTACCTTCATCATCACTACGAATATCATTGTGTTACCCGAGTCAGTCATCACTTATGAGCTATTGATTTTTCAAACCTGATGCTTTTTACTATTGTCTCAATTGTGTAGGGAACCAGTGCGCGTTATGAAAACTAGACAAATCAATAGCAGGGAATGTTTACATGATTCATTTTTTCATTGTAACTAGAATCAACACACCCTGTTATCACTGCAGTTATAAGTCCTTGATTCAACATTTCATTGTTGTTTAAATTGCTTTTTTGTGTCAGGTCATGATCTTCATTTTGTTTGTGAGTTTCTGTTTTGTTCATGTATTGTCGTGACTTGATACTTAACGTTGAGGTTAAGAGTTGATTGACATTATTTGTTATTCCCCTCTAGCACAGGCCTTCTCTTTCTTACTGGGTGAAATACATGTAGTGTGATTAGGGGAAATCACTTGTAGGATTAATAAAGAAGCTTGATTTGATGGTCAAGTCTTATTATATAAACACATATCATTATTACAGCTAAAAAGAAATGTGGAATAGAAACGGAAAACATGGATAGTACAGCAAAAAGACTTGTGTATTTAAAACTTTGTACTGCAGCATATTTCAAATAATTTCTAAAACTTAGTATGCCTTTTGATACAGATATGAATAATGCAACGATCGATTGCGATTTTTTATAACAACTCGAGAAAGAACACAAGAGAACCACCAAAACAAATACCACAAATTGAATGTAAAAATGTACTGACAAGCCCGAAGTGTGTATGAAAGGCAATGGTTTCCGTTGCCAGAAGCAACAAGGCAACCTTAAAGAAGTGCATTGTTTAAAGAAGTTAACCTTCAGATTTAAGTCATAGTTTTACCCTTGCAAGGCACATATTGAAGCTTTAACGCAGTAAAAAATCTTACTGAACTTATATATATGCTTTATTCCAGCCGTTAAACAGATACCTGGGTATTCGATTTAGTCATGTCATACTGATTAGAATATGACCACAGGGTAAGAATAAGGTCGACCAATGAATTAACAGTGCATCAATGCCACATGTCCTCTGCAAATCCATGTGTCAGCAGCTGCTACTTCGAAACACATCAAATGCAATGAATAAACGTAGATAATATACCTGAGCTGCATAAATGTTTGCTTAAAAAAATAATTCTATAGCTTTAATACTTTTTTTATCACTTTAGTTCTTTTTTAACTGAGTACAGCACACTCATACATGTAGTGCAAAAATATACAACATTTGACTACTGACGATTAAGTTGTGATGAGGACATTCTTCAAATCTATACAAGCAGTTGCAAAAAAGGGCAATTTGACATTTCAAGAAAATAAACTGTGGCAGGACGACCAAAATGAAACAAAAGCATCATATTTACATTCTGTGTAAGTGTTTGTTTATGTATCTGATAATTGTAATTTAACTTAGGTTTATAGGAAATTGAGGACATCGTTCCCTCTTTCCTTGAATCCCTGAATTATTGTTTCTATATTTAGATCCAAATGGGTGCCAGTTTCTTTTTCAATCCATTGTAGTAGATCCTGCCACAGCTTTTTGACAAATTTGCATTTGTATAGTAAACGAATGATAGATTCTATTTCAACCTTACAAAATGTACACAATGGTGATTCTATAACTTTATATTTATATAACTCTTTATCTGTTATCAAGATTCTATGAGTAATACGGTATTAAAACCACCTATGTTTAACACAATATGTTGCTCTAAATGGCATAATGTTAAAATTAATGTTTTCCATAAATCTGATTCAAATTCTACATTTAGTTATTTTTCCCATTTGTTTTGGCAGAGAAGTTATGGGTAAGATAGTTCATTACGTAGAAGTCTATTATAGAATATACTACATCCCTTCTCAGCTTTATATAGTATTTCAAGATTTGGAGGTATAAAGGGTTGTTCCTGTTTGCTGATGTTGATTAATTTTTGTTTGGAATATGTTCTCAACGAAGATAGTAGTCCTGAATATTCAAGAAAATTTGATTTGATTTTGAATCTTTCCACTCAATCACTGTATGATAAAAACGTATTGTCATCAGTTAGTTGTTAAACTTCACGTTTGATTGTAAATAATGTTCGTAGATTATGGGGTTATTTCCCACTGTTGTGTTGTTATTGCCCATATAAACTGTCTGCTAAAGCGATTATCATAATCGCAATTGTTTTGTTATTGAGACAAAGCATTAAATACATCTTTCCAAAACGGGCTAATTAGATTTGGGATATAGTATGTCTTAAGATACGACGGTCCCATTTCCACTGGGTTGAGTTTGCTAACCTGGCTTGCCGTAAATAAAAGATTGTGTAATTTAGAATCGTTTACGAATAATCTTCTAATTCATGATATGTTTTGGGCCTTGATTGTTTCAAGTATAGCTGGAACTTTCAGACCACCGTAGCTTCAATATTGCTTTATGCAAAGAACCTGAACAAACCTCAAAGCAGTCACGACAAAATCAAAATCTGTAAAACCGATACTTAAATCTCTTTTTGACTTTAGATGCCTATTGATTCAATATAAGTTAGTGTTTAATGCCTCAGTGCGTCAATGCTTATTGTTATTTACGACATACACTTTATAACTTCTTCGTCAGATTCTTTACGCTTCATTATTCATTAATTCATCTCTATATAAAAGTTAAAAATCGCGATTTCAAAATTTTGAAATGCATACAATTAGAATCAAGCATCGATTTTTTTAAAACACAGGATGATAAACAGTGCTTGTGTTTAGATATTCACACGTATACACATGTTGATGAATTGACTATGTTGTTGACTAACAAGACCAATGGAGCACAAACACGTCAATGGTTGGTTACGGTTAACCTCAGAGATTGCATATGGACTTGAAATACAGCTGTTGAACACGTGGTTAATGACGTATTACCATGTACTTCTAAACATTCGTAGATCAATTTTCCATCTTAAATTAATCAAACTCACCAACCATTGAATCAATAGAATCAATTGAGTCAATTGTCGCGTTTCGTACAGATCTAACAGTGTCTTTGTCTCTCGAGACATTTTGAACGTACATGTCTTATTCATCATTCTAGTGGCTAGAGTATTAACAACAAAGTCGAACGTCTCATACAGTATTGAAACATCGACTTGACATCAGTATAGTATGGTAGGAGGATATCTATATAAATTTTGACAATCTATTAACTAACTTTAAACATTATCACCATTGATCATCAATAATGTATAATGTTTTTCCTCCTCGCATCTCAATAGGAATGTGATGCTTGTATAAATATTAAATGTTTTGGAGAAATTCTTTATTCAAATCGAATATTAGAGAAATGTTGTTTTAATTGCCGTTCATCTTTGTTCCGTCAGTATCTATGTTGAATGAAGAATTACATTTACTGCGAAAATAAGACACAAACACTAAAATTATAACCTTTTTGACAGATTAAAGTAGGTTATTTATGAGCTTAAAATAGATTGCAACATTCTCTTTTCATTTTATAGGTATAATTACTGTGAAAACAATTATCTAACTTTTCAGGAGCAATGTAACTTGAATATTATATATATATTCAATTTAATTGTAAAAAATTGCTTTTTTTTTAAGATAGTGTCAAATCAAAAATGGCTGCTGGGTAAAACTGCTACAAGGCGTCTCTTTATTAGAATTTTCTTGTTACAGCTTTACAAATATTGTGTTTTATATCCTAATTTCAAATCAATTTTCATTCAATTGGTAAATAATAATCTTACATTTGTGATTTTATCTGCAGAGAATAATTTATTAATCATATACTAATTACCTTGATAATAGGGACACTTCGGATTAAATATACCACACAGATAAGATTTTTCATATCTATGTCTGAAAATATATTTTCCATAGATAGAAGTTTAATTAACATATTTTTGAAGGATATATGTGCAGAGTTTAAAAACAAGAAACATTATTTAGATTGTACTTATTTAGAGGGAAATATACATGTGAAACAATAAGACCAACGATAATAGGGACCACCTTCATACATATTTTTCATAATTGGTCGGAAATATCATAACAGAACCATCAAAATCGTACCTGTCATTAAGTAAAACGTGCAGATTTTTTCTCAACGCTACCAGGAACCATACATTCATATTCAAATCTTAGCGTGCAACAATTTCAAAGTTAAGTACATGAATATTAAAATGATAATAGCAGTATACTAGGCATTTAATACTTAGGCCCACAGCAAATTGAACAAAATTTACCGGGTAAGAACACTTTAAATAATTATGTAAATAATTTGGATGACATGAATCGATGTGTTTATATATGGCATGTGAACGCGTTTTCTCTATACGTCACATCCAAAATGCATTTGTTACAGATTGTAGCCTTAACTCAGTGTTATTATAACTAAGATACCTTCATTCACAAATACTTCATCTAATAAACTGTGCTTAACATGCATGTCTTTGAGCAAGCTTTATAATCAACACACCTTTTGCATTCAACATAAAACATAGGTTTCTTTTCGCTATTGGGTGTCGTGAATTGCATCCTGCTACATCAGCGTATATGTCTCCGCTAATGCTTCAACCTATCCCCTGATATCCTCCTATAGTCGTATCGCTGACGGGTGGTTGCTCAGCGCTATTTATAGCCTGTCTGTTTTCAGTCAAACTATTTCGAACTCCATACACTGTTGTCTAGTGATGTCGCACTTGGAAATCTAAGAGCGCGTGATTTGGAGCTTAGCGGGAGACTGCAATGAGAATCAGATTTATTATCTAATAGCACTCCTATTGGTTAATTTGAATCACGAGGTGAGCACGCGGAACGAAGCCAAGAAACTAGTTTGACGCTATCACTGAAAGGGCATTATTTGATTGGCTTGCTATATATAGCGATACGACAGAAGAGTATAGGAGGATATCAGGGGATAGGATGTAGCATTAGCGGAGACATATACGCTGATGTAGCAGGATGCGTGAATTGTAAAGTATGCATCATACCCTTTGTGTCAATTTTTTTGCATATAATTTGATATATTTTATTCTATCGCCATAGACGTCTAACAGTAAATATATCAATTTTTTGGGGATGTGAATATACCGAGGGAAATAGATATGACGCTTTCATGTCTCAGATGGATTCATTGTATGGCTTGTGTATAGGCCTACAATGAAAATCAATACGTCTAATCTGAATTTGTGACCTTTTTTAAATTATTAACAAACTACACAAATAACATCAAATTGTAGTCCCGTTTTTCAAAATACTCGCAAAATTATAGAAGATGGAGAAAACGTACACACGTTTTTCTTATAAATTAATCATTTCTTAAAGCATGTAACGATTTAACAAGTAGCAGCTATCGACCGTTTTGCAGCAAAGAAAGAAATAGTTCTGTTTGTCAATTGTCCCAACAACCTCTCTGTAATCTGCCACCCAAAGACTCATCTTCCCAAAGTGCATGTTTATATGCACATTATGCATAGTAAATGCATTTCTATCCACGTTTATCCACTTAATTGTAATTGCATTATCAGAAGTAGATACCTATTATTGTGGAACACGTACACTTTCTACTAAACGAATCTCATTGCCTACTATGCATGCATTTTCATGATGTGCGATGTGATTTTTCAATACATAATTGTGTTGTGAATATAGACTGACCAAACTATTCTGTAGTAGTGCTTTTCTGTAGTTCAAAAGTGTTTAACACTGCAATATTTGACACCTTCAAACCTTCTTTTTTTCTTGTAATATAATCTTACTTACAGTACCTGTATCGGTCACTTAGTCGTTCGTTAGGAGTTTCTTTCCACTCATTGGAGAACTTTATGTACTAGGTATTCTCCTTAACTGAAAGATTAATCTATCTATAATCTTCACTTTGTTTATCTGGAATTTGTACTCCAATTACCTGCTCTTGGTGACGATGAAACAAAATATTACGTCGTTTGGTCCGGCAAGCTCCTCAAGGCAAAATTGGCCTGAAAATCTGCAATCATATTACATGTTTTTTAATTTTGATTTTGAACGCGTAAAGCCAAGCCCCTGAGCAAGCGCCGACTTCGGTTGTTATGAACACTGATATGTCATTTCATCGTCTCTTAACAACAAATGATTCAGCATCATAGTTGTAAGATTGACCGAACTTGGTACGTTTGTTTTGAAACGTCTACATTGGGTATTTCAAATATTGTAGTGCAGTTGGCAACATTAATCTATCTTACTCGATTTATCCAAAAACGTTAACAGACTCTTTAGATTATGAGAATAAATGGAATAAAATTGTGACAGAAAGGTCACAAGCTCAAACATATCAAATAGTTAAAAGTCATAGTGGCATATAATATATATTGCGTGAGTGAGTGCTTTAATGCTTAACGCCGCTTGATATAAGACATATTGAAGTATATAGAATGACAATGACATACTATGTTTATGACACGAGGACATAAATATTAGTATTTCCCGAGCAAAAGCGAGATAATGTAGTTATCTAGATTACGTCCCTTTGCACCGGATAATAATGTTATCAATGCCCTCTGCTAGGGGCAATTATCTTAATTATTTTCCAACAATAAGGTTGGAAAAACAACGCCTAAGTGTCAACTAACTTTCACTTTTGTGAAAATAACCCTGTTTTTCCTAAATTGCACATGTTTTTGGTATTAAGCCGTCTCGAATTCACATAGTTCCTACTCCGGAACGCTGTACCCAACGCTCTGCCTACTGAGCTATTGTGATAGCACTGAAGAACATCCAATGTTAGGTGCTTTTATAACAAAGGTCTGAGTTTGAGTGAATTGACATTTTATACCATTGATAACATTTATTTTAGGAAACTAATGCTAAGAATACTGATCTATCCTTCTTTTAAAATATTTGACGATCTAGGGATTTCGATTCTAAAGCGAAAATCACGCGCGTCAACGTACTGCAGATACCTCCTGCACGTGCATCACATACATGGTGACACGTTCAAAGTCACGGCTGCGTTCGCGCGATGCGTTTCACAACCAAAAGCACAATGGATCTACATTGGATTTCATTAAGTACTGTGTCCACCACATTTTTAGTACAAAATTGTTTTCCCACTGTTTCTGTCGATTTGTAACATGACCAGTGGGCATTATTGAAAAGTATTCCCTCCTCCCTCGGAAAATGCCCGTGGCCATACATTTCAAAAATGCTCGCGGATCATGTTTTATCCTACACGTAACAACGTTATGTAAGCATGCTAACACACACACACATATATATATCCTTTCAATTGATCGGATTTCTTTTGTAGCTAAATATCAAAGTATGAAAAAATAACAACACTGATATTATTCTTTAATGAATCAGATCGATTGAAACAATACTTCAATGTTTTCTCGTCACTGCTCATTGTCATCTATGTATCGATCCAGTCGCTCAAACTGGTTGATAATAATTCAAAAGACAGGACTGAGTAATCATATTCTTTAATGCATCCTTTAAATTGACAAAACAATACGTCGACTTCTTCAATACCTACATTGCATTCTCATCTAAGTATCGATCAAGGTTGAAACAATAAATCGATTCTGATGTAGATGAAAATGAATAAAGTCGATCTGTAAAGCCGTAGATCACACAAAACCTATAGAAGCAATACGTCATTGGATTCTGAAAGCTTACCATTGTATTCTCTGGGTCGATCAAGTTGTCAAACTGGTTTATCTCTGCCTTCAGGAGTGCAAATACATATGTACTTAGTTAAAAATACTGTCCTTGTTTATCTGTTTTATCTGTTTCATTAGGGAACTCCTTGAGGTTATGAGATGGCCATTTGAGTCAGTGTTTCTACCTGTATTAGGGGTCTTTGTTTACTGAAATATACGTGGGTAAAGAATCATTAAGCAAACCTTGGTGTTAAACGTTGAATCTTTCATGATGCGATTCAGGCAATTTGTTTGGAGTTTTGCAATTAGTATTCACCTAGGGTTTTGCGTATATACATTTAACAATGTGTTTGTTAGTAACTTAGTGACCCCAATCTACATCAGGATTTTTTTTCTCAAATATTCGAGTTAAAACCTGATAAAAGTTGCAATAGACTTCAGCAAGATAATGATTATTCGCTTCAATAATCAAAAAAAACTTCGCTTCAGTCGAGATAATTGGATTTGCTTGATATTTTATTATAAGGGCTTAAACTCGTCGGGTCGATCAGACTTTGAGAAACCATAATTGCTCTGATTATAAGCACCAATCTATTCAGCTATTCTATTCTATATACTATTCTTATTTATTTGATAACCGTAAGACAAATATTTTCTCTTTGTATATACATTATCATGATTTAAAATCTAAAGGAAACTGACTGTTTAGCTTTTACCTGTGTTTTATTTATCTTTATACCAATGTCAAAGGAATTACGTTCACCTAATACTTAAGGAATGCACATACGACATAATTTCTGATCAAATAACTAGGTTTTTTTAAACTTTAATGTTTTTGTAAATACTTTGAGAAAGAGATGAGATTATTTCCTGTTTTTATTGTCTGAAAGTAAATGTTTTAACCTTTGAGAGAGAAAACCATAATTAAGCTTAGTTCTGCTAGTAAAATTTGCATCACGCAGTTAGATATTGTCACAATGATAAAATCAATGAGTTTATCACAAATATTGGCAAGACCCTTGTTTAATATATTATTTTTCAAAGTGTTTCACACGATGACTAATAATCTAATATATCAAGTACAATAAACACGCTCAAAATAACATTTTAACGATATTACGTAAAACGCATTCATCAAGAAAACTTTTAGCTATCACACCGACAATGTAATAAAACTAGTAGAACTATTCCTTCTCCCCAAAAACCTTCCTTGCTTTATTCATTATTCATGACAAGAAAGTGTACAGTGCATGAAAGTGGAATATTTTCTATTCTCTTGAAAATGAAATCTAACGTCATTTTGTCGACCCATTTTACCAAAATCCCTTCGTCGTGTAATTTTCAAAACAAACTGACGTAAAAAGATCTCTTCAAATATATTGACGTTGACGGGTTACTCATTGTCTTATCATCGCGATCCAAAATGAGTGTTGTAATCTTTATGTAATGAATAACCAGTAGAGATATTCCTTCTCCAAAAATTAAAATCTTTCTATGATTTTGTTATGACATGACACTGTACATGTTTGACTGGATTAGAAATATAACATTTTACGATTGATTTGAAAGCTTTTGACAAAATTCCCTTTTATCTTAAGCTGCAACTAGAGATTATTGACGTTACATTGGTAACTATAGGGTTTCGCCATGGTAACCAGGGTAATGGCAGGAATGGAAGTGTTTACTAAACTATTGTTAAACATCAGTATCCGTTGGAATCAATACAACATTAAACCCGATATATGACTAAATTATAAATTACAAGAACAACATTCAAACTGAATAACATATATTATCTTCATATCTTAACTGCGGTGCCAGAGAAACTTCACCAATTCCAGTCATTCAAATTAAAGAATGAAAAACGATAGAAGTTTTGACTTCATATAAATCAACAATTTCTTTACAAAACCAACCAAACATCAAACTGGGAATAACCATTTATGCACTTAATTATCAATATCAATTCCTTTAAAGTGATGAAGTGTGTTACTGTAGGAACAGATACGAAGATTCCCGTGCCATCACTTCCAAATCCGCTAAGTGTAACAAACAAGCGTCAATTGACGTCACCTGTCAACAGTTTCAGCCTTAAAATAAATCTGCAATCAAGCTTGTCGACTACTTTATAGTTGTTGATGAGTCCCACTCGTCATTTTGAAATATATTTAAGTTTTACAACCGGGTACCAACTTAAAAAGTAAGATGAATTTAATGATCGTTTGTATTCAAACCAGTTTGTCAGTGAACTAACATGAAACAAGGGGCACTAATGTGTGTGGAGTTTTTGAGTCAAAACAATTGTGTTGCTGTCTTTGATTTTGTATTTAATTGAAATCAAAACTTTCCTTAAATTTCAGAGTCAGATATTATAAGAATTGATTTTCATAACGTGTTTGTCCACACAGTTATAACCTGTTTGAAACTTGTATAGCTTTTGTATAAGTGGCTTTGCAAGCTTCGCCGGTTATACAGGTTTAACTTACAAGTTTCAAACAGGTTATAACCTTGTGGGAAACACATTATGAATTCATTTCTCAAAGAAAATCTATGGTAATTTAAATCGAATGATCGTTTGTGTTTAAATCATAGGGAATAACATTTTTGAATGTCAATAATATGACACATGTCATTGGATAATGTTTTCAATAGTTTAAATCCATTCTCTCCCCACAGAGGCAGCTCAGTCATACCCGAGTTGGCTCGCACTGAGCCGCCTCTGTGGGGAGAGAATGCCATAAGTCATAGTAAGAAGTTTTCCGGGGAATATGGTTACCATCAACATCTGATATTTGGGGGGAACTAGGTCTTTAAGATAACACACAAGTTGCTAATGGTGGTTTTCGTAAACCAACATGTTTACAAAAGTTATTTGATTATCTATCGTTTCTTTCGTTTCAAATCCCCTGTCTGCAGTAGAGAATTGTTCTACACGCAGTAAGGTTTGGGTGCAATGCTATACCGAATTTGTTGCTCTGGGGAAAGCGTGGATGTCAAAAAGGCTCACCCATCTTATGCAGACATGCTAAAATATATATAATAAGGGGATCCAAAGTGGTTCTCCCCACTTATGACATATTTAAGGTGGTAAATATAGAATGTTGAAAACGATGAAGTATGACATATGTCAGTAACAAATCAGAATTCTCCTGACAAACAAAACAAACCAGCATCTCCTCAAAGTCCCGTCCTTCAAACTCTCCTCCTGCGGCAGACGATCATTCAGCTATGCTGCAGCTAGTCTTAGGAATCCTCTACCCATTTATATCAAACTCTCACCTACTTTTGACTGCTTTAAATCTAGGCTCAAAACTCACTATTGAGTTCTTGCCTATCATTGACATCATTCCAGGTACCTGGTTCCAAGCTTCGAATGGCCATCCTCTATGAACTCTGGGTTCCAGCTTGTAAATAGTGTATAAAATTTCAACCAAACTCCCAAATTGTGACTGCTGACTCTGGGGGGCAACCTGGACTCTTGGCGCCACGAGCATGCATAAGTGCGTGGACACCTTGGCGCATTATAAATCTTCATTATTATATTATTATTAATTCGCTCTTTCTAACCTTTAATCGATGACAACATGGCACAATGACATAGTACGGGGAAAAGCAGCATGGTATTTGAGTTGCTTAAACTTTTCATATGATAGCAGTTTCATCGTCAGACATAGACTTACTAAATTAGTCGTTTGATGGTCTTCTAGACAACCTTGTGACTCTTTAACGGGTAGTTAACTTTATCGATGCGTCTTAAACTTCATGGCATCGGGAAAACTGTTTTATCGAAATTGTAATACAGAACCTTCGAAATAAGTTTAAAATGTCTCCTTATGATGTTTCTCACATCGTGATACGCCATCTCTAACTATGACACCTCGCCAATTGTGCAAATAGATAACCTAGTCAAATCTCGAAAAATGAATCAAACAGTTAAGGCCTTCCCCTCCGGCGATAAATGTTACAATTTGAAAAGGAAGACAACTGAACAAGGGCAATCCTATCCGTACAAGTATTCATCTTTTACATGTAATTGATTGTTAACCAATTTTCCAGATAGGGTCGATACAGAGAAAACAAAGCATTGCTTTCAGAAACTATCCACGATATATATCTAAGTATCAAGTGCCCTTGTGCAAAAGGCTGACATCACTTCTTAGTTCGATTCTTCACTGATCAATACAACAACAGTACCGCGTGTAACTTAAGTTCACTTGTGTGACGTCATTTCCTTCTTTAAGGACGAACACTTCTATTATTAGAAACTTTGAAAACGACCATCTTATCTCTTGTATCTTCCATGGAATGTTGTTGTCATTTGATTTCTTTAAGGACGAACAATATCACTGTTAGAACTGTGAAAACAACAATCTTATATCTGGTATCTTCCGTAAGATGTTGTTGTCAGTAGGCCATATGTTACCAGTGTTTTCATGTGACCATGAAGCACTGGCTGTTGCTTAACGGTATCAATCTGGTGTTGACCAAATCCATATAGAAACATTTTAAAGAAAATAATTGTGATAATGTACCGAATATGGAACGAACAATTACTGTCTACAATTTGAACAAATTCTACAAACCAATATGCCGTGGACTCTTTTTGATTAAAATGTAGGCAAACTGGGATATAGGCACATTGGGAACATGACAATCTAAAAAATGAGAGAGTACAAGTTGTACCAAAAGAGACCTAATATTTTCACAAGTTAGTATGTATATTGTAATGTCATTGAACACCCGCGAGAAAGCACTATATTTTATTCTTTAAAATCAACAAATCCTCGAAATCTTATAATAAACAAATCCATGTGATTTTAGGATAGCTATAATGGACCATCTCTAATTCGAGATATCTATTAAGACATCGCATCTTGTCAATATAACATCAATATCAATAAGTGTCATTCCACCAAATACACTTGCTCAAGACTCTTACTTTAGTACTCAGTTGCTTATCCATAAATTGATTTACAGTTAGTCGATCAAATTATCAATTTCTTCTATTCAGGCTACATAAAATATGTGCTGTTCATCACATTACATAAAATACCCATTGAAATAATCAATATGTCCACTCTCTTCTAGTCTTTAGAAGGTTATTCTTTTTTTCCTTAGTGTGACGAACCCTCCCTTACGTCTGAAATACATCTAGTTAGGTTTACCCGAAATCTGAAGGCATAACTTAACTAAAATGACCCAAAACTTCACGTAAATGCAAAAATGTATCTATTTAAAATTGCTGAACAAAACAAGAATCGTCATTTATTTTTCCACCATAAACTCAAACAAGTATAGAAGATATGCTCTAATTCACACTATGCAAAAAAAGGGCAAATTTGTATGTGATTTTGTGATAAAGGAATATTGCCTGCGATGAAAAAAGGACTTGCAGATTGTTCACTCTTTACAGACACACGGAGTCACACGAAGAGAAGGAAGTCGGCTCGTCTCTATGATGTCATAAGCAATGATTCGGGAGACATTATGACAAGAGGAAGACAGGATTTGTTATCTTATTATGACATTGCCATGTAAGTAAAACAGTATGCTGTACTTTGTTGTCTTAGAATGAATTAGGACAGGACATTGCTTCCACCCAAACAGCTATGAACAGCTTTTTCTCTAGACATATCTCCCATTGAGTACCTACGGGACCACCTTAGAAGTTAGAATGTTCTGATTCAGGTCCTGCAAGAAGATTGGCGACGGATACCAGATTACGCGACCAGGTTACGTGTTCATTCTATACGAATTTGCATATAAGCATGCACAGACTTTTGCAATTCAAGGGGGTTGTTGCGACGGGAAACATGTTATGTTATGTGTTGCATTTTCGCCTAAAACCGGTCCAAAGTCGGGAAAATGATAATGTAGTCTATCCTTTTCAATCCTAGTCTCTTTGATAACAGAAAAGTTTTACAACCTTGATTATCAATATCAGGTACAAGCTTGTCAGAAAATAACGAGTATATGCACATAGCGGGTCCATTAAAGAAAACACCGTACATTGGTAATTTTGCATGTTTTCTCATTTTTATTGCTCCATTCCAAGCTCTTTCTGAAATACTTATACTAACGGTCACTAGTTTAATCAGTATGGCATGGACATCAATATGAAACCGCCATACTTTAAACATATATCTATGTATCTAAAACAGCCATAAACATATTGCAGATAACACTTGTGCAAAATAACCTCAACATTGGCTTCAAAATTAGCTAAGGAATCATAAAAACGCCAAGACATCATTCCTGCGACGCATTGTTTGAAGAAGACTGGTACTGGAAAAGCAAATTATCGATTTTATGTATGGAACTTTTATGTACTGATAAAAATCAATACAATTATATCTAAAAGTGGTAAACACCCGATAGAAAAGAAAGACCGAGGGATTAAGGAAATCAACAATACATCGATATTGTCTTCATCGAGTCATCAAATACATGTTGGAACGTGCATCTATGCCATAAAACCTTTATCTTTACCATAGAACAAAAGTGACAATTTGATATATAATTGACAACATATCTGAATAATGAAAATTCATATTTTTAAACATTTCCATAATCCATAATCCATAAAGCAAAGTGAGTGCCTCGACCAAGAAGACGTATTACATCTATCCCGTGACTGTTGGGGAAGGACGAAACTAGCGAGGGTAATACAAACATTTTCATTCAAATTTATAAAACACTTTCGAGTATGAATTTTTCATGTTATCAATTCCGTATCTTTTTTACCACATTAATATCAAGAAAATTATATTCCTGTGAAAGTTAAAGTTGAAATTACTGGAACCCACGCCAAAACATCTTTGTTAGGCAAAACTGTTTATATATGCACATAAACAAGTCATCACTTATGTTTCTTCATATGGTTATCAAATGAGAATAAGAACTATCAGAATTGCTGGTAGAAATATTTTTGACTTCAAATAAAGCTAATTACATACATTAAACATCGAGTTGTCCATAATCTACCTAACCTTGCCTGGCATGATGTTCACGTTGACTACAGTAGAAAGGTCTTTTATGTGTAAAAAAATAGAAGCTTAGAAAATATAAAGGAGTGTGCCACACTCATCAAATGACTATAACTTTTTATCCACTTAGCTTTCAAGATCTCATATACATAACGTAATGCAAACAGCATTGCGGTTTTATTATGACGTTTTCATATTCAAGGTCAAAGGTCAAGGTTACGAGTTACAAAATCAATAAAACCACCCTAACAAACACGATAACTTGTCATTCGTTTGTGCTATGAAGCTCTTATTAGTTTCTATCAACTATGGAGAAGTAAAAATAATATTAATGATTTGCTGCAAACCGACAATGGTCAAGGTAACATCAAAGTCGTGGCTAAATAATAGTAATGCAAACAAAACTGTATTTTTATCATAAACACTTTTTACCATTATGATTAATCATTGTAATACTCAATGAAAGTGCTAACTAGTCTTGAGACCTTGAATGTCAAAGATCAAGGTCACGATGTATTGGTTATTGACGTGTTCAGCATTATAAACTATAACCTTTTCTCACTATTGCTTTCAGAACTATTACAACTTCTTACTGATACCCCTGAGCAATTATTTGGCATGTCCATATTCAAGATCAAAGGTCAAATTCACAAGTTCACAAATTCACAAATCACTTCTTTGATTGGCATTCACTTGCTTGACAACGACATTAGGATCTTTATCGAAACGTCGCTTTCAAAGAATAAAGAAGTTGATTAATAGCTTTATTTCGTGAATTCAAGGCCATCTGGCCCAAAGTAAATAGTTGTACATAATGTGCATGCGGATACAGGTTACGTGTTACAGTTCTTCTCCACGGATCTTAAAAACATTGAAAATATATTTGGCAACTGACATTTGAGTGACATAGTTTTTATCATTAAGGAGCATTTTAACACTTGTTAGATTCTTTAACTTAGATTGAATGATTGGTTGACAGTATTGACGTAGTTCATTTAAAATTGGACAGAAAAAAATAATATGAACTTCATCTTCAATGACTTTACAGAGTGAGCATTTGGTTTGTGAATCGTCATGTACAGAGTCTTTTCTTAATAACTGGACACCAAAGTTATTAAAACCACTTCTTAACATTAGCAATGCTTTTTTGTATTTTGAATAATAACCACTCCCAAGATAGGATTCCAAAGAAATATCACATTTTACAGATAGATAAAAACATAATGAAGATTTAGTTTCTAATGCAGAGTGCCAATCTTGGACAGCACAGTCCATTACTCTTTGGCGAAATATTGTAACAAACAGCCTTTCATTGCCTACACCTTGTGCTATCCATACATGTCCAAATCCATATCTAAACAGAAGATTTTTAACAAATGTTGCCCAATTAGGATATTTTCGTTCTGATGTATCTCTCAACATTAAATAAGTTTGATAGGGATATCTATTTGAACGCATGTTAAGGATCCTTATCCAATATATCACACAGTTGCTGAAATATTTTACATACAATGGATTCCTTCCACATTCACCATATGCAATAGCGTTTGGAAAACTATAACTTACATTTAAAACAAATTTACAATATTTTCGATGTACAATTTCAATTTGTTCTATGTTTTTAAAACCCCATATTTCACTACCATACAGAAGAATAGGTACAATCATGCGGTCAAATATTTCAAAAGCATTCTTTGGACAAATATCATATTTCCTAATTAAAGATTTAATAGGAAGAAGAGCTTTGTTTGCTTGTTGGCAAAGAACTGAACATGCTCGAGACCAAACAAGTTTTGGTGTGAACATAACACCCAGATATTTATATGCATTTACTATCTTCATCTCAAAACCATTATAATACCATCTTTCATGCTTTGATAAGGGACCTCCATTTCTAAAGACTATTATATTGGTCTTTTCTAAATTAACTTCCATTCCCCATTTAACGCAATATCGATGGAGAAAATCAAGTTGCTTCTGTAGCTTCAATGGGGAATCATTGACTAATACTAAATCATCAGCAAATAATAAAGCTAAAATGTTGTACATAGTTTCTGACACAAACACACCATTATCAAATTCAAGTTGTAGACCTTCCACTAGTTCTTTTATAACTAAAGAGAACAAAATAGGACTTAAAGTGCAGCCTTGTCGCACACCGACAGAACAGTTGAAATAGTCAGAGAGTTTCTTACCACCATTGATAACAACTGCTGATTTAACATTATGATATAAACTTTCTAGAACTTTATAACATTGTCCATGGATTCCATTATTAAGTAGTACATATAATAACTTTTTTCTGTTCACAAAATCAAAGGCCTTCTTAAAATCTACGAAGGCACAGTAAAATCGGCTACCTTTACGGGTGATATATTTCTGAATCAAGGATTGTAAAATGAATATGTTATCAATTGTTGAATGATTTTTACGAAACCCCCCTTGGTATTCACCAACAATTTCAAGACTTTCGACATAATCTGTGAGTCTTTTGTTAAGAATAAATGTAAATAGTTTCCCCATGGTATTCAATAGCGAAATACCTCTATAGTTGTTAGGATCATTGCGGCTGCCTTTCTTATACAAAGGTACAATAATTGCTTCAGTCCAAGAATGGGGAAACTGACCAGTCTTTAAAATTTGTGAAAAGAGAGGGGCTAGATATTGTGAAATGTCCTTTTTAATAGATTTGAAAAATTCAGACGGTATACCGTCATTTCCAGGTGATTTGTTGTACTTAAGGTTATCTATGGAACTCATCACCTCTTCAATAGTAATATCATGCGAGAAATATAATCTTCACAATTATCAACGTTGTGACTATGAATAAAAGCATCAACATGGGCATCAAAAGTGTTTCCATTATCATTATTCTGAGGATTTAATAAGGTTTGAAAATATTCTTTCCATTCATTCATTGATATAGAAGTTTCACCTGAAGATTTTGAGGTATACTTCTTAACTATTTTCCAAAATGATTTAAAATCAGTAGTATCTGAGATTTCGCTCATTCGTATTCCAATATTTTTTATTGAATTCAGTTTTCTTTTGCTTCTTAAATGCATTTCTCGAATGTTTAAAGTTATCGAAATTATCTTTTGATGGATATACTCTCAATATATTTAGTTGATAATACTTTCTATATTTTGCGTTTTCGCATTCAGAATCAAACCATTCTGGTTGAACTGGAATAAATTGTTTATTAGAGACACGCATATTCTTGCCACAGTCAGATAATGTTTTTACTAGGAAATTAACTGCAGATTCAGTGTCAGTATGAACCAATTCTAGAAAATCAATTAGACCTGTTTGGGTTATTATTGATTTACACCCGTTTACAAATTCATCCTGTTTTCCATGTTTCCATCTAAACCTAACCCTATCAGGACATTGTACAGAATCATTCATACTAGGTGTTTGGTTCGTAAACGTTTCAGTGCTTAGTGATACTGACAGAGGGAGATGATCAGATTCAGTTCTCGAGTTTATAATGAAGTTTGAAAGAAGAGAAAAAATACTGGATGAAACACAAAAATAGTCTGGGGTACTAAAACCATTTGGACCAATATAAGTGAAATCGTCAGTGGGTCCTGGCCATCTACCATTAACAATATTCAAATCAAATATTTTGCACAAATCTTATAGTTGTTTTCCATAATTATTTACTAGACAGTCTATATTGCGACGTTGCGGCGGAATAGACGTCGTTGAATGGTAGACTGTATCATCCAGGGGGAGATAATCGATGCTATCATCTTCGATGTAGTCAGATTCTGTACCAGTCCTGGCGTTCAGATCTCCCCCAAGTAAGACAGCACTGTCTGGATAGACCTCTTTGAGTACACCCAGTCTGTTACAGAGGACCTCAATGCCATCCTTTCCGTCTGGTGTCTCTGGTTGGACATAAGTAAATAGCACTATCAAAGTTTTATTTAACACTATAGGGATATTTGTTATAAAGCAGATACAATCAGTCCATTCAGGAAAGACTCTCAGTAAAACATCATTGAGATTATGCTTTATATAAACTGCTATACCGCCACTATAGCGACCAAGGTGCTTACGTTTGATGCGTATAGATTGATGACAACTGAAGTCATTTAATATATTGTCAAAATCAGATTCATTTTTAGCCCATGTTTCAGTAAGGCAAATTAGGTCAAACTTTGTAATGAACTGAATAAAATCAAAATCACTTAACTTATTGTATAGCCCATTTACGTTCCAGCTAAGTATAGACCAGGTTGATGTACAGCAAACGTCTGTGGAGCTCCTAGAGACATTGTGTGGACGTCCTTCATCCTCACTCACTGGACCAGGGCCGGGTCGTTATTGTCTATAGGGACTCATCCTCGTTTTCACTTGGATGATGTTCCTGGTAGACCTTGTCGATGATAAGTCGATCTTCAACCATGAATGCCGTCTTCCCTTCTTCTCGAGCAGAGACCATGAAAGGTATAAGAAGCTTTCTTTGCGCACGGACACGTGCTGTGAGATCTTGTGAAACTCCCCTATTTTTATTATCTTTTAACAAAGTTTTAGCAGCTTGAAGGACAGCTTGTTTCACATCTCTAGAGATAAATTTAGCGATTATTGGCGGCGGTGTTGCTCTCGATTTTAATCTGTGAACTGTATCAAACTCGACGTCTTCACCGTCTGACATCTGAAGCGTGTCTCTAATAAACCTTTTGACCTTCTCCTGACAATCCTTCGGACTCTCTGACATTTGACCAGGAATCCCATGGAAAATCAAATTATTCCTTCTTGAGTATGATTCAGATTTATCAAGTAAGGTTTCTAACTCATTAATACGTTCTGACTGATTTTGAACTTCCGTTTCAATTCTGGTATTTTCAATTTGAGTGTCTACAAGATTATCTTCAACATCTTTTAACCGACAATCAATCCTTGTGGCAAGATTTGACATTTCATGTTGAAGTCCTGTTATGTTCTTACTTAATTCAGTGATTTTGTTTGTGAGTTCACTTAAAATATGCATCTGATCTTTATTACTAGAATCATCCTCTCGTGTATCCACAAGTGTCGTCTGGCGGGTTGCTTCAGGAGGTCCTGGATTCCTCTCCACATCTCCATCAATCAACAGAGTGTTTACAAACACGCGCCTCCCTAGAAACTGGGTCACGAGTAAAAAGTCCGTGCGGGGATTGCATGTCATGGAAAGCGTGCAGTGGCGAACTTTGAGGCAGACCATTGAATTAAAGTAAAAAAACGGTGTTTCTGCTTCAAAATAGCTCCGAAATGACTCATGGATTGAACTAAAGTGAATTAAAGTCATAAATGTGAGTGTCAAAAAAAAAAAAGAAGAAAAAAGTTGATTATCCATAAAATAATCTTCCTTATAATATTATCACAAATCACTGACAAATTCACTGTAAACATGATGACTTGAAAAATCTCTGTGCTGTGAAGCTCCTTTTTGAAGTATCAACTTTGGAGAAGTTAAAGTTCACAACTTCTGAAATTCGTCTTTTAAGTATGTTGTTTCTCAGGTGTTCATTGTGTTGTGGCGTGGGAGAAGTTGGAACAAGGGCGAAACCCTCATTTTCACTGTTTCTCTGCAAACGCTATTCATTTTTTAAACATAATGCCGATTTAAGTATGTAATGCATGAGGTGGAGTGGATTCGTGAAAATAGTCAGCGAAGCGGCAAGTTGATTATTTTAATGTATGACTTTACGAAACTCAAAACTGACGCTTTCACATTTTACATATATTGCCCACATTTAACTAGCAAAACAATGCACTTTTCTGTGCTCACTCATCGTACATGGGACACAACCTTAAGCCACGCTACGAATGGGTTCACCCGCGCACGCGTATTGTCATTCTTTCACGACGGCGATGCAATTGACAACTCATGCGGGGTGCGTTCAACGTGCTAGGCATTTTCCCAACATGTACTCTCCGCTTCCCCCGTCCAATGAACAACACAGGATACTAACAAACAAATTTTCTAGATCGGTGTGCCTTCCATAGCCTAGTGAATAAAATCGTTGAGTAACCTTTCGTAGGGTTGCATGTTCGAGTCTATCCCAGGTCCTTCAAACATTATTTTCAAATGTGATAGGTTTTTAGATTCGTCAGATTTGAAAGGAGAATCAAAGAGCAGTGGATTCTTAAAGCCCCATTATCACACTTGCATGCGGTTCGTGGTGAAATTTAGCTATTGGGAATAGAAATACATCACTCGGTAGAAAAATCTTTCGTCGAAAGTTTGATTTCATATCTACATGTTTTAGTCAACAATGAAATACCTAATTCGACGTTAAATGTACAGTATCCTCTGCAAAAGTACCCGCTTTCTGTGACATCATCATTATGTGTGTAGGTTTAACAATGCGTCTCAGTTACCGCAATTGCGTCCGATCGGTATCAACTTGGGCGGGGAAAGACTCAGAGAAAAGGAAAAGAAAATGTGGTTGTTCGCGACAAAGACGGCTTTCAGGGTATATTTTGGGAGATGTGAGATGGCCACACTTGATTCGCCTTCTTGTCGACATGTCGGGGCTTACGTTTCAGTCATTTTGGTAAACTGTCTCTTATTTAATGAAGTTTTGGCCGATCCGATACAGTAAAAATATTTTTTAAAATATTGCACATTGATGATGGGCCTTTAAAATATAATCCACTGTTAATACAATAGAGTGACGTCATCACCATTGGATTAAAAACTACATAACAAATTGACATGTACTGCATGTATGTTTGCATAGTTTGAACGATAGGTTAATTAAAATTACAAATACATGACGTACATGTATCATATAATTTTGTTGAGTGAACGTTTTAAACTGGTCACATTGTGTTTGCTCTTCCACTATTTAAACGCTTGCTTTGTTTGCCATGTTTGTACTATTGTTCTTCTATACCTTTCAATAATTGATCGATTTTCAAGTTTTGGTATTGCCACTGAATGATGTGTTGTATGTTCTGACAAACATGGTCTTTGAATTGAGTTATGGATTCTGTGTTCAACCAAAGATGTAAATAGTTACGTCTTTTGTCCAACATAAAGTATACGTCGTAAACACTTTACACGTGTGTTTGATAATTTGTACTTTGAAGTGTCCGAACCAAAGTAATGATCCTGAGCTAGCTTAAAGAGATGGTTGTGGTATTTTGTCAAAAAAGATACCAATTTAACAATTTTGTAAAACGAATGATAGAAATATTAACAAACAAGTTATCACAATGTTAAAAATGATTAGATAAAAATAGGTTTTAAATGCAATGTTTGACAAGGTAATTGAAACTGGAGTTATTACAACATGTGCTTTCGAATGATTTAGGTATCTGCTTTATTGACGTTTCACGGAGTTAAACAAATCGATTGTTTAATTTCGTATACGATGAGACATTGATTGATTGCGGAATCTTCAGGTGAGATTTTATGTGCGCTTCCTTCGCTTATATTTCCCTTTGATTCCTATACCTTTCGGGATAATTATACATGCCATTACATGGTGTAGTTGTTGCAGAAACTAAGTAACCCTGATGTGATGAGGACATTCTACTTGTAAAGGCAAGTATATTAACACCCTCAGTGAAAGATATATATACACTTTTAGATGGTAACAAATTAATACGTTGTTCAAGAACTTTTCCATCTATGTACATATTTATAACTTTAAAATTGACTATAGATGACAGATCCAAGCAGTAAAATGTTGATTTTCTGTTCTCACGTTATAAAAGAATAAAGATGTATGCATTATGTCCATGTTATGTAAAGGTTCCCCGAATCAATACAAGGTTCGTATTGATCAGTACGACGTTAGACCTTCTGGAGATTCACGCATGGCTGGAAGACTTTCAAAGGCAGAACAGTTCACATCGTACAAGTGAAACTTTAAATATCGCTCTAATGGCAAGTACGTTAAATATGCAAACAGTCTTACTTTGTAATACGAACTGTAGATCGATCAGAAATATTTATCGATTAGTGCAAGACATCCCTGTGGTTAATCATCTATACAGTTTCACCGAAGTGAAATTTGACACTATTTATTATGCTATGTAATGATATTTCTTCAATTATTCATGTCCATGGTCCAATATGCACTCGGCGGGATGCCAATGAAACTTCATAATATCTTATAACCTCGACAAAGGAACGACAGTCATATACTGTCTTAAAAACACAAACACCTCTATTGCTGACATAGGGCCTTTATTCTGAACGTGTAGAGGTACAGTTCAAGCTGAAACAACAATCCGTATGCACCTCAGAAAATATATTCCTGTACAACATTCTAAATTCAAATGTTCATTATTTTGTATATGTTATAATTTTAGTATTCAACGAAATTCTCAATTGTACAATGTTTCAGCTTCGCACATTTGCATAACAATTACATGAAGAGCACAATGAAATACTTACAAAATTTCTTGGCCCTATCAACATCCAAAAACTTCATTCGCCGCAGCAAGCACATTTTGACCGCAGCCAAACATTCAAATCTCGTGCAGTATATTAAAATCCGGAGAACTTCCGGTACAGTAATGCTACTGATCCGGACAATGAACCGGACCACATCCGAAATCTGTAAATACTTAAATCTGTCTGTAACATTTCCGGCCCCTTAAATGAGAACTAAAGTGATTATTTAACCAAGCAAATACAACACAAAGACAATATATTAAACAGGCTTGATAAATTATTGATACAAACAATAGTTCATAAAATATTATGAGCTAGATTGCAGCAAACAGAGCTTGTGGACGGGACGGGTGAGCACAGACCAAGCCGTCTTGACTTCCACTGACCGAACAAGTCCATCACGTCCTGGAAAAATCTGAATCACACGTCCAAGAGGCCATACTTTTCTTGGTGTCCTTTCATCCATTATCAAAACAATGTCTCCAACAGACACATTTGGCTTTCCTTGATGCCACTTCTTCCGCAACTGAATCGTAGGGAGGTATTCTTTTATCCATCTTTTCCAAAATACATCCACAATATGCTGCACATGCCTCCAACGTCGAGTGTAAACATCATGAACAGTGAAGTCACCTGGCGGATAAGGCTGATTGGAACGGAGCAACAGTAGATGATTTGGACTCAGCGGCTCGGCATCCTTGACAGAATCAGAGATGTAGGTGATGGGTCTGCTATTTACTATGGATTCAACTTCACATAAAATTGTTGACAAATCTTCATCACGAAGACCTTGATCATGAACTAACAGGGATGACAAAACTTTGCGCACAGTTCGAATCTGTCGCTCCCACACTCCTCCCATGTGGGAAGCTGATGGAGGGTTAAAGATCCAATTTATTTCTTTTTGCAACATGTAGGTATTCAACTTTGAAGAATTCCAAGATGCTATAGCCTGTCGCAATTCTCTTTCTGCTCCCGTGAAGTTAGTACCATTGTCTGATCGCACCAACTCTGGACGTCCACGTCGAGCCTCAAATCTCCTCATGGCATTTATAAAAGAATCTGTGTCAAGAGATTCCAACTTCTCGATGTGCACAGCCCGTGTAACCAGACATGTAAAGAGACAGCCATACCTCTTTACTGATGCTCTTCCTCGCCTGACAATGAAAGGTCCAAAACAATCAACACCACAAGTTGAAAATGGTGGTTTACCAGGTTTGACTCTGTCTTCTGGCAAAGATGCCATTTTCTGAGTTAAAAGAGGTCCTCTCAAGCGCCTGCAACGCACACATTGTTGTAAGACCTTCTTCACTAAATTACGTCCTTTCACAGGCCAGTAAGTCTGACGAATGTTGGCCAATACATGTTCTCTGCCAGAATGACCAAGGAGTTCATGATGATGTCGAACAATCAACTCTGAAACCTGACATCTGGGTAGAATCGCAGCATGCTTCATTTCTGCTGATATTGATGCATTATTTAAGCGACCACCAACAACCATCAGCCCATCTTCATTAACATGAGGTTCAAGATTGAAGATCTTACTGGTTTTCTTTACATCCTTGCCGTGTGTCAGGTCATATATTTCTTCTGAAAAGTGACAACTTTGAAGATACTTAACAACTTCTCTTTCAGAGGCTTTCAGTTCCTTGGCTGTCAATGGATTTTGCAGACTTGGAGATGTGGATTTTCGAACTTTAGCAAGCAGGAAACCTTTTAACCTCAGAATCCAGCAAACTGCCTTTTTCAACTTGAACCATGAAGAGTAGTACCCAAGCAGGACAGATGTAGGATTTTCATGATCCTCGGACAACACAAAGCAAGTCTTTGATTTTATAGTTTCAACTTGGTCAGCAGATGGTTCAAAGGTTACGGGACACTCAGGCCATGACTCTTCTCGCTGCCAAATAAAATCTGGACCTCTAAACCACTCCTGGCAATCTCCTATTTTGTCTGCATCCAAACCTCTAGAAGTATGATCTGCAGTGTTAAATTCAGATGGAACATGTCGCCAATCCTCCACTGAGGAACTTTCAAGAATCCTGCTGACACGATTGGCAACAAATGTCTGAAACCGTTGAGATGTGTTCCTGAGGTAATATAACACCACTGTACTATCCGTCCAAAAGACTGATCTGTCGATTTGTACTGTTAGCTCACGATGCAACATCTGGTCAAGTTGTACTGATATGACTGCAGCTGACAACTCTAGTCGCGGAATTGTAATGGTCTTGAGTGGTGTCAGTCGTGACTTGGACATAAGCATTCTACAATGTATGTTTCCTGTGTCCGATACCATTCTGATATATGATACAGCACCAAATCCAACAGTGGAAGCGTCTGAAAAGTGATGCAGTTCACAAGAGACAAGTCGAAAGTGATCAAAAGGCATCAGCCATCTGGGAATTGTCAAATCTTCAATATGATGCAACTTACTCAACCAGGTCATCCATCTCTCGGCATTTACCTGCTCCAATGCTTCATCCCATCCCTTCTTCAATCGACATTCATCTTGGAATATCAGCTTTGCCTTTAGCACCACTGGACTTATAAAACCAAAGGGGTCATAGACAGAGCTTGTAACACTAAGAACTCCTCTGAGGGTGAGTGGACGTTCCTTAGACTTCACCTTGAATCCAAATGTGTCGGATGCAGTATTCCATGTGACACCAAGAGCTCTCTCTTGTGGTAAGTTGTCTTGTAAAGTTATGTTCTTGAATTGCTTTGCCTTTTCTTCAACAGGAATTACATCCAAAACATTTCTACTGTTAGAAACCCATTTTGTTAGTCTGAAACCACCTTTCTGTAACAAGCGACAAAGTTCATGTATCATGTATATGGCCTGATCTTCTGAAAACAGTGACTTCAAACAGTCATCTACATAAAAGTTTCTTAAAACGGTTTCAATAACTTCATGATCAAAATCATCCTGGTTATCATTAGCGGTGCGTCTCAAGGCAAAATTGGCGCAACTAGGACTCCATATCCCGCCAAACAAATGGACTGTCATTCTATAGATTTCAGCTGGTTGAGAGATGTCACCTCCAGGCCACCATAAGAACCGCAAAGCATTCCTGTGTATTTCAGAAACCTTAACTTGATGGAACATTGCTTCCACATCACCCATTATAGCAATCTTTCCTTCACGAAAACGGAGTAAAACACCAATGAGCTTACTTGTCAGATCCGGACCCTGGAGAACTTCACTGTTGAGGCTGATTTGTCCATACTTGGCTGCACAATCAAAGACTATGCGTAGTTTGTCAGGCTTATTCACGTTGAATACAGCATGATGTGGAATGTACCATATCGGATCATCCTTGGGTTCCAAAGCATCTTGCACAGGAAGTCTCTCGGCATAGCCAGCATCCAGCAGCTTCTGCATTTCTTCAGCATACCTCGTCTTCAGTTCATCATCTTTAGACAGCTTCCTAGCAAGAGACGTTAGACGAGACTCTGCAACATTAAAATTGTTGGGGAGACATGGGTGAACTTGTTTAAAAGGAATATCAAACTTGTAATGCCCATCATCCATTTCAGCAGAATCATTCCAAGTGTCCACAACACGTTTATCATCAGGTGACATAGCAACATCATTATCAGACAGGAACTGACATGAATCTATCTTCCAAAACTTCTCTACTGATGTTTGAAGATCATCTTTTGTTATCTCTGTCACCCCAATGTTGTTAACAGATACATGTGAACTAGGTCCAAACTCAAGTGGCCCATTTAGGTGCCATCCCAACACAGTCCTGACAGCGTAAGGCTCTTTCAAATCCCCCCTTCTTACTTCTAAAGGCACCAGAGCCGATGGATTATCTTGACCAATGAGTAGTGAAATAGCCATACCTTGTTCTGTAAAGGGAATGCTGATGTCTTGTAGATGAGGAAATCTGTTGACATCAGATTGTCTTGCCACATTGCTCTTCAGCACTGGTATTGCTGGAACTATAAAGACACGAGGCAATATCAAAGAATGACTCTGTTTTAGGTTTGTAACTTCCAGACTCACAAAACTAGCTTCAGTTTTACAGTTTTCCTGAGTAAGAGTTGTAAGGGATAATGTTGTACTTTCTTCTGGTTCATGTCCCAATCTATCGATAAGACTTTGTGAACAAAAACTACTAGTGCTCCCTGGGTCAAGAAGTGCATAGGTACTCAACATTTTGCCACTTTTAGCTGACACAAGAACTTTAACACAGGGTAAAGCAACACGTGAGCTACCGGCCCCATTTACTCCAAGCACAGAACTTTGTTGAGAATTAAAGTTTACCTGGTTTGATTGACTGGATGTAGGGTGTGAGGCAGAACTGGTC
The DNA here is from genome assembly GCA_916613615.1 of Steromphala cineraria. Lineage (NCBI taxonomy): Eukaryota > Metazoa > Mollusca > Gastropoda > Trochida > Trochidae > Steromphala > Steromphala cineraria. Next base: position 7,678,877 of record OU744721.1, on the reverse strand, counting down.
TGTGAGACTGAAGGACTGGCCAGCAACCTGATCCTGTGTTGTTGACTGTGTACGTCCTTGAGAGTTTCGCAAAGCTCGGATCCCAGAATGTAGTAACCACGAATGTTTCCTGTTACACCCGTCCCTACCACACTTGCTCTGCTTAGGACAGTCATATGAAAAATGATTAGCTGAAAAGCAATTGAAGCACAACATGTTATTCATGACAAACCTCATCTTTAAGTCAGGGGTAAGAGACTTGAACTTATCACATGTAAAAATTGCATGATCTTCAGAACAATACCTACATGGTGGCACACTCTGAGCAAAATAGTTACTAGTGAGCAGTGTTTCATTTTCTTCACAGTCCTGAGCACCTACACTAAAGTTTCTAGAACCATCTTTATGAGACACAAACCTAGAGTTCTGAGTTTTTATTGTAACACTGGACATGGCAGCCATACCAAATACAGGATCGTTGGCTTCTTCTGCAGCACACTCTACGAAATCTGCAAGATGGATGATGTTAGGGTAATGTCCTGTACGACGAAGATTCTTCATGACATCGTTCCTCCAGCGGCCTTGTAGATACGATGGAAGTTTCTCCATGATCTTCTGCATCCGCATTTGGTTATCTACTTCAGAAAGCATGTTCATGGCTACCAATGTATTTACACAACCTCTAACATCATCAGCATATTCCCGGAGTCCAAGACTATCAGCAAATTTGATACACTGCCTATCAGTCACCTTATCCACCCATGCTTTGGATATCTTATGTGGATTTCCAAAACGCTCAGCCAAAAGACGTCTAGCCTCACCATAACCTAAATCAGGTGTCATTACAGCACAGTTTTCAATCACAGATCGTGCCTTTCCTGTACAATATTGAAGCAATAAGTTCAACTTGGCACTACTGCTCAAATTTGTTCCTTCAATACAGTTGTCAAAACTGCGCACAAACATCCAATAATTCAAAGGATTACCGTCAAAACTGGTCAGCTGAGTCTTTGGCAACTGCAATACATTCATCACCTGCTGTTGAAAGTGATACAGCATACTGGTGTGTTCTTCGTGCTGCATGGTGGAAGCTGGGTTTTTAGATCTGGGTTCCGGAACATGCTGAAATATACCACTAGTACAGTTAGCATCATTGTGTGACCATGCAGGAACTTCAGGATTTAAAGGTTGCTTATCAGTTTGAGTAAGAACTGTCTTGACTTTAGTCTGATGAATGTTTCTTTCTGAGCCCCAGTCTACAAATTGTGTCTTCATCGTATCCCCCTTTCCATATAAGTATTTTGAAACATCAGAACTCATTTCCTCCTTGACCTCAAGAACAGCTAGCTCAGTATCAAGCTTCAATTTCTCCTGCAATTGCTCTAACTCTACTTGTTTTTTCTTAAGTTCTTGACTCTTCTGCAATGCCTGGATCTTTATCTGAACTAATGCCCTTTTTGAAGCTAACTGTGACCTACTGCTGACATGGCTATGCCTCGATTCTGCCTGACTCACTGAATCTTCAGGTTTAATGTCATTATCACCACTGTCAGAATGCCTATTTTCTTTCCAAATATTAACTTTACTAAGCAAATCCTTATGTCTGAGCTTAACTTGAGTATAGTATGCTTCCAGTTCATCACATTCAGCAGCATCATTAACCAATGCTTTCAATTCAAAAGTTTTTATGGCAATTTTCTCAAGTAAATCTAGTAATTTGAACAACTCGTTATCCACAGTCTCAACACAACTTTCAGGCAAAGCAACAAGTTCATATACTTTCTTCTCAGATTTGGTAAATGCTGACAAATATCCACCTCGTTCTCTTCTAAGACACACTGACTTTTCTCTAGGAATCCCTAAGTCAAAGTCCAAATTCATGTTTTCTGATTCATGGAAGTCTGAGGATCCAAACATGTTGATATTTTTCAACTGTCTCTCACAGAAAAAGTTTCAAAAACCTACTTCAAGACGAATCCCCGTAGACATGTTGACTCTCACCCAACACGTGCACGGACTGCACGCACCTGAAGGCTGGCTGAAGACGGACGGTCGGTGACGGCTGTCTCTCACACAGCGAAATTTTCTTGAACGATATTGCTGACATAGGGCCTTTATTCTGAACGTGTAGAGGTACAGTTCAAGCTGAAACAACAATCCGTATGCACCTCAGAAAATATATTCCTGTACAACATTCTAAATTCAAATGTTCATTATTTTGTATATGTTATAATTTTAGTATTCAACGAAATTCTCAATTGTACAATGTTTCAGCTTCGCACATTTGCATAACAATTACATGAAGAGCACAATGAAATACTTACAAAATTTCTTGGCCCTATCAACATCCAAAAACTTCATTCGCCGCAGCAAGCACATTTTGACCGCAGCCAAACATTCAAATCTCGTGCAGTATATTAAAATCCGGAGAACTTCCGGTACAGTAATGCTACTGATCCGGACAATGAACCGGACCACATCCGAATCATTACAGGTAAATGCGTGAGATATGACTTGTTTCTTTCTGAAATAACCAATCAATCAACGTCATAAGGTTTAATACATTTTATAAACTTTAATTCCATCAACCCCCCCCCCCCCCCCCCCCCCCCCTTTCTTCACTCAATTCAATTCAATTCTTTATTATCCTTAAGTTACACAACTTATCGGCGGTTACATAAAGTGATACAAAAAGTGATACAGGTGGACGGTGATTGCAGCGTAGATAAATATGGAGAATGCACATTATTATTTTAGGTACAAATTTCTTATATTACTCGCATTTAACAAATATTTACCAAGATTACACAGCTGTTTAACATTTAGTAAACTAAATAACTGGATTAATTTATAAACAGATGGATTTTTCCAGTAATATGGCTTAATGTATATTTATCTAACATTCATGTATAATTAGAACAAAATGAAACTCATTGTTACAATATCTGGTACGGCCCGGTTATCACGGAGCCTCGCTGACTTCCGGTTGTCCGGATTTTACTGTACAATTCACTTCCGTTAGTAAATGGCAGACAGCCGTCTCTCACTCACTCTCACTCTCTTCTGTTGTGGGCTTTACACCCCCACAAGCTATTGAAACATGGTGGCAGCGGAAAGAACTCTTCTCCTAACTTCATGGATCATACTGAAACATATTTTCCAGTGACACTTAGACTATTTTAATCGACTGAACTCTATCTGATTCTCGGGAGTGTTATCGTCTGCTCGTGTTGTGAAACCGCGGGAGACAAGTGTGCCGTTGTATTTCATGGAATAAGCGGTAAATATTGGAAAATATGACTGAAATATGGACATAAACTGTATATCTAACTATCTTTCTCATTGAATATTATTTCTAGTCACTCACATGAACTTTAACTATGAAAACTTGAATTATGTCATCTGACGAATCTCAGCCAAGACAGAATATGGCGACTATTTCCAATCATGATACCAGTCATATCAGACCACCTGATCCACTTAAATTAGGGGATGATCCTGTGAGAAACTGGACATTATGGAAACAAATGTGGGGACATTACTGTGTTATCACAGGTAAAAGTGTGGAAACTACTGATAAGATCATCTTTAGATCTTACTTGATATCTACAATGGGTGTAGAAGGACTGCAGATTTATAACTCTTGTGATCCTGCAGAAACTGACTCTGTGAAAGACATTATTTCTAAGATTGACTCACATATTCTTGGAGAAAGCAATGAGACATTCGAAAGGTACAAGTTCAATACTAGAACTCAGCAACCAAATGAAAATATTGACACTTATGTAGCAGCTATCAAGCAACTTGTCAAGACCTGCAATTTTTGTGATTGCCTTAGAGACTCTCTTACTAGGGACAGAATTGTTCTGGGCATATCTGACGCCAATACTCGCAAGCGATTGCTACAGGAGAGGAAACTGACACTAGCAAAATGCATTGACATTTGTCGAAGTCACGAGAACACTACTTCACAGTTGAAAGTGATAACAGCAGCACAGTCTGGAGAAGTAAACAAAATCACAAAACAAGCACATCCCATGTCAAGAAATCAAAGAGATAACAAACAGCATTTCAACTCGAAATCTACTCACAGAGGTTCATATAACAAGCAAAAATCAAGTACTTACCAAGGACAACAGCCACGACTGAACACTTGCAAGTTTTGTGGAAGAGAACATGTTTTTCGTAAAGAACTTTGTCCAGCATGGGGGAAAACTTGTAAATCATGCAAAAGACCAAACCATTTTGACATCTGTTGTACATCGAACCAGAAAGCTGTTCATGGGGTTCAAGCACAAGAAGACTATTCACATGATCATGATCAACCAGAAGATGGCTACGTGTTCACACTATCTGAAACACCAGTAGAAGATGTAAACAAAGTCAACACACCAGACACAGATCTCATCTTAGCTGACATGATACTTGATGACAACAAGACAGTAACATTTCAAGTGGACTGCGGATCAACAGTGAATATCATACCTGTCAAGTATGTAGAATGTGCATTGCAGGACAGTGAAACACAATTGAGAATGTACAATCAAACTCTCACAAAGCCATTAGGAAAATGCACGTTGCCAATCACCAACCCAGGAAACGGAATGTCTTACGAGATCGAATTTCAAGTCATCAAAGAAAACTTGACACCACTTCTCAGCAGAAAGTCGGCGGAAGAAATGCAACTCATAACCGTCAACTACCACAACTTTCAACAAATCAACAACATCACAACTGACACGATGATCTCAAAGTTCAACAACGTCTTTGACAAGAACTCACAAGGTACTTTTCCAGGAGTAGTACACCTACATGTGAAGGAAGGTACTATGCCGTCTCAATGCCCACCAAGAAAAGTTCCTATCGCGGTGAAACCGAAACTTAAGGAAGAGCTAGACCGGCTGGTCAAGCTTGGAGTACTATCACCTGTAACTGAGCCCACAGAGTGGTGCTCCCAAATATCTGTACAGGTCAAGAAAACAGGGCAACTACGAGTGTGTGTTGACCCAAAATCCCTCAACGATGCTCTACAACGAGAAAGATACCCGTTACCTACAATAGAGGACGCACTGCCGGAGATAGCTAAAGCCAGAGTGTTTAGCAAGGTGGACCTCACACATGGATACTGGCACTGCGTGTTGGATGAAGACAGCAGTTATCTTACCACAGTCATAACTCCTTTCGGCAGGTATCGATGGATAAGACTTCCTTTCGGAACTAAGGTTAGTTCTGAAATATTTCAGAGAATGCTACACAAGAATCTAGAAGGACTAGAAGGTGTCTTCTGTGTAGCAGATGATGTGCTAGTGTATGGAGAGAATGAGAAACTTCATGACGAAAACCTCCAGAAGTTGCTTCAAAGATGCAGTGACAGAAACATCAAACTGAACAGGGAGAAGTGTGTCTTTAAAACCGACCATGTAGAATTCCTGGGTCACGAAATCACTGCAAGCGGACTGAAAGCTGACAAGAAGAAAATCGAAGCAATCTTGGAAATGGAAACTCCAACTGACGTTGAAGCTGTTCGACGCTTACAAGGGACTGTCAACTATCTAGCAAAATTCCTTCCAAGACTATCTGACGTCATGGAACCAATCCGACGACTCACTCACCAAGAAGTTAAGTGGGAGTGGACCGATGAACAAGACAGAGCTCTAACAGAAATCAAGACCCTACTGACTGAAGCACCTGTCCTGAGGTACTATGATCCACATGAGGAACTACACATCGAGTGTGATGCTTCAAGCAAAGGACTGGGTGCAGCGCTAACACAGCAGGGTAGACCACTAGCATACGCCAGTCGGGCACTGTCTGACACTGAATGTGGATACGCACAGATCGAGAAAGAGTGTCTCGCCATCGTCTTCGCCCTGGAGAAGTTTCATCAATACACTTTTGGCAGACCAACCATCGTACACTCTGACCACAAACCCCTCGAGGCAATCTTAAGAAAACCCCTGTACAAGGCACCCAAGCGACTCCAATCCATGATGTTGAGACTCCTTCAATACGACATCGACGTCATGTACAGACCAGGCAAGCAGATGTACCTATCAGATATGCTATCTAGAGCATATATCAACTCGATCACAAGCTCTTGTCAACCTGACAAATTCTCAACAGTGAATGCAATAGGACATCTGAGAGTCAGCCCTGAAAAACTAGAGGAATTGCGGACTGCAACACAGGAAGACGAGACAATGAACATTCTCAAATCTGTGATCCTAAAAGGATGGCCTGAAAATAAGAAGGAATTACCTGAAAAACTAGCTGCATACTTCTCAACTAGAGATGAATTCACTGTGAACGATGGTCTTGTATTCAAAGGAGAACGCATTGTTGTACCTGAAAACATGCGATCACGCATCAAATCACTCCTCCACACATCTCACTTGGGGACTGAAAGTATGCTGAGAAGAGCTCGAGAGTGTGTATACTGGCCGGGGATGACCGACCAAATCAAGCAGATCACGGAATCATGTGACGCATGTCAGACTTACTGCAGATCTCAACAGAAAGAATCTCTGATGACTATCGAAGCCAACTATCCGTGGGAGATAGTAGGAACTGACTTGTTCACGTTCGAAGATCGTGAATACCTTCTTACCATTGACTACTTCAGTGGATTCTGGGAAGTCGACTATCTTTCTTCAACTACCTCATCAGCAGTGATCAAGGCACTGAAAATCCATTTCTCAAGACATGGCATTCCGGACAAGCTCATATCGGACAATGGACCACAGTTCGTAAGTGAAGAATTCTTATCTTTCACAAAATCATGGGACATTGTACACTGCACCAGCTCTCCAAGACACCCTAACGCTAACGGCAAGGCTGAATCAGGTGTGAAAGCAGCTAAAACTATGATGAGCAAGTGCAAGCGGTCGAAGATGGATCCCTATCTCTGCTTACTCGAGCTTCGGAATACTCCAACTCAGAACACAGGGACCAGTCCAACACAGAAGTTGTTCAACCGAAGGACAAGATCACTAATGCCGATGTCTGAAGAACTGCTGATGCCTGGAAATGAAAATGACTACAGGAGCAATCGAAAAGCTATCAAAAACGCACAAAGGAAAGAGACTCAACACTACAACAGAAATGCACGAGACTTATCTCCCTTAGATGTCGGCGCAACAGTGCGAATGAAACCTTTTCGACTAGGACAGAAAGAGTGGGAAATGGGAACTGTGACTAAAAGATATGATGAACGTTCTTACGAAATCGAGAGTGCGATTGGTTCGTACAGAAGAAATCGAGTACACTTGAGAAAATCAAGCGAAATCAGCCCTCCTACTCCTACTCCACGACAGACTCCTGCAGCGGACAGAGGTGTAAGACCAGCTGTTACACCCCTGACTCAGAACTCGACACCTGAGATGACCTCTGAACCCATCTCAGTACCTCGGACGCTGAGACCTCCTCAGGTTATGCCTCTACCTGAGGTACCAGTCAACCTAAGACGATCTACTAGACGAAGCAAGATGCCTGCTTACCTCAAAGACTTTGAGGTGTCCAAGAAGTAGATCGGCAACCTGATGTTCCTGTTCAAATTGACTTTTAAATGTTAACAAATGTGTTCAAATATTCAAAGGACTTTTAAAGTGACTCATCTGAGAGTAAAAGGATCTCTTTGAAAGTGAAAAGTTAAATATTCTATAAAGACATTCTTTATTGCTTTATTTATCACTAGTACAAGTGATTCTACTGTTGCTAATTCAATTTCATCCTTTAAAGTTAATTTTTTCTCAAAAAGGGGAGGATGTTACAATATCTGGTACGGCCCGGTTATCACGGAGCCTCGCTGACTTCCGGTTGTCCGGATTTTACTGTACAATTCACTTCCGTTAGTAAATGGCAGACAGCCGTCTCTCACTCACTCTCACTCTCTTCTGTTGTGGGCTTTACACCCCCACAAGCTATTGAAACACTCATCTTCAATGTCGAAGGTGCAATTCATACATTTTCTTTCACTAACATTAATATTTTTATATCTTCCACATTCGATTAATAAATTATGAGCTGACAAACGAAATTTGGACAAATATTTTGATACATTATTGGAATAGACTTTGTAAAATAATACTGCTAGTACAGCATCAATAATATGTTTATATATAATACATTTTCTTGATGTTGAAATCTGACCAAGTATACACTGAAAGGCTTGGTCATTAATTCTTTGCTTAATCGCAGGTAGGAAATGTGGGTGCAATTCTTGTCTATACCATACTTCTGCAAAACCAATTGAAGATAAAATAGTTTTAACCTGGTATGCCCAATTATTAACTGAACCCGACTCCACATCACTCAAACGCCATGACTCTCTCTCTCTCTCTGTATATGCATCAACGATTCCGCCTCCAATACCGTAGAACGTGTCTGTGTACCATAGATAACCACATACAACCAGATGGTTATTGATACAAACTTGTGAGTGGAATATACTACATTAAGATTAAACCATATAATCAACATACTTTCTGAGTTTCTAAAATGGTGTCATTTGCATAACAGCGACAAATGAAAACACGTCTTCACGTGCATTTTCTCTCTTTTGTATTCAAATAGGCTATAGATAAATATTACAAGCAAGTAATTTTGCTATAAAAAAACAACTTGATTTTATTAATCACCGTACTGTAGCTGAACATACGCCATGGGTCTGCATGACCTATCAGTAACAGCATCAGGTGACTTTTCTTACACAAATTATTTTGAGATATTTGTCTGAAGATCATATACAAATTCATTCTCTCCCCACAGAGGCAACTCAGTCATACCTGAATTAGCCTCTGTTCTATTACGCCTAGATCCTGGGGTTCCGGCAGTTTGCCCTAGCGGCAAACAGTTGTCACCTAAAATATCTCCCTTATTTCCAGCCAATGAAAACACCTTTTGGATATCCATGACTAAGGGAGTTCTTGACGGTCGTATAGTGACATGGAAAATATTATGTCTTTATGTTTATTTGTCATTAACAGTGTGAGAGGGAAACAATTTAGATAGAAACTGTTTTATAAATGTGTAAATTATTATTTGTTTTATGATAGATTTTAGTTTACTAATCAACCAAATAATAACTAATCAGAAGGTAAAAAGCGATGGTTTGTAATAGGAAGAATTACTTCCCCTGGATGTTATATTTTATATTTAAATCGAGGCAAACACTGCAACTTCTTTAAACATGTCAAAATTCACACAAGCGGATACAGGATTTTCGTTTGAGCGGGAGCATTATTTAGGTGTCACTAACAACTTTGCATAATAAAATACAGGTCAACAAGACAATTGAAAATGCTGAGGAATATGTGGATGACAACTTCTTTGTTCATTGTATGCGACGTCTCTGCTTGAGAACGACACAAGAATCTGTGTCGAAACGTCGCATACAATGAACAAAGAAGTTGTCATACATATATTCCTCAGCATTATTGTCATTCCAACTTCTAAAATGCCTCCCAAAGAAGTTAAGACAATTGATTATTATAAATTGAACATCAGAAACGAAAAACTCAGTCTATAATTTATTGATTATCAAGAAATTTGATTTTCGTTGTCACTTGTATGATATATAATTATAAAAGGGAAAAGTAACGACCTAATTACTCGTACCCTCGGAGTAAGAACCCTTGGATATTAACCGTGTCAATATGGTTAGTCCACACGTTTTATGTCTTGATAAGGTCGACTACCTATTCCATGGGATAAACTTAATCCCCATACATAAATAAATGTATCAAGGTTATGCAAGCAACTGTAATCGTTTATTAACACGATAAAATAAGGCAATGTCAAGTTTCTACTGGACAATAATTCATAATGATATAGTCCACTGTATCATTGAAAATTGTCGTTAATTTCTTTTATAAAGCATGTGTTTTATTTAATTCTCTTATTTTGCCATCGGCGATTTTGTTGATATGTTCATTCCTTGCAAATAATTTTGGAAAGCCAACAAAGAAAAAAATATTTCATATATGAGATTTGAACTTACATCTGTAGCAGAACAAGAGTCCAAAAATACCCGAAAAATGCACAAACTAGAGTAGCTTGCCCTTGGCGCGTAGTGATATCCTTGTCTGACATAAATAAACATTAAATCTTATCAATTACACAATTTATATCGATACACGCTTTTAAGCCCAACAATAACGCCCTTTCTTATTTTAATTGATAAACATTGGAATCAAACGGGAAATAATTAATTATTTGAATCTTGTTTACAGACTATTTTTACTTTGCGCATGTTGCTTCCTGTGGGTGGTGACGAGGCTCGGCACAATGGAGGTTGAAGAGGTGTACGGTGTCTAACAAAAATAATCAACTTTTATGTCTTTTGCTTGGATATTGCATCGAGACGTTTTTTGAACCTCACCAGAATGGTTCAGAAATACAATTCACCCGTCAGGGTGTATAAATATCCCTTTGAACTCGTCATGGCGGTAAGTTTCATAACTTTATTTCTCATGTGACAGTTTCTCTGCAGAGAATTTGTTACAATCAGCAGCCGCTGTCATGTCATATGTTTCAAATGATGATGACGAAGGATATGTTCATAGTCTGTCTTTAAATCATGTCAGTCATATCTTTTGGCAATCGATGGAATTGCCTTAACATACACTTTGTGCATGGATTGTAAGATTGTTTTATTTTGTCATTGTTTTAACAACCAATGCATTCAAGTTGATGATTGAGTCTTTGCCACAAGCACTGGGGCATGGCCGGGTACTGCTAATATACTATATTTGAACTGCCATATTTTGATCCCTGAAATAAACCTATTTCAAAACTTTTTTGTCTGTGACATTGGTTACATATCGCCACGTAATCCTGATGCCTATCTTTCATTTGACATTGATCTTACATGATCATGTATGTCACACGAATTATTAGAGCTAATTAGCGTTTAACTGTACCAGACCAGTTTACGGCGTCATTACAAGACGAAACACTCATTCTCAGTCAGCTTGCATGTTAACATTCATCTTCCACGTGTGATTTGTTTATTTGGGCTTATTGACCAATTAGGCGCTACTGTGGACACTTCTGTCTTGTGATGACGCCCTAAACTGGCCTGGTGTAATTAAAAGCTAATAAAACGCTTCCTCCCTGTCATATGTTTATTCTCAATATCCAACAAGTGTTAGATTTATGGAAAAAGAATCATGTTAGTAGTAATAATATCGAGAGAAGATCTAATTTTGATGAGTCTTTCAATATGTAAGCACGACGATAAAACGTTACAGTCTCACAGTCACAGCTTTAAGAGTTACTCCTCGAGTTGTTCTGGGTCACATATGCAAAACTCTTTTTATTACAATAATTACCCATATGGTTGAAAAATAAGTAGTGACATATTAATAATTTCAAAATGAGCACTGGTGCATATATCACTTTTGCCTAGCATCGATTCTTGTAGCGCGAGTGCCAGTATTTTTTCGTGTGTGACGTCATAACACACAAGGAAAGCGGCCCGTTTCATAGGTATTTCTAAGATGGTAAAATTGAATAGAATCATATATAGAAATTATTGTCATCGAAAGTGTTTCATGTGACTTTTACGAAACTCGTGCAAATTTGTGTATAACCCTCGCCCTTGCTCGGGTAATACAACAACTCACACTCGTTTCTTAAAAGTGATATGATACACTTCCTCGGCTAATAATATCTATATATGGTGTCATTTAAATGAAAATATCCACTGTTGTAGGAAAGTATCATTTTGGAGCCAATCAAAGTTGTATAGCATATTTTTGAAAACTATCGAAAACCGGACAGTGACTCGCATCAATCAGTCAAACGTTATTTTGAAAATTTATTTACAGTCGTCAGAGTGACAGTTACAAGTTGATAATGTTTGGATGGTTATATAACTAGTATTCATGTATTAATCTGGCTTCCACATATAAATATGACGGTTTTAAGATTTTCATTGATTTCATCACCCTCCTCTAAGTGGTTATTAATATTACATTATTTCAACTTGACTGCAGGCCTACGAGAAGCGGTTTCCAACATGTAAGATGATTCCAGTGTTCCTGGGAAGTGACATCATGAGCGAGTACAAGAGTGAAGACGGAGCAGACCACGTGGTGGAGAGGAGATGTCGCCTCAATGTGGACGCTCCTTATCTCTTGAAGAAGGTACGTAAACAAGACCATAGTCTTCTAGAAGTGCTTGTTGTTGGTAAAGTTGTGATGATCCCAGCAGATCAGGAGATCATAGTCTTCGAGAATTGCTTGTTGTCAGTAGAGATGTGGTGATCCAGAAATGTAACTGCTTTATCATAAGTATGACAGTATTTGATAGTGACATCAGGATGTCCTATTTTGAAAAATCAACTTTGACAAACACAATGATTTTAACATGATTTGTCATCACAGCTTAAGTTGACAGTATTAAAGAGAAGTCAACAATGCTCTTAGTAAAATGAGTTGCATCCAAAAAGTGCCACCCTTACCTCTAATAATTATAGAGTTGTATGCTACAATGGTAAGTGTAGTGAATAATTTCTGGCTTTGATTCATGTGTATTGGTGTTTCTATAAAGCACCTGAAATTGTTAAGTTTGGAACTTGTTCTAGGAATCAATGTGTATCAAGCACCTGTTTGTTGTGTTCAGATTGTGGGGGTGGACCATGTTGTGTTCATTCAGAAGAACACGTTGGACCGGAGGAACAGAACTCTCACGATTGAGGCTTTTAACGAGAGCTTCTCCTCCAGGATTATCATCAATGAAAACTGTCACTATTCTGTAAGTAGGAAAACTTTCATATTACTAGTTGTTCTATACTTTTGGTCTTCTCTTAAAATCACAATCATGCAACCTTGTATTGATCTGCCTGACACATCAAGGGTTGAAATTAGTCCTTTTGCCGTTCTAGCCTTTCAGATTAGTGCATTTTTGAGAGTACTAGCCCAAAAACAACCCAAATGGCAAAATACATCTACATATTCATACCTTCTTGAAATTCAACTAGTCCATTGGAGGACTACCAGTCACTTCATTTTACTAGCCAAGCACTCATAAGTTAACTAGCCATGGGGTACTGAAGAGTACCAATTTCGAACCCAGGATGAATATTTCAGTCAGTACTAAAGTAAGAAATATGCTTAACAGTTGATCCTTTTGTGAAAAAATATTAAGTGGAGATTGTAAACGGCATCTTTAAACATCTTGTTCCTTGATTTGTTGTGTATTGTTGTATGAGAAAACATGGTTACAGTGATGTAACTAGAATAAGGAAGAGTTTCAAGTTTCATTAAAATGTTATCACAAGTTGTTGTATTAGAGTAAATGTTAACAATATGTAGTGTTTGACACGTTCACAAACTGAGAACTAACTTCTGCTAAGTGTTCCCTAGCAACCAGCAGTCAAGGTTGTTGAGGGGAAGACCAGCTAGTTGTTATCTAGAGGATCAAGACCAAACACTTATCTCTCGTTCTGCCCTTAGCAACATGTTGAACCTGTCTATATACTCTAAGCAATAAATAGCCTATAGTTTTTGGGGAAATAAGCATCAAACTGATTTCACATCTTGTCCTGAGCTTACTGGAAACCCTTAATATAGAAGCCGAGAGTTAAAGATTTTGAACATTGGCTGTGTAACTGTGTCGCTGATAGATTTTGTGACGATAAAGACATGTCATGTTTTGATACTCAAGAATGATACAATACATGTCACGATAGACTATTTTCAAGGTATTTTCAGAAGAAACCCCAGCAATCCTGATCTTAAGGTTGAATAAGTGTTTTTAAAGTCAACAATACATATCATTATACAGACATTGTACACATCATGATACATATATCGCCAGATACATAATCAAAATACACAATGTATAAATTTATTGTCACATTTCTAGTCCCTGAGTAGACCTTTCTCATTCTTATTCAGATATTGTTCACAAGCACATGTTAATCCTTTGCTTGTTTCATTGCAATTCATAGCTGTGACAGCATTTATGAATTTCTCCCTGAACTTACTCGAGTTACCATAATTCATACTTTCTATTAAACACCTTTTAATCGCAATCAAACATCAATGTTATCAACATTTCACAAATGGACAGTGGCCTTGCATTTATAGTTGCAATTTAAGACTTAAGAAGTTACGATATATATTTACAAGTATATTCTATGCTGAATAGAGTCGAAAATGATAAGTATTGTCATGTCCTGTTCAATTCTCCTTCTTTCTTTGTATTTTCAACCTTCATTTCTCTTCTTCAAGCCATGACCATAACATGGATAAATGAGAAACTAGAAATACGATAGTAATATCATCAAGAGACATTTGTAGAAGTATTTTTAGATGTTGGATAGATAATGTTACATGACTGCTTACATGACTGCTTACATGACAAGTCCATGTAATGATATAACTGGCTCTAACATCCTGATGGAATTGTAGATCACTCAATGTCCAAACTCTACCAGTGATGTGTCGCACAGTGACATCTGATGTAATGATCAGTGCTTTGTTTCAGGGACACTTTTATTTATATGCAAAATGTTCTGTAATGTGCAATGATAGAGGGAAATGATATGTATATATATACGCTTTTGTCATTAAAAATATGAATAATGTCCAATTTGTACCCATAATTGTTCAGTAATATTTTTATTGCCTTACAAAACTTTGAATTCATGATACGTGTTTGAATAATTTAGGAATCTCAATTTCTGCCAGGAGCAAAATGAGGAAACTTTTCTCAGTGCAGTGAGATTTTGTTGCAAAGAAGGAATCTTTTCCAACTCAGCACAACCTCATGGGTAAGGAATCATAAATGAAATTGCCTGTCCTTAAATAGTGATTATTTTGTTTCCAAATTTTTAAACTAAACTAAAAAAAAAAACCCCTGCATTTATGAGGTATAGGTTTAGATATTTTTAAAATGTTCATTTTCTTTAAATAGATGAGGGTGACATTTCAGTGTTCATTAAGGCATGTAATTAATTATGAATAGGATCTTGATGACTGTCAGTTATAACATGTGATGTTTGTAAACAAAGATAAGCGACATCAGGACAGACAGACAGGGAGGGAGATAACCTGTGTGGGGTCAGAGGTCACAGTTGGTATGTTGAGGAGAGGCTGATTCACACATGACAGTGTCTTCACATGACTTAACATGTCACATGGTCCGTTTCAGGGATGTTGCAACATTTGAAACATGTACTTATTTTATTTTTGCAAAACAACATTTTGCAAGACAAAACAAAATTATCTATACCGGTATATATATTCATTATTGTATTGTGTTAATGTTTTTGATTTTTCATATGGAAATGTCTGACCATGTATGTTTTCATGTAGTATTTTGGGAAAACCTTTGATGATGATGATAATAATAGTCAACTTATGATGCACAGATATCCATCTGCTACGCAGTTGCTCAAAGCGCTACATATTATTACCCTGACAGAATTGTACTATTGCTGCTGCTGAAGCAGAGGTGCCAACCACTCCGATTTAGGCGGAGTTACTCCGATTTTACAGTGAAAACTCCGCACTCCGAAACGTAAAAATAAAACTCCGAATTTACCTTATTTTGCTTTATTAAAAATTAAAAACACAATTGCAATCGTATATCCTCGATAATGCACGGGAAGTGATGAAATGCGCAAGCGCTAAACCGGTGTTATTTCCGATGTTTCGCTATGAAATACAATACAAAAGCGGTGTTGTGTCAAACTGTATAGACCGACCCCCCTCTTCGCAGCTCTATTTTGCTGACAGTAAGTCGATATGATGCCCGTTGCATTGAAACTAAAAGCTCATGAATCATCAAATGACACGTTAATTTTAAGACGTGTATTATTTTAAAAAACTATAAAAAAAATTATAAGTGTTCACTTACGGTGTTTGTTGTTTGTTTTAATCATATAACATATTATTCTCGGCAAATTGTTAACGAACGACAGTCAACAACCTTTGGTGCATGAAGTGTTTGCTGGAAATGAGATATTTGTTACAAGCCTTTTCATTGGCTAAATTATGTAGGTCAACCAATCAGCAAGTCGGTTTAAGAAAGATCTCGAAACATGAAACGTGGTCGTAATAATTTCATGACAACATTTTGTCGATACAATATTAAATGTGTAAATATATCAGATTTTCTTACACGTTTTCTACATTTTATTTTTTCAAAATTAACATGTAGTTAATTGAAATATTTGTGTATTTAAAAGTCGAAGAATAACGATCAGAAATATAACCATGAGCAAAAAATGATAAAAGGAATGTTATTCGTCGTCACGAAATTACGATTGAAATTCAAAGTAATGTAAAACATCGTGCTTTCACGAGTGTATCTTTGACAAAGATTTGATTGAATTTCGATCAGATATGATTGATAAGTTTGGAAATATATCTTAATAATACTTTAAAATGGACAACAAGCCTTTTGAAGTGATAACTCTTGATAATATTTGAAAAACCGGGTTTCAATTGCCGATCGTTGATGCGAGTGAAGCCACATCAATCTGCCGAAATCTAACAGTACGTGAAGGTTGCTTAAATATTTCATATTAATATAATTATCTTTATATATTTTTCAACTTCTCTTTGTATATTTTCATTAAAAAAACAACACAACAAAAGTATTTTTATTTTACAAGTTCAATATAGAAATGACCTCGATGATTGTGCATTTTGCTTCCTGTAAACATCGACTCGCTAACTCGCTGGGCTGACGATACTCGTGCTTGGTCTCTTGATTTTTTTCATCTGCATCATATAACTCAGGTATAGACCGACCCCCCTCTCTGACCCCCTAATTTCTGGTGTCAAATTCTCGGCTTATACCCGGTCATATACGGTATGTTACTAAAACCAAGACACAGTTCAGGCCTACCCTGGGAGCTAGAACCTTGAATAGCCTTGTTGTTCACAAAGTGAATATGCTTTCAAGAGAGGAACATTCCTACAACACTGTAGTGTCAGGAGAGCTTTTGAAGAAAGCAAAGAGTGCCACCTACAATTCTTTAAAAAATGTTTGAACTGACACTTGCAATTCTTTACAGAATGTTGGAACTGACACTTGCAATTCTTTAAAGAATGTTTGAAATGACACTTGCAATTTTGTTTCTCATGATTGACTTTCTGTTGATATATTTAATGATATCAATAAATATAAAGTTCTAATTTGTTTGAAGCTGATATTTTTTCCTCCTGAAATTGCAGGACAATGCATGCAAAAGATTTTCTGGGGGGAAACTGAGTTGGGAGGGGATACCTGGATAATCAAATTCATTTTATTTCAGTAGGTTTAATTAAGTCAACCTTGAAAATAAAACAATGCACATGGGAATGTATTCATAAATTTTGCTTAAAAATGGAAAAATCTAATTCAATTTCTGCAAAATTTTCTTTCATATAATGGTACTCATATTAGCCTAAGAATGCAGGAAATTGCATTTCAGAGCTTCCCATTTTCAAAATTTCTTGGGGGGGGGGCATGCCCCCAAACCCCCCTAGAGGGCTCGTCCGCTGCGCGGACTGCGCCTGGTACTCCTCTTTCCATTCTTATGGGGTTGGCACCTCTGCTGAAGGCGCAGAGAATCTTAGTACACCTGTTTTTGGAGGTACCCATTTATACAGCTCAATGGACTGAGTGTAATGTGGATCAAGTGCCTAGCCCAAGGACACAACACAGACTTAGACCCAGGTCAAAAATGTTTGGTGTCTCCACTGGGATTCGAACCTGGGTCTCTTGCGTGAGAGGCCAGCATGCTTACCACTACACCACTGTGATCTTTTCTTGAACTTATGCCTAAACTAATTAATATTTCTTTTGTTTGATGATAAAATAGCCATGGTTCAACACTAATTATTAGCCAACAATTATTATTTTTACAGAATGTTGAACTATCAGTGATGATAAAGCAGGTTATAGACAGATCTATCACTATTAAAGAACTGGAGTTATTTGCTGCTGTAGGTCTTATTGCTCCTCAGTGCTAATGTTCTACTCATGTAAATTGATTAATACATCATTCTGCTATAATACCTATAGTTGCTATAAAAGTCCTATTTCACTAATCACTATTATCAAGTGCTAGGATCAGTGGTGAGATTTATAGAATACCAAATTACATTATTCTACTTAATTCCCAGCTCTAAGATTGTTTATGACATCAATGATGGTTTCAATTCTCTGAAAAAAGTGCCTATATTGAGGTGTCTCCAAGCTGTCTGACCGCTGTCCAGTGCCATCAGTTAATGAATGGATCAATACAAATGACCACTGTCCAATAATGCTGACCTTGCAATTCAGAAGGTTTAATAATGGCTGAGTGACCACTGGCTATCATGATAACTTCCAGCCCAAGGAGACGTTTGTTAGGGCTACAAAATGGAAAATACCAGTAAACTGAAAGTGCTTTTAGGGTTTTAGCAAATCAATCACATCTAATCATAGATATATATCTCTAGTTTAAAGAAGTCTGGTTCGGACATATGATCAAGAGGTGATGAGTTATGATAAACAACCAAGTAGAGCCATGAACTTGAAGCACCTCCATTGAATCATTAAAAAATCTGGTACTTTAAAATTTGCGATAATGTAGACTTGATCAAAGGAGTCTTGATGAGTTAATGTATTAAGTTATAATAATAAGGCAGAAGTGATTTGAAAGACCTTGAAAAGTCAGATATTTTATGTCATCCATTTGTAAGGTATCCTTGTTGTAAATCGATGACTGCTAAGAGCTTTATGGTGGTTTTGTAATACAAGTACATGGTATGGTTTATTTTCTATCATGTGGTTCCACGGGGACAAGCTAAAATACCATGGGCAAATAAGTAGTGGCATTAAATATGTTTAAGATCAGACCTTTGTTTTCTTTTGTCATTACAAAATATGATATTGCTACCTGAGATTAGGTATCTGATAAATTCTAAATAATGATGACGGCAAAGGGTTATAGATAATTTTCTTTTTTCAATGGTTTTAATATGAAAAAAGAGAACCAAGAATGAGATATTTTTTTTCCAGAATGGAAATAATTTAAATGAAAAGTTTTTAAAGAAGTGGAGATTAGAACGTAGAGATCTAGGGAATGGAATTATATTTCACTTTTGTATTTAGATCTTCAGATGAGATATATCAATAGGAACTAACCAGAGTAACAAAATCTCTGTCAAAACATTGTGACTAATTTGTGAGTTATATCCAAGCAGTGTATTAAATAGACTGTAAACCTAGCCTGTCCTGAAAATTTATTGGTTAATTCAGTAGGGAAAAAGAAAGAAATTTTTTGAAAAGTTATCAGTTCGACCAAAAAGTAACCAGTCCTGGCAAAAAGTAGCCAGTTCAAAGACAGAAGAACAGGCTATATTTTAAACACTGATCAAAACAATATTGATATCAAAGAATTGTGTTGTGGAATAAGATTTGACTGTAAATAATGAGTACAAGGTCTCTGAGAGAGTGTAGAGTAGAGCTGACTTGTGTGTGCAGTAATCAGGCTGCTTGAGGCTGGTTTACAGTGTAATCTACAGTTTAGTCCCTGATGGGCTCCTGAACAGTGTAATTAAGCTGCTGATTGTACCCGCTGTCTGATTGCCCCCTCCCAGGTTCTCATCTCCCTGGGGTAGCAAACTAGCATACTGGCATCTCATAGACTCTCTTACAGTCAGCTCCCAGCAATATGTAGGCTCAGACAATGTCCAGTCTGCAGTCCTGGGCCCTCAACTTGGAAGTCTTGATTGTCTCCTCGATCTATGATTCTAAGCCTTTCAGTGTGTCCTCAGTGTGTAAATCATTTAAAGAATTTGTTGACTTATATGTCCGATAATATAATGTTATTTAAAAGAAATAGATAGCAAAACAGATTGAAAAGAAACATTTTGAAACAAATGGCTTTCAGAAATTACACATATAATTACGTCAGCTCCTAATCAAAAGTGTCTTAAGTTCGGGTGACCTTTGTGTGGTGTCAGAATCTAGGTCAGTTTGCCCTATATTTTAAAGATGAGATATTGTCAGGTAACAGCAAAAACTCTCAAGATATTTTGGTAAGCCAGTCAAGTCCGGCATGTTTACTTACTTACAGTCTGCTAAACAATTATCAATATATTCCTGCCAAATGTCGTTCAAATATTACCAAATGACTGTCTAGTAGTCCCCAGATTGTCATTTCTTCAATCACAATTATTGAATATCTCTCTAAACTCCTATTGATAGTTGAGTGCAGTCTTGCTAAGAGTTTAAGATTGCCATGTGATGATCTCCTTGTTCTAGTGACCAAGCTCTCCTGGGGCTACGGACTGGTAGAACAGTGATTCCTAGTGAATTGGTATGTCAGGATTGCTTTCTAGCAGCTTCATGTTCAACCTCTATTTAAATTAAGAGCTATTTTAAGACAGTGTATAATTATTTCTCAATTATTAGGTCTTACATTAGAAAAGCATGAGTTCTCAATATGCTTTCTTTATTGGAAACAACACAAAATTAAGGTGAAATGCCATAAACCAGACTATATATTTTACAGAAGATACATATAATACACACATACATTTTTAATTGGTAGCAAAAATAGATAGTTTATTAATTATGATGATAAATGACATTGTTTAGATGTTAGTTTGCCTATACATTTGTAACACAAGAACCCACACACTAGGACAGCTGTGACAACATCCTGGGTTTGTGCAGTTAATAACATCTGTTTAGAGTTACTCCATCTACAAATAGAACAGGTTAACTACTCGTTAAGTGTATTGATAACAAGATCTTTAAGCAGGAGGTATTTTTTGTTTTTGTTTTTGTCTATTAAAAGTTGGCGACAGACTGTAGAGTAATTATCATCAGTTTCAAGTTTAGCTAACTTTGAGTGACAGATGTTGAAAATTCTTAAATAGAATTTATGGTTTATTTACAGCGATCGTGAATAAATTGAGCTATTGAATATAAATGTTCATGTATGAGCCCAGGGATGCAGAAATCGGTCTATTTGCCGGACATGTCCGACTGGGAATCCAGTTTGACCGATTGAAAAAGTGACCTGTCGGACATTCAAGAAGTCATTTGACCGATCGAAAATAATCAAAGAATTATTAAACAAACAGATAAACAAGCCTGAGTTGACAAACAAGCAATCAATAAAGGCCAAATGCCCCGCTTGTGTCGGTCATAATTGTTATGAAATATAATATTAAATATTCACGCATCATTCACGTACTGTTAAATTCCAGCAGAAATCACGATGTATGTGGCTTCACTTGCATCAGCGATCGGGAATTGGAATATTTGATTCCCAAAATATTATCAAGAACTAACGCTTTATGAGGCTTGTTATCCATTCTAAATGTTTTATATAACATATTTCCAAACTTATTTATCATATTTAATCGACGAATTTCAAAGAAATCTTTGTCAAATATACTTTCGCGAAAGCACGTTGTTTTTGTACTTGGAATCTCAATCGTAATTTCTTGACGACAAATAACTATCAATATTCTTTCGTGGTCATTATCATAATTTGGCAAATTTTTCTTCAAAATTTATTTACGTAATTATTTCAACTAACTGCATGTATTTTTTTAAAATGTAATATATCGAAAATATTTAACAAATATTTGAATATTTAGACATGTATTATTGTATCGACAATGTGTTGTCATGAATTTATTACAACCACGTTTCAGTTTCACACATCGTTTTCAAATCGACTTGCTGATTGGTTGACCTACTTTTCTAGGCCAATGAAAAGGCTTGTAACAAATATATCTCTACTCGTAAACACATGCAGCAAAAGCTGTCGACTGATTATTCACGTTTCTTTTTCATGAGAATGATATCATGTAATCTGATTAAAACAAACAACAAACTATGTAAGTTAGCATTTGCAATTTCTTTATGATTCTTTTTAATAATATATGTCTGGAAAAGTGTTAATTGATGTTTAAGAAGACCTGACCAACATAGTCAAAAGTATCGATGTCAAAATCAATGCAACTCGCATCAATGATTTTCTTGATTTCATGATTAATCTTGAACCAATGCATATTTTCCGACGTGTTAATATTTTACTTCCGGGTCGGCTTATACGTGGAATGTCCGATTGGCAAAAATTTGAATCTGCATCCCTGTATGAGCCTATTGTATAAACTTTCTAAGCTCTAAAATAGTCGTAGGTTCTTTACTAAGAGGGTTTGAGAAAAAAAAATGACTAAGAGAATTTTTTTCATGTTTCTCAGATACACTGATCATGTTTTGATAATTTTTGACTAATTGTTATCTGTTTATGTTTTATTCACTATTTAGGTGATCTCTTTCCATCTTCAAGCTCCTTTAAACCTTATCTTCTCTTCTCAAGCATGCCGCTTATGGCTGAAATATTGCCCAAGCGGTGTAACTCACTCACTCTCTTCTCAAGAGGGCTTTTTGTATCTATTACACAGCTTGTTACAAGAAAATAACATGATCTAGTAAATCAAATTTACATCAGTGTTCTAAAGTCAAAGTACAAACCTTTTTGATCAGTGGACTTCTAAATGTAATAATCAAAATCATTCCACAAAAATACATTTTCATACCCAGATAATTATTTTCCCTGTGAATTTGACTTGTCTCACCAATCATATATTCTTTATAGCTCATTGTCTACCAAAATAACACTGATTGGTACCTTGCCACAACTCACCTCAAATCACCTAGACTAGTTTATCATATTTCAATCTTAACATAACCTCTTTAAAAGTAAGTTAAGATCTGAAGTAGTCTTTTCTCTGAGTCTGTTTTCGTATATTTAAAAAAAGTTTGTTTTTTTTCCGGCGAATGAAATTTCAGTGACTGAATATCATTGTAAGCCTTGTTATTTTGTTTAAGGTTCACCCAGAAAACCCTGGCTGGACGTGTTTTGAGCAGGATGCCAGTCTGGATATTAAACACTTCTTCGGCTTCGAGAGTACAGTGGAGAAGATAGCCATGAAGCAGTACACACAGAACATAAAAAAGGTGAGATCGTTTTTTTAACAAAATATCAGAACATATATTTTAGGATAATTTATTGTTCTTAGGGATTACGCTGCTAATGGCTGAAATATTGCCCAAGCGGGGTAAAACAATCACTCACTCACTCACTCACTCACTCACTCTAAGGGATCAACATCTAAATACACATTCTTGTATAATTGACAAGAACAATATATATGTTATATGTTTTGCAACATTGTTCTCTCACAAAATGAAGATATATAAGATTGAACCAATGAACTCCTCAATACATGTGCAGTTATGTGTCATTGTTGAGTTGTTTAAGTAACACAACACCCATTTGCCCATGAGTTTCATATTTGTTACCATTATTACAAACATGAGAGGTGATCACTTATATTGCGTTTATGACTCTATGACAGTAAATGTTGTCAACGTTAATGTTATCATTGTATTTTAGCATCACTTGGTCCATTCAAAATGAGATAAATCACCAGATATATCGATGTAGATTGTTGACTCATTCATTCCATTGAAACTGTCACTGGTCATCTGTCTAGCCAATAAGTGGACATTCAGGTTCAATAAAAAGGACAGTATGATTGGTTTTCTCACATGAAATTGCTTCATTGCTTACATTGCTTTACAACATCTGTCAATTTTGGTTGGATACCCAAAGTATTAATCGCTGGAGTAAATAAAATAAAGTCCTCAAGACGTCACTTACATCTATAACAATCTCTAGAACTAGGGGGTTCATAATGTAGGGGTCAGTTTCTGACTTCCTTCTGTTTACTATGGTTTGTTCCGATCAATATCCTAAATGTAGAGGCCTCATGTTTTTCTTTTCTCAGCAATTACTAGATATATTTCTGTTGACATTGTCAATATTACCCTAGAGTACCTGAGTTAAAGCCCTGTTTGAAGTATTGACTTGGTGATGAGAAGATAAGTCGTGTACATATATAGAATGTCATTCTAGTGCATAAGTCGTGTACAGTGTTGGATGACAAGGCTATTCACCCTGTTGGCTTCACTGACTTAAGCCTAGTTTGGAACAAACAGTGGTAGAGTTAAGGCAATAGACATGACATATCAGTTAATGAATATCACCCCTAATCGGGATCATTGGGGCTGAAGTTACTTGTTGCTACCATTATACACCATGAAGCAAAGAATTAAATGAAGTAGTGTTCTGTTGAACATAGCCGTTGATTGTTTATCACTCTCTTTCATTGAATAAAGTATTTTTAAGCCCTACCTGTGGATGATTCTATAAACAAAATGAACAGAAGGGCTGATAAGTTAATGTGTTGATGATTGGGTCAACTGACGGACAGGCGCAACAGGTTAACTCCTGCTCAGAATAGAGTAAAAGTGTGTAGATCAGATGTGTGCAATATCTACACTTTATGTGGACTGAGATATTTTGGGTGTAAAATAAGCTTGGCTAGCATTCAAGTACTATGAAATGATGATGTTCAGCTTATTTGTATTGAAAAATAAAAATTCCAAACCAATTATTTAGAATTGTAAAAGTCTGATCTTGGTATATTTATTGATTTTTTGTCAATTGCAAATCTATTCTTCCCTTTCTAAATGTACGTTTATTTGTTACGACAGTGAAATTGTGGAGCTCTTTCTGCTCATCACATGGACTGGTTTCACCTGAAACTCTTTGAATCAGGTACTTTGACAATAAGTTGGCATTAATGTAAAAAGGATACACGAAGCTCGTTAAACGTATTATTCACAAGAAGCTGACCTACAAGATATGGGCTTAGCTAAGATATTTCCAAGAATCAAATGCTTAATATTTGATATCAGTGTAGGCACCTTGCTCAGATAAGTCACAGGAAGATGAATGAACTCATTATTAGCAGTGTTTTACCTAACTAATGATGGATTCACTGGTGCACTTTTTGCCTTGTATAGTTCACCTTGTGTTGAAATCTCTACCTTGCTAGCTAATTATCACAGTCGATAGAGTGTGCCATTGACTGACTATGCTTTTGGATACTATGGATGTTGTTGACACTCGGTAGCACTTAAAGGGGAAAACTGATATATCAAAGTCAATGATGTTCCCAACCCTGTAAAATGTAATCATGTTGCTATTGTGATCACAGCTTGGAGTGAGGGCGAGGCCATCTACAGTCCATTAGCTCAGGACATCAATGGTAGGGATGTATGAGTTGGCTGTTATGATTGTAATAGTGAATTTTTCAAACTTTACTGGTTACAAATGAGCCTTGTAATGGACGTTAACTAGCCAGTTGTCCTTGGAAATCATGTTCTTGTTTGTGAAGTTTGCAAAAATAGCCTACTTTCCGAAGTTAAATACTTAAAGTACATAATTATCACTTGATAATATAGCGCTTTTCACTTGTTGATTGAAATGTTCATACTTTTGAAGTCAAACCCATCCTCCTGTTAGATTACATTAGTAAAGGTGATGGTCATGATTATAGACATGTTTATAAAGCAAGTTAACCTTTTACCAGCTGATTTCACATCATTCATCAAAGTCATGTATTTTGTATACCAGGACACATAACCTGTAGCAAAAAGGAATTAAATTAGACTTGTGCTAGTGAAAAATAAACTTTCTTAAAGAAAACACACCAAAACAAGAAATAACCCATCTGCATGCAAAGGAATTGTTGATCATTGATAAAGTTCCAATATTTTGATGACTGACATTGATTATTTCGAAAGCTTGAGAGGTGAGAGTCTAGCTAGGTTATGTGAAGCACATGGTCAATACTGCAGTGAGTAGTTGGGTATCTGGTACCTGGTACAACACTGAGTCTCTCACCTCACTGGTAGCAGATCAATGTCACTTAGTGAAGAAATGTTGTCACACATCTCCAAGTTGTGATCCTTATCGAACTGGATATTGATTTATTGAATTTGAGAAGCACAAGTCGATACTTCATCATTACTTTCTTATTTGGTATACATGGTCATTCGAGGCTAATCAATGCCTCATGGTCTCTCTCCCTCCCTCTAACTAGCAGAGTGCTTTGTGATGTTATGTGCTTCATTTGCCTTCCACTTTGATTAGTGTTTCATATGCCTTCCAGTTTGACTAGTTTTACAAGTTGTCTTCTAAAGATAAGGTGCAATCTCCCAGTATTCAATATTCATTGAAATTCAATTTTGCTTTTCTGATAGAAGTTATTTTTACGATTCCTCTCAAACAACTGAATGAATTGATAAATTTAATGTGTGACATCTGTGTTGGATATATATATGTATCTTAAAGAACAAGTGTTGAGTTGGTAAATTATAGATACAAGCACCAGTTTTATGCTCAAGTGATTTAGATACATGTACATACAACTACTAGTCCTGGCATCAATTTTGTACACGCTTTAGGCAAAGTGATGAAACAATAGACAACAGCTGTCCAACTGAACGTCACATTAATTTTGTCACTTAGTTCTACAAGGTCAAGAGTTCTTTTGTATCACTATCATGTTCTTCATCTATAATCCCTTTGTTAAGTTTTAAAAGTTCATCTGCTTACTTTGGTGTCATGTATGAAATATTGGCAATGAGCATATGGCTTCCCCCGTAGGCATATGACACTTTATAATTTTGATAAGATATTTTGATGAGATATCCTAATTCAGGGATCAGCTGATTTATTGATAAACAATTTCTAGTAAGTCTTAGTTGTATGCAGAATTATGGTTGAATTACATTTGACATAAATAAGTTTGCAATGATATGTTAGGAATGCATGATGTAACAGGTCATATTACACAGGGCACCTGTTTCAGCCCACATACCGGTACACACATACAGCTGATCTACAGGGGCAAAGTCTGACAGGCCTGACCAAAGTGACATATATCTACATGCTTATGTGTCATTGAGGATAGGTTATCTAAAGCCTGATGTCACTTCATCAGCAATTTGTATTTCAATGTATCAGTTATACAAAGCACACCAATATCAGGGTTCGAAATTAGCACTAGCCCGGTAGCCAATGGCTAGTGAAAAAGATGCTGGGCTAGTAAATTGTAATTATGGGTAGTCCGAAGGACTAGTTGAATTTAAAGAAAATACGATTATATATGTGTATTTGGCTAGTCAGAATATGTTTGGGCTAGTGCTCACAGGAATGCACTAGTCCGAATGGCTAGTACCCATTTAGGACTAATTTCGACCCCTGAATATGATTTTTAGCTCACCTTTACAAAGTAAATGTGAGCTTATGTCATGGCGCTTCGTCCGTCGTCCGTCCGTCCGTCTGTCCGTCCGTCTGTCCGTCCGTCTGTCCGTCCGTCCGTGAACTTTCACGAAAAAGACTACTCCTCCTAAACGAATTCAGATATCATTCTGAAATTGTAGTATGTTATACCCATGGTGATTCCTCACAGAAAGGTAGACGTTTCAGTTCTGAGAATCCAAGATGGCCGCCATGACAGCCATATTGAATTTTCATTTAGATTTCATGAAAAAGACTACTCCTTCTAAACGAATACAGATATCATTCTGAAATTGTAGTATGTTATACCCATGGTGATTCCTCACAGAAAGGTAGACGTTTCAGTTCTGAGAATCCAAGATGGCCGCCATGACAGCCATATTGAATTTTCATTTAGATTTCATGAAAAAGACTACTCCTTCTAAACGAATACAGATATCATTCTGAAATTGTAGTATGTTATACCTATGGTGATTCCTCACAGAAAGGTAGACGTTTCAGTTTTGAGAATCCAAGATGGCCGCCATGACAGCCATATTGAATTTTCAATTAGATTTCATGAAAAAGACTACTCCTTCTAAACGAATACAGATATCATTCTGAAATTGTATTATGTTATACCCATGGTGATTCCTCACAGAAAGGTAGACGTTTCAGTTTTGAGAATCCAAGATGGCCGCCATGACAGCCATATTGAATTTTCAATTAGATTTCATGAAAAAGACTACTCCTTCTAAACGAATACAGATATCATTCTGAAATTGTAGTATGTTATACCTATGGTGATTCCGCACAGAAAGGTAGACGTTAAAATTTTTGAGAATCCAATATGGCCGCCATGACAGCCATATTGAATTTTCAATTAGATTTCATGACAAAGACTATTTCTCCTAAACCAATCTAGATATCATTTTTATATTGTAGTATGTTATACCTATAGTGATTCCGCACAGAAAGGTAGACGTTTCAGTTTTGAGAATCCAAGATGGCCGCAATAGCAGCCATATTGACTTTTCAGCTGCAGATGACACATCATTATTATTAAATTTTAAGCTTTCATCAAGTGTCACTGTGATCACTGGCACCATATAAATTCTCTAATTTGAACTTACTAATCATAATATTATCTTAAATATGGAATATTTAAGATTGTCGTGCAAGTTGTTCTATATTTTTAAGTGTTTCTAAAAAAAATTAAGATGAAAGACAAACATGATTGATTAATTTGTTTAAAATCTTTATGGCAACTAGCTGCAAAAACCAAATCACATTAAACATGTTCAATTTTAAACAATGGTATCTCCCTTATATTCCTTTAAATACCACACATAAGGGGCCACAAGAGTTCAGATATTCCACTCTGTTGTCTAACACACATCCCAAGGCAGGCTGCTAGCATCACAGTGTCAGCTGCTAGTCTGTTGCATAATCAACCTGACCCAATTGATATGGTAGAGCATTATGCTATATGGCCATGGCCCATGTGTATGCAATAAAAGTTATGGACTTGTATTCTCATGACAGTGATATGTTCTTTCTAAGAATAACAACTTACACAAAACTTGTCTACAATAAGCTTTGTGTTTAGCAATCTACATGATAAGTTGATGTGGAATGAATATGCAGATGAAAATCGAAAAGGGTTTAGTAAGAAAAGTAAGGAAATTTGATTTGTCATATCTCTCTGTTGATTTGACAATGCAAAAATGTTTACCATTATAGTACTGTATGAGTGTTAAATAAATTGATACTTTAATGAAAGACATCTCATGGTCACTTGACATGTAAATATTATGTGAACAAAATAAACGTGTCTTATGCATTGCTGTGTTTATGACTTTCCTCTCAATCAGTCATTCATTTTCCTTGAAAAATCTGCACTTTTGGGACTCTCAATATCCCATGCAGCATAACCATCAGTGAAATAATCTTGAAATCATATTAATGATTCACTACAAAACAAATGTAAGTGCCCACCATCCTGTAAGTAATGAATGACATTTAAATGGATACACCTAAACCAATCAAGATATCATAATGAAATTAATACGGATGCCCACATAAAAGTAGCATTTTGAAGATTAAAAAGTACAAGATGGTCACCAATTCAGCCATAGATATACAAAAAAGTTATACAAAAACCTACTGCTTGTTAACTTATCATGATTATATCATTTGTGTATTAATGTTTGTTCAAGCTCTAGTCGTTTCCAAAAGAAGACTAGTATTTTAAAAGATAAAAAAATCATGATGGCAGCCATAGTCAATTATATAAAAGATGGTTACATGTATAATTAAACCATTTTACCACATCATTCATTTTAAGGTGAGCTTCTGTACCCTCGGTACTTTTATTTTAAAGAAGGTGTGTTGTTATTTGTTCAATGTTACATTCATTTGGTACAAGTATTTTGTTGTACTAATATTCAAAGATGTTAAATTATAAATCTTCTCCGAAGTAGACATTCAACCAATTGTGAACATTCAGAGAGGTCAACTAGGATTGGGAATGAAAATGTATAAAAATGGGACATTTTCAGGCTTTTTAACAATTTTCTGAATTTTTAATGAGCCACTGCCCTTAAATCATTAGAAAACTTCAACATTTTGATAGGCCTTTTCTTCATTTTATGTGCAAAATGGCCAACAGCTCCTGCCTCCCTTAATGATAATAACATTGTATTTATATCGCGCAACATTCACTATAAAATGCTCTGTGGGCTTATGATGTTGTAAAATGACACTTGAAAAGATGTGTTTGAGGGCTGTCTTAAAGTATGCCAGTGACATGCTGGTCTTTATTATCCCCCGCAACAATGAAGTTGCGGGGGGTATTAAAATTGGTACCGTCCGTCCGTCCGTCCGTTACACTTTGTGTCCGGCTCATAACTTTGTAACTAATCAACCATTTCAATTCAAATTCGTCATCGAAATGAAGAAACATGTGATAATGTGTCATGAGGAACAATTTTCTTAAAATCTACATAAAATATTAGGATTTTGGAGAAAAAGTGGTAAATTTGTAAGAAATCTGTTACAAGGCCCGTTCGGCTCACAACTTTTAAACTAATACTCAAATATTGATCAAATTGGATATGTAGATACATAATCATATATGAAGGTGTGTCATGAAGAACAATTTTGAAAATATTTTAGTAAAATTTTGCCTTTTTTGGCCAAAAATGAGGACCATGTTGGAAAACTGTTGCAAAAATTAATCAGCAATATGAAAAGGAAAACCTATACATATTATGCAATTTGCGGGGGATATAGCTCGACCATGTCAGCTGCTTGTTTCAAGTGGAAGCGCATTCCACTTCATTATGGCATTGTAAGTGAATGATCTATTGCCAGAGTTAGTTTTGATATTTGGCACTATCACAAGCATTTTGTTTTGGGATCTTATCTTTGCCTTTGAGGGCAGTAACTCTGCCAGGTAGTCAGGGGCCAGTCCATTGATAGCCCCAACCCCTAGTTAAGTTGTAGAAGTGTTTGTTAGTTACATCATGTCATCAAGAAACAATATTGAGAACTATGAACATAAATCTTGATGTGTATTCCTAAGTAGATAATAAAAAGTTAATAATGCTAATCATCGATGTATTCTGCAGGGCAAGGAGGTGATAGAGTACTACATCAATGAACTTATAACTGACGGCATCACCCACATCCCTCCATGGAAGGACCCCAAGTTGAAAACGGGTGCGGTAGAGGACGCCCCCTCCCAGGACAGTGGACTGAGGAGTAGGTCAGACAGTGTGAGCAGTCAACACAGTCAGCACAGCCAGTCCAGTCTCATCCTGGGGGCCACCGCCGCCACCATACACAGGGGCAGCATCTCCTCCCCAGACTCTGAGGGTGGGTGTCTACTGGCATAACATCTGCTGGATTGAAACAGATGAATATGTAGCTCCGTTAATAATTGTTGAATGGGATTGTGTGTACAAGAGTCCTGTACTTCTTCTTCTTGTTTTTCTGGCTTCATGTCCCCAAAGCAGGATACTTTGCGATTGTTAAGATTATCATTGCATCGAACAAACCCACCTTGAATCAAAAAGATCTTTTACCCATTGCACCCCAAACAATATTTTTTGGCCCAGTTCTCTTCTGATTGCCCTTCAACAATAAATTCTCTTTCCAATGTCTAATTGAACATTTATTTCTAAAATTGATGGGTTAAGTAACATTTTAACTCTTTTACAACTTGCAACTCCCAACTGTCTTGTAACTTGTAACTCTTGTGTCAACCTTAAAAAACCCCGCCCTAACCTTCATACAGATACAAGTACCTAGTATCTTATTTCTAATGTTCATCTATCCCACAGTGACGGAGGTGCACATCCCTGCGGTGGAGCCTCGAGGCAAGATTGACGACGACTACATCCAGCGCTTCCTGGGCACCCTGACACCAGTAGAGGAGAGCCAGCTCATCACACTCAGACAGTGGCTCCAGAAGACTCACAAGGGAAAGGTAGCTACCTGGGAATTAAACAGTTGTTACAATTTTATTGTGTGAAATAAACTAATAATTTCATTGAAAGACTTGTGAATTCTGTCTTGGAGCAATTAATAGAAATTTTACTGTAAGAAATTTGCAGAGATTTGTTTCTACATGAATCAACTTTCAATTTTATCTGCTAATTAACCTGAAGGGTTGTGCATCAAGAGTTTACATTACAGGTTTTCATTGTGTACTTAGTACCCTGTTGTTTAATGTAGATGTCAAAGAATATTGAATAACCCAATGCTTGTTGCCAGATCCCGAAAGACGCGCACATCCTGCGGTTCCTGCGAGCGCGAGACTTCAACGTGGAGAAGGCGAGGGAGATGCTGGTTCACTCTCTGGCCTGGAGGAAGCTTCACAACATTGACCGACTGACCCACACGTACCAGATGCCCACCAGCATCAAGAAATACTACCCTGGAGGCTGGCACTACAGTGATAAAGGTGCGGGCTTGGATGATTGTACTTTCATCTTGCTCAAAATATTGTAAATATGATATATGATAACACTTGTCATCTTTTTATATGGGAAGAAACCAATTACCGTATACCGGAAAATTTTCGTGGTTGGTAATTTTCGTGGTTTTCGTGGGTAGGGCTTGAACCACGAAATTTTCCATACCTCGAAAATTTCCCGATAAATTTCATTAAAAATATCTTCACCACTTTCTGTACGACCTATCTAACTATTTTCGGAATAGCGCATGCACAGATTTAAGTGCTATTCGCTGACAACTGCTAAAAATCGAGCTCTAATTTAATTTGTAGCTTATCAATAGTTGCAAATATATACTTTGATAACTTTACTTAATATGTTGCCAAGTGTGATTAACACTCCTTATTGTATACACATGTAGTTCTACCAACTATTTCTAAATGAACGCTTCTTCACAACATAATTAGCAGAGCTTAACACGTGTCACAACACAATGCATCCGGTCGTAGTTCATGTTCAACAGAGTGTGACAAAGACAAAGAAGCACGCTGTATTCAAGCAAATGAATAAAAACTAGATTTCACATTCACATATCAACTGAAATATTTAATCTGGTTCATCAACGCCCTTCTTCAGCCACGCTACGAGACTCATTTTGCCAACGCGGTATGGATTAAAATGCAATACTGTTTTATATACGTGTAGGTAAAGCGTCAGTGTTATTTGTCAAAGAAAAAAATGACAGTGAGTAAAGTATTACTTTATTGAAACATTGAGTTAAAATTGTCATCTTTGAAACAAGCCGCTAAATGTGATTCGTTTCTTCTCCCTATAAATGTTGAACAAACACGATCGTTTTATCAATGATATTAAAAAACATTTCGACTGATGACTACTGATTGTAATAAGTTGTTTGGTGAGCATAGCGGTGTCAACAGACAGTTTAACATCAACACGCTTACACGTGGAACATAAACACACCATTTCAAAATTGTTATTTGGATAACTTCAACCACGAAAATAAGAATCCACGAAAATGTAATTTATTGACAACGTCTGAACCACGAAAATAAAAATCCACGAAAGGTCTTTGAGTCCTCAACCACGAAAATTTCCAACCACGAAATTTTCCCGGTATACGGTATGTTCAGTTCCTAACCCCAATTCTGCCATTCCTATGTTATTTTAAGAATTGTAATGTAGATCATCAGCAATTATACATGTGATCTTAGTTTGAGAAATCAAAGAAATCAGATTGATTATGTGAAGAGTATTTTGCCTTATCATTCAATGCAATCTAGTTATGATTAGATTAAGTTGAGGTTGATCCTTGAAACATTTGTTGAAACGGGTATACAATTGTATCCCCTTTCAATCTAAAGTACTGTTAAAAATTATGAATCTTTATTTTTTTGCAGTGAGGCCTTAGGCTCAATCTACATTTCAGATTTATAGCGCAATACATATCTATGATTACATACAAACAAGAACATGTTTACAAGACAAACCAACAGCTGACAATGGATTAATGGTGTAACAATAAATCTTTAGGTGTACTGTTATGATGCTTGTGTTCCATTTTAGCTAATACTGTAATGTTGTTAATGCAGAGGGTCGGCCCCTGTACGTACTGAAGATGGGACAGATGGATGTCAAGGGACTGATGAAGTCATGCGGGGAGGAGGCCATTCTTAGACATGTAAGTAACATGTACATGTGTATTGATTCAAGTATTGAAGTCCTTACTCTGAAAAAAGAAAGTGATAAAAAAGAGTTCGTCCCTTCAAGGCATCTGACTAAACCAGTTATTTAATTAGAACAGTTTTTTTTTACGGCAGTTTTATATAATTGAATTGATTCAAAAATACAAAGTTTGTTTTCGCTAATTATGTTGAAGAGGTTGGCACAATTTTGGTCTTTGGCCCGTTGCTAGAAGATTGTTTCAACTAATAATGCTTCTTTCCACTTTAATGAACAGCATCCACTTGACTATAGTGCTTGCTAAAACTAGATTATATCCCTTAATAACCAGCATCATCTTGACTATAGTGCTTGCTAAAACTAGATTATATCCCTTTAATAACCAGCATCCACTTAATTAAAGTGCTTGCTGAAAGTGGATGATATCCCTTAATAACCAGCATCATCTTGACTATAGTGCTTGCTAAAACTAGATTATATCCCTTTAATAACCAGCATCCACTTAATTAAAGTGCTTGCTGAAAGTGGATGATATCCCTTAATAACCAGCATCATCTTGACTATAGTGCTTGCTAAAACTAGATTATATCCCTTAATAACCAGCATCATCTTGACTATAGTGCTTGCTAAAACTAGATTATATCCCTTTAATAACCAGCATCCACTTTACTAAAGTGCTTGCTGAAAGTGGATGATATCCCTTAATAACCAGCATCATCTTGACTATAGTGCTTGCTAAAACTAGATTATATCCCTTTAATAACCAGCATCCACTTAACTAAAGTGCTTGCTGAAAGTGGATGATATCCCTTAAATAACCAGCATCCACTTGACTATAGTGCTTGCTAAAACTAGATTATATCCCTTTAATAACCAGCATCATCTTGACTATAGTGCTTGCTAAAACTAGATTATATCCCTTTAATAACCAGCATCCACTTAACTAAAGTGCTTGCTGAAAGTGGATGATATCCCTTAAATAACCAGCATCCACTTGACTATAGTGCTTGCTAAAACTAGATTATATCCCTTAATAACCAGCATCATCTTGACTATAGTGCTTGCTAAAACTAGATTATATCCCTTTAATAACCAGCATCCACTTTACTAAAGTGCTTGCTGAAAGTGGATGATATCCCTTAATAACCAGCATCATCTTGACTATAGTGCTTGCTAAAACTAGATTATATCCCTTTAATAACCAGCATCCACTTAACTAAAGTGCTTGCTGAAAGTGGATGATATCCCTTAATAACCAGCATCATCTTGACTATAGTGCTTGCTAAAACTAGATTATATCCCTTTAATAACCAGCATCCACTTAACTAAAGTGCTTGCTAAAACTAGATTATATCCCTTTAATAACCAGCATCCACTTAACTAAAGTGCTTGCTGAAAGTGGATGATATCCATTAATGACCAGCATCCACTTGACTATAGTGCTTGCTAAAACTAGATTATATCCCTTTAATAACCAGCATCCACTTAACTAAAGTGCTTGCTAAAACTAGATTATATCCCTTTAATAACCAGCATCCACTTAACTAAAGTGCTTGCTGAAAGTGGATGATATCCATTAATGACCAGCATCCACTTGACTATAGTGCTTGCTGAAAGTGGATGATATCCCTTTAATAACCAGCATCCACTTAACTAAAGTGCTTGCTGAAAGTGGATGATATCCATTAATGACCAGCATCCACTTGACTATAGTGCTTGCTAAAACTAGATTATATCCCTTTAATAACCAGCATCCACTTAACTAAAGTGCTTGCTGAAAGTAGATGATATCCATTAATGACCAGCATCATCTTGACTATGGTGCTTGCTAAATACATATAAATGATATCCCTTGATTGTATGTTGTGTATAATGAAGGTTGACTAGAATATCTGAGGCAATCTATATATATAACAACTAGTTTCAGACAATGACTACTTGAATAATTACAATTTAGCAATTAAACATGCCATATGTGTTTCATTTTCCTGTTTTAGTCATGTAAATACACATAGGAAATTGTCATCCAGACATGGTTTGTGTTAATTTCCATTCTGTCTATTTATTTATTCAAAAATGTTACTTCTTGCCAACTATTAACCCATTGCCCCTCACATACAAACTCATTATATTTCATACTTCCTTATTTTACCACTTCACTGTTGTTGATATCCCCAACACCTTTTACTAAGCATTGTTAGTGCTAAGAACTATTGTAAGCCCATCTATTCATGTTTACTGAGAGTGATTGTAGGACTAAGATTGTGGAGTGTAACACTTCAAGCTCCTCCTATAATGAGTCTATGTATTTAAACTGTTTATGTTGATTTCACGGTCCCCACACTGTCACTTGTGTTTGTCCAGGTGCTGTATGTGAACGAGGAAGGACTGAAGAGAGCGGCTATGGCTACATCTAAACGAGGACATCCTGTCAGGTACTCAATACTTCCTGCCTCCTCGTCGCTATCGACATAGCAGATATATTCAGGGGCTTTCTGAATTTATAGAAAAATATTAGCTTAGTAATTTAGTTGATAGTTGATATCAAAGTATTTGCACCTTTCTATGAAATATAGATTTGTATGAGGATGTACACAATCTCAGGATTCAAGAATGAACAAATCTGGACCACTTTTAACAAAAGATGATTTTCAGTTAATTTTTGAAAACATGACCCCAATTATTTTCAAGACTGAAAGAAAATGTTTGAAAGAAAAAGTGCAAAAAGTATAGTCAAATTAATTGATATAGCATGAAATTAAATTTTGTTTCAACAAGTTAATGACATAATGCTGATTGTTTTGTATATTAGACCTTAAGGATCAGGATGTGATTCATTTTCGTTCCTCATGTATATGTAAATATCATACAAACAAGGATCCTCTACCTTCCAGTGCATGTACGTGTATAGTGGACCTGGACGGACTAAGTATGAGGCATGTGTGGAGACCAGGTATCCGCGCTCTGCTCCGTATCATCGAGATCGTGGAGGCAAACTACCCAGAGACAATGGGTCGTCTCTTAATTGTCCGCGCACCCAGGGTGTTCCCTGTCTTGTGGACCCTTGTCAGTCCTTTCATTGACGAGAACACACGCAACAAGTTCATGATCTATGGTGGGAACGACTATCAGAGTTCTGGAGGACTGGTGGAGTTCATTGATAAACAGTATATTCCTGACTTCCTGGGCGGTAACTGCTATGTGAGTTTTATCTATGAGAGCAACCATGCTATGAGTTTATAAATACTGAACAAATGATATGACATCTCCTGTTATCTAGAGTCTATGAAATGCAGAGAGTTTTAAAAATATTTGTGAAAATTACATTAACAGAAAAAAATCAGAATATTAGATTATATGTTTTGATATATTTTTATACCCCCGCTACGACGTAGTCGGGGGTATACAGCGCTCTGCGTGTCCGTCCGTCCGTCCGAAATCGTTTCCGGAGCATTACTCAAAAACTATAGCACTTAGAAACTTAAAATTTGGTATGGAAGTAGCCTATATGGTGCTGTGGTGCCTTTTAGGGGTTTCAGCTCAATGGTCCAAATAATTTTTGAAATTTTGACCAAAAACGGTCCGATTTTTGGACTTTGTCTCGTTTCCGGAGCATAACTGAAAAACTATACCACTTAGAAACTTCAAATTTGGTATGGAAGTAGCCTATATGGTGCTGTGGTGCCTTTTAGGGGTTTCAGCTCAATGGTCCAAATAATTTTTGAAATTTTGACCATAAACGGTCCGATTTTTTTACTTTGTCTCGTTTCCGGAGCATAACTGAAAAACTATACCACTTAGAAACTTCAAATTTGGTATGGAAGTAGCCTATATGGTGCTGTGGTGCCTTTTAGGGGTTTCAGCTCAATGGTCCAAATAATTTTTGAAATTTTGACCATAAACGGTCCGATTTTTTGACTTTGTCTCGTTTCCGGAGCATAACTGAAAAACTATACCACTTAGAAACTTCAAATTTGGTATGGAAGTAGCCTATATGGTGCTGTTGTGCCTTTTAGGGGTTTTAACTCAATGGTCCAAATATTTTTTGAAATTTTGACCAAAAACGGTCAAACATTTTTACTTTGTCTTGTTTCCGGAGCATATATAAATACCAAATGACTTCCACACTTCAAATTTGGTATGGAAGTATACAGTCGAACCTCGGATACCCAGACTCCGTATATCCATAAATCTCGCCTTACGGACAAAGATTTTTCAAACAATGTGTCTATATTTCTTAAGAAAAATGACCCAGTTAACCGGACGATTTGCTATCCGGACGATTTTCACCTGTAACCAAAACAAGGTTCGACTGTATAGTGCTGTTGTGTCCTTTAGGGGTAATTCCAGGGTTCCCAGAATTTTATTCAAAAACTACATAGCTGGGGATGTTTTGAAGTGAAATAGTTTTTAGGGTTGCAAGATCATTGTGTTCTAAGCCATAATCATAAATTTCCAAATTAATGTTACGTGAAGGCGGTCAAACTCAAGCGGGGGTATGTGAGCCGCGCTCACTTTTGCCTTGTATTGAATAGCATTTGGCTAGAATGATACAGTAATGTTGATATGCTCCAGTTTCAATTCCAGCTCAATTAGAATGTACCAGGAAAAGATTTGAATTTTTTTAAAGCATGGATTTACATGTTATTAGCAGCCCCGTCTAAGGACGGGGCTGCTATCAGTTTTTGTGAAGTTTCCATCGCCGCCGCCGCAGCCGCCGCACTCGTACTACTAGCTATAACTTTTTTCCCCTAAGCTTTCCAGAACTCTTATTCATACCTTACTACTCATACCTCGGGGGAACGATTTTGACACGTTCACTTTCAAGGTCAAAGGTCAAGGTCACGAGCTATGTATTCACTCTAAGAATTCCTTGTAAACGCTATAACTTGAAAAGTTTTTATGCTATGAATCTCTAACTTGGTATATATGATCCTTGGAAAAGTAAAAAAATTTGAAAAGGTTTTGGCTACAATCCGTCAAAGGTCAAGGTCACAGCAAGGTCATGACGTAAGCATGTTTTAGCGAAAAT
Organism: Steromphala cineraria; assembly: GCA_916613615.1. NCBI lineage: Eukaryota > Metazoa > Mollusca > Gastropoda > Trochida > Trochidae > Steromphala > Steromphala cineraria. Next base: position 7,640,056 of record OU744721.1, on the reverse strand, counting down.
GCTTTATTTTAACTATGAACACTTTTAATCAATACATGATACATTATACTCAATAAAAAGTGTTCAATGATTGTGTGACCTTGAAGGTCAAAGGTCAAGGTCATGAGATATGAGTTATTACAAAATGCACTAAATTGGGGTATAACTTTATCCCATTTAGCTTTTCAGAACTCATGAACATGTCTAAATGTTAATACTTCCAGGGAATTATTATGACATGTTCACTTTCAAGTTCAAAGGTCAAGGTCACGAGTTATAAAATCACCACAAAATTCTTTGTAAACACGGTAACTTGAAAAGTTTTTGTGCTATGAAGATCTAACTTGGTATATATCATCCTTGGAAAAGTAAAAATTTTTTAAAAAGGTTTCGGCTACAATCTGTCAAAGGTCAAGGTCACAGCAAGGTCATGACTTAAGCATGGTTTAGCGAAAATGCTTAATTTTAACTATGATCACTTTTAATCAATACATGATACATTATACTCAATAAAAAGTGTTCAATTATTGTGTCACCTTGAAGGTCAAAGGTCAAGGTCATGAGATATGAGTTATTGCAATTCCTTGTAAACACAATAACTTGAAAAGTTTTTGTGCTATGAAGTTTAGATTTTGTATATATTATGTCTTGAGAAGTACAACATTTTCAAAAAGTTTTGGGTACTAACTGTCGAAGGGCAAGGTCACAGCAAGGTCAACATATATGGAGAAAATGGATTAATTTAATTTTTAACACTTTATTTCATTACAATAATGTTATACTCAATGAAATGTGTTCATTGATTGTGTGACCTTGAGTGTCAAAGGTCAAGGTCACGAGAAAATTCCCAATTTGGTGAGGCCTGTAAAAGGCGGAAAAGGGTAAGGCAAAACCCAAAGTTCCGGGGCTGCTCTGCTTTTGCGGTATCCTGCAAACGCTAATCTAGTTTTTAATGACTTCCCCTCCTCCTCAGTGCGACGTGCCGGAGGGAGGACTGGTACCCAAGTCTCTGTACCTGGAGGAGCTAGCGGACAAGTCTCCTGACGAGCCTCCCCTCACTACCGACAGTCTCTACCACACCTCACACGTAGTCAAGGACTACCCTCACGAGGTCAGTACCATGGGGGAGTAAAATCCTTGATGATATAGTCGCAACTTGAAATATTCCAAACATGACCCTCACTCAGTCACTCACTTACGATATTGCCTTATCAAGATTCTCATAAAGTATTTAGACAATTGGATTACTTTTGAAACATACCCTGTTTTCATTAAGAAGCATTTAATGATAGGGAAATAAAGTTACTGACCTTATCATCCTTATCGTTATTTTTTTCATGAGGTGATATCATCAGTCTTACAAGGTATACCATTGCCTTTCTGAGTCTGAACTCAATGTTATAATCAGTCATTTAAGCTTTATCTTTTTGACACAGATTCAACTGTTTGACAACATTGATTTCATTCAACTTTATCAGCTGTCAGATGAATTATCTGCAAGCAACGTCTGTTATTAGAATAACTAGTAATGTACTGTCATAATAATACAGTAACAATATTCGAACTACAATCCAACATCTTTCTCCTTAGTAACCTAACCTAACATTAATCACAATGACAGTGTTTGATCTTCTATCCAACATCTTACCCAAAATTAATCTCATCTGTTATTGACTGTTCTATCATCCAACATATTTTCCCACAAAAACGTTGCATTCTATTCATGTATGTTACACAGGTGTTAATCCAAGTGCCTCAGCGAGGTTGTGTAATCACCTGGGACTTCGACATCCTGAAGGGCGACGTGACCTTCACAGTATTCCGGTGTCGAGCATCACGGTCTGCCGACCCCATCCATCAGCACCATGTGAGCAGTGCGACCGGGGGTATCGGCTCCGTGCAGTACATTGACAAGAACATGGTTGTTGGTGTCGATGTCAGCATTATGGAGCCGCCCCATATCTGTCGAGACGGGGACAGTGTACAGGTATGTTTTCATATAAGAAATACTATTACTTGATTTTCATATTGATGTTTTTGTAATTATATTGTAATATTTATATGATTTTGAGCTTGATACAAAGCAATTTATCTTGTTTTGATGTGTTTGTAGACATTTTAGAAAATAATACAGCTGAATACATCGCATTCATTCTTTTTTCTAGAAGCTGTTGATTGTATCGGATTGCATGTTTTAAGTTGAATCCTAGTTTTGAAGAATTTTAATTTTACACAATTAGAAGGTGGCTAATCTTTCCTTGTATGTATCAGGGCTCCCACGTGACAGGTCAAGCAGGCAGCTACATCTTACAGTGGAAGTACTTCGACTCTGCCAAGGCCAGTTTTGACTTTCCTCTGACCTCCCACAAGTCAAAGGTCATGTACTACACAGAACTCCTCCCATCAGAGGCCTTCAGGTGAGATCTATCTTCTTACATTGGCTTGCCTTCACACGATTCATTGTCTGTTCATGAACAGCAGGAGAAAACTTCTTTGAAAGGCATTTGTAGAGGATGTTATGATGTAAGAATCAATACATTAATGTCCCCATGCAATAAAGGAGTTAGTACTCTTACTGTTACCAGTTAAGTCTATGTGTTGTCTAATCTAATGAGAAAACCATTAATATAGTCTGATCGTGTCGCTGCACACTGTTGTTGTTGCCTGCCCAGGAATCTGGCACTCTGTCTGTTCGGCAGTCTAACGTTTCAAAGTATGCATGGATTTAATGATTTAAACTCCTTTACTCATTCATGTGTGTTGTATTTACAGGGGCTCCATGAGCAGCTTACAGTCTTGCCAAAGTGGTTTCTCATCTCTCAGTATCGGAACGAATCACAGCAGCCAATCAGGAGCCAGCTCCTGCCCCTCGAGGTGATCACATAGCTCTCGCTCACACGCTCGCTGGGCTCGGCTCGGGACATGTCCACTGCATGATGAGGACAGATGCTTGTAGTCTTGTAGATCTAGGAGGGAGAATCATTGAATGTTTGTCAGTCATTAGTGTAATTAGTGTAATTGATGTGATCAAGATTGTTGATTTCCTTGGATATTGTGACTATTTGACTTCTTTAAACGTGGGCATTATTACTTTAAAAAGAAGTAGGGTGTATGGTATTTCCCCGTTTTTCTAAAACTGGATGACCAACTCAAAGATTTCATGCTCACTTTGTGCCAAAATTTTAATGGAATTTCTATGTTATGTAACAAGTGGATGTGGATAAGATTTATTGACACAACAATGGAAAAAGAAAGACATAGTTTGTAACAAAAATTGATGGAAGATTAGACATGCTTTATGATGAAACATAGAATGTCATATCATTATCTTTACATTATGTTGCTAAGTTCTAAATTTGTATTTTTACTAGATCAACTGAAAATTTATTTTGTAAGTTATTCTGTATGATATTGAATAAGAATATTTATGTGTTTGCTATTTTAAGTGGATACACTATATCAATGATTCTTCTTCAGATTTCTTTATAACCTGTAGATGCTTATTAATATTTTGCATGTAAATATTTTTGTTGTTAATATACACTGTATGTTGTGTAACATAGTTGTTAAAAAGGACATGGACATATTTTGTCTATCTTCAACTAGTGATCAATCTTAAAGTTGTTATTCCTGTAAATTGGCAATTGAATGGTTTTGCACTAATTGATTCAACCTTTAAAAGTCTTAGGATTTTTTGAACAGTCACTCAAATCACAAAAACTTTTACAAAATTTCAGAACACATTTTTTTAACACAGTATTTTTCCCATCAGTGAAAGAAATAAGAGTATAAAAAGAGTATATATTATATATGCTTTTTTTGTCACTTAAAGAAAATGATAAATTAATCATTGCAATACTTCTAACATGCACCATTTATAGCAGTGATTTAGCTTAATTGCTTTAATGACTAACAATATCTGTAGCTGCTAACAACTTAAGGTGTATAGATATGTAGAGAATATTCATGCCTCTCTGCAATTACTTTAGGGCACCTGGTCCTCAAATGTTTGTAGCCTTAAAAATACTTAGCTTTGACAGAATCCTAAGTGTTAGATTGGAAAAGCATAGGCTGCAAACATTTTGGGAATTAGGTAGCTGCTTAGCATGTTGTTCAAGGGAAGTAACTCCATATGAAAGTGTGTTGACTTAGAAAGATACCTTAGGCGAATATTTTCTGCAAAAATAATAGCAAACATGATTCATATTGAGGGTTTTTGTCACTGATGTATCTTTATTTCATATGCATGAATTTGTTTTATTTCAAATAAATTTATTCAGCATTCTGTACAGTCTGTGAAATCTGATCCTGTCATCACCATATTGAATCGGGTATTGGGTAATAGTTGTTGGATCCATTTTCAATATGCAAATCATGCTTGTCTCAACACCATAAGAAAATTGTTTTAATCGATAAATGATGCAAAATCAATATGAATATGAAATGTCACAATGTGGTGCGTACACGATCAGAGTGCTGAAACTGGGATATTGTGTTGATATAATTGTGACCCACGTACAATGTTGTTGTTTTCAGGAGGCAGTTCTTGTTAAATGTGCATCACCAGTAAGTGTTCGGGAACCTCTGTGTTCCCTTCATGCTTTGTGTGCAGCATTTAACAAGACAGCTGCTCTATAGACTAGTTATGTGACCTTTTCCTTAACCATTCATTTTGATTTGTAACAATTCATTTGGATATGTGTACCGTCAGTCAGATTCCTTGCATGGTTTTCTGTGTGACTCAGTTTAAGCAAGAACCATTTTCTTGTTTTCACCATGTAGATCCCATTTCATCGTTTCTATTTATTCCAATAGTGCCATCTGAAAATATTTGATCTTTTGTAAGCTTTTTTCTTTCAAAGTAAATGAAAATGAAAGTAATTTTAAATATTTTTCACACACAGTGAAATCATCAAGATTCATGACACAATTTTAATTTAAAAGACATTAAAAGCAAAAATATTTTAATGATATTTTTTTGGACTTTTTTCTTGTTCTCAATTCAGTGAATATTGAATAAAAGTAAATTGTATGTTTACACCTTGCTCAGAAATTTAAGTTTCCATTTTATTTGTTATTTATTTTAGATGTTTTTGTCCTAGAATGTAAATATTATTAGATTTGTTCTTATTTTGTGCTTTTGTTGTCCAGTGTTTATTTGGTATCATTGTGCTGTGTTGAGTTTGAAACCTGTCAATAGTTTAACAACTTTACCTCTCCACTGATCCCTTCATTTAAGAATTCTCAAATTTTTCTCATTGTTCTTTTATAAAAAAACAAACCACTTCATCTTATTTTCTTGAAATTCCTTTTTGTTGATACCCTTTTTTAAAAGTCTAATCCTTAGAACCTTTTACTACATTTAAAAATTCAATTTCATTAGTTTGACTCAATGTTTTTATAATAATTATATTTGAAGCAATAATCAATATAAGAAGTAAAGTCAGTTTTTAGTAAAGATAACACATTGCAATGAAGTGAAATTTGTTGAAGATCTAACTGTATTTGAATGACCTTATTGTACTGTTTTATTGTCTCATGAATAAAAATGAAAATCCTCTTTTCTTTCCTCTGACTCTTTTGTGTATGCATCCTTACTTCTGTTGAGTGATACCCTGATGAAATGTACTAAACTGTCTGTAATTCCTTATCTCTCTCTCATAGTGTTACTCTTACTCTCTCCATCTATGGTAAGTTGAATACCTGGTCCTAGAAATGCACTGTGGTATGGATTTTCTGAACTTAAAGATAATATCACGTGGCAAAGTTTAGACAAAATTCTATCATATTGCTTTTGCTTTGTACCTTTCAAAATTGTCAAATTAATCATTTCTCTTTGTATTGCAGAATCCGAAGATGACACTCGGATGACAGTTAGGAAGCAGATCTATCTATACAGTCAGTCATACATCATGGTATCAATGTATCGTGATACCGGTGTGTGCTGGGTACTGACGGTTGGGAACCCCATTGCAATACTTGACTTACTTTGTCTTCAGGGACAGCCATCTTCCTTCAGGCACAACCCAGAAGGGGAGATAACCCAACACAACAAGGGGAGAGAACCCTGCTTACATATCAGAGTGTGTATATATGTTATCGGCAATGGGGAAAATCAAGCAGTGACGTGATTTCCTAGTCAATTAGCCTCTTTATCACTATTTTCATCAGACAGTCGGGCGTAGCTGTTTGCCTATGAAGTAACATTACTACATGATTCTCCTTGCCGCTAACATATATATGTATTTATGTACATGTCTGTTTTGATCATCTGTTTGAATCGTTGCTGGTTTGTCAACCCATGCTCAGGACATGCCTTCAGCGTCAGTATTTGTGAAAATTATACAATATATATGTACTGTTTCTATCTCTGTTAATTGAGTATATATAGGCCAAGCAAGTCATGAGATCTGCTTATTGATTAGATCTGGATTTGTCTTAGATAAGATGTTATGTTATGCAGTTTTTGATTATGGTTTGTTATTTTTGGACAAATGTTTCAAGGGTTTTAAGAACAGATTTTTTACTACCGGTATTAGATTTACGGAAATGAAACCATGTTACTATCAGCATTATGAATGAAATGAGATCCTAACTAAATAAGATCTGGAAACATTACAAGTTGATTAACTGCCTGTAATTCTGTAGGTTGCTTATAAACTGTTACAGTAATTTATTGATAACAACAGCACTCTGAGGTCATCAAAAGTATATTTTGAAAATATATATTGAGAATTTTAACAGCATCTGGCAGCGATAAAAAGCACTTCCCCCACAGCTACCTTTGACTAGCCTTTATGGATACGGATCCTGCTTAACCCTAAGGAGGCTTTGTGAATGAGGGCTTTGCCTCAAGAGATGTAATGTATATAATTATAGAGCTGTGGATATTCAGTAGTTTTAAGAGCATACCAAATTCCTCCTAGTCTTATTGTTTCACTCAGAGATATTGAGCTCATACCAACAAATCATGCTTCCACTCATTTTATACCTCGTGGTTATGAAGTGTTCAAATCTCAGAAAAACAGATCCCATTTGTAGATTGTAGATTTATCTGTATTCCAAGTTATACTTTATACTTGAACTTGTTATACTAAGAACTAAGAATATTCAATAAATGTCATTGTTGAATATACCTGATGAAAAGCCAGGATTTCCAAACAGATACATTTGTAATTACATTTCATTTTGTCATGTGCTTAAGTGTTGATTCTATTGAATACCAAGCTCTACGTGATCAATTTTCAGCAGACCTTCATATGTTTAAAAAAATTGTCAACAGGGTTTTATACATCAGAATTTTAAGTGGAGTTACATTGTTGTAACCCAGATCTATTTTATCCACAGAGCCAAAATATATAATCAGCACCATTTACAACGCAACATATCCAGATATTCCAGATTTGTATACTTTAGTGTGATTCCCGTGATGTTCGTTCTTGACATACATATCACCAGAAAGCAATAGACACTATGTCAATGCACACATGTTCCGTAGTTTTCAATCGTTGGATTTGGTCTCTCTCAGCTCAAAGCTCACTAGCTCTTTTCCATCACCAGCACATATCATCGCTGTTCCTTTTCTGCACTGCTTCGTGTGTCATCTTATGGTTTATCTTTCCATTTTCTCATGTATGCCAATGTTTTGTGATGCCGCAAGGGCTGAAATATTGCAGAAGCGGCGCTAATCAACAACTTTTTCACTCTGTTTTGTAACAAGGTTATTGAAAAGATCTGACTTTTTCATCCACCATATGATATTACTTTAAACTTCAACGTTTTTGCAACAACACTTTTATACAATAAAATTATTGGAGCAAATTTTGCAATGCTAGATTTTTTTTAAGTGTACCTGATGCACGTACTCAAATTAAAATATATTGTAGAATGAGAAACAGATTTGCCTTGATGTGAATTGCCCTTTCAAAAACTCCAAGCTGTTCATAACTCACTGTCAATTTGCAGCATCAAAGAAGACAACTTTACGTCAATCCGTTTTTTTTAGAAAGCTTATTTAGAATGAATGGCCTATTTGCATGTAGTAATTATATCTCCGTTATAGAGAAAAGATTGATGATGTAAGTGATAGTACTAAGTAGCAGGAATATCATATGAGATGTTGGTGAGAATCTTACAGAGCTGAGCATTGATGTCTTGGGAGCACATTCTGTGAGGTCTGCTTAGAGGTCTCGACAGTTTAGACACAATGTGGATTTATTGTAGATAAGATGTAAACTGTACTTGCTCATTGAAGATCTGCCTTAACTTTACTTGTTATTTCCTCCACTTTAAACAGACAAAGTGATATTGTAAGGATATCTTTCTTGAAAGTGATGTTAATATTATATCCTTGTAAGTAATGTGTTGAAGAATATCCTTTTTGAGAGTGATATTTAGAAGGTTGTCACACTCGAAAGTGGTGTAAAGAAAGATGTGCTGCTCTAACATACTGTTTAGTATCTTATCTTTTAAACAGATGCTTGGTAGGATGACATCCTTCTTGTTCTGTAGAGGATGTCTTAGATAAATTACCAGGTATCTATTCTATAGTACAACTGTCATGTTTGTTCATATTCTGAATCGGGTATTAATTCACATCTGTCAATTAAATATAAGTATTTCAAGTTTTAAAGACATAAGATAATTTCTCTTTTAATTTTATTAACCTGTTTGCAATTTAAATTATAAGTAGGTGGCTGTTATTGTTAGTCCATTCTTTAAAGAAATATGTATAAAGTTAATTTTCATTATTTGTGCCACTGTTTACCTTTGTTGTCAGGTTTTGGTTGGTGTTGGTTATGATATCATTTAGAGTTAGCCAATTCAGCATTTATCAGAATGATCTCTTACTTACACTGCATAATACGAGTGAGCGTGTTAGTCATAACTTATTTATTTTACCTGAACAAATGATCTGACATCTTGTATTTAAGATATTTTACTCTTGGACTCTTTGGATCTGTTTCTTTTTTATTAAACTATTTGATGCATCTTATATGATTTCTTAAAATTCTGAAAACTAAAAGTCCAAGAAATGCACAATGTGATTTTTTGCCATTGGTTTGTTTTTGCTTTTAAGTGAAATCCCCCATGATTTAGACTCGCTGGATCTTAATGCTGTATAGAATTGCTTTATTTTATGTTGTTATCTCAATGTTTTATCTTCATACTTGATTGTCTATGCTTCAATGTTTTATTAACTTACCCACATGTCATGACATTTGACTTTTTAGTTTATTTAGTTTTTCTTGCATCAAGATAATGATATCGATATCAATGTACAGTGGAACTCAGTTATATTGTAGTACTTTTTGGGGCTTATTTGTACATCATGTTATTGATGAATCATAATCATGTCGTTTAAGTGATACCTACCAATTATTGTAATGAAAAAGTACAGAAAGACAACACTTGAACATAACTGTGATTTTGATAATGATCTCTAAATATGCAAATGTGTTCATATTTGTTTTGAATATGTGCGCTTTGTTTCAAATTTCTTATAATTCTTGAACATTATTTATCTTTATTGAAATATATCTTTATGTTGATGTAAACAAATTGAAACAGAACAGTCATAACTAGATGATTCATTAGTACAGAGTGTGGATCATTCTTGTCTGCCATTACATCTTTATACTGTTATGCCTAAAACAGAAAATGGGTTAATATCATGGTAAAGATTTGTTCACAATATATCCGAGTTCCACTGTATGAATTTTATTTTAAATTGTATATCAACTCACTGAGTTTGTACAGTTAATACAAATTTACAAGGCAAACTTTGGCAGGTGAAAATCAGGAAAACAAATGACATTGGTTTACAACTCTGCATGGTTTGTTTGTTACTTAATGTCAGTGATACAAGCTCATTTATTGACGAGTCCAAGAAGTAAGAATTCAAGAGACTTGTTTGTTTGTTTGTCTTGGATCATCTGTTAGACTAAGTCATATGGAGGAGTTTCCATAGCCTCACCGGAGGGTGTACACTAACAGTAGGTGTGGACAGGCAGTGGCTTGTCTTTGTGTCTCGTGCTTAGTGGGGCAGAATCTATAGAACATCAGGGTCCCTTATACACTTGTTCATAGTCGGTTGTGTACCAAGTTTCATTGTTTGACATAGACCTGTATGGTCACAGTTTAACTTCCCAAACGATGCATGACTTGCGCCAGTTGCAAATACTGGGTTGTTCACAACTTTTCTAAGCCTTCTTCAATGAATTGCAGTTGATAACTTGATAATCCACGTAGATATCCCAAGGAGGTTACTCTCGATGTTAGTGGCTGCAATACTGCCCAAGTGGAGCTAAATTTGATCATTCACCTCGAGGAAATTACAACTCATTTACAAAAAGGTCACTCAAACTAAACAATTTGTGCATGAATGAAGTGAGCCAGGTATGGATGCTGGTACAAGTTGTGCATTGCAAGGGAAGTTGGCTTGTTCAGTTTGACGTTGAGTCAGTGCAGCAAGACCACAGGTCTGATCTCAGTGTCCTGTTGCCTGACCTGATGTGATGTGATATTGTCAAGTGTAGCTTATAGCTTGAAGATTGCTCAGCTTCCAGGAGTCTGTGATCATCTAGAGAACATGCCACTCACCGGGCTCTCACCATTCTATGTCTTCAATGCCAAAATGTTTTGAAAGTTTCAACAGATATACTCAGTTGAAAGTTTACGACACTTTATTGTAAGAGCTTTTCTTATTTTTAAATGTATAATCTGGTTGTTTCAAGAAAACTAAATTATCAGTAATTTTCACTCCAAATTTCATGATGTCTTTACAAACTCAAGGTTTTTTAACAGTGAGAATCAAAATATGTAGTAAATTTGGCATATTTCAAATGGATTATAAGCTATTTCTTTTAGTTCCTGATATAGGATGAAGGACAGTATGATAGCCCAGGTGATGGGGTGTTTACAGTGAACAGACTCGATACAGTATGTTACAGTGCCTCTGGCAGGCACATTGTTATTGATTGTTATGGCTGAAAGCCTGAAATAAATACATTTGGAATATGAGAGTGTTTTGTTGTCTGTTTTCAAACATTTCCTACGACACATTCTCAAAATTAAAGATACAATCTCAATTGAAACTTTTATTTCGTGTTATTTTATTGCATATATTCAAATCAATTGTATTATTTCTTTAAAGCTTATGTCAGAACATAAAATTTGAATTTCAGTATCGGTGATAAGATACATATTGTAACAAATGATTTTTGTTATGGATATATGAAGCTCTGCTCAGGATTTCAAGCTGATTGGGAAGTAAAGACTGATAGTGAAGCTTGAGGTCTTTCCTCCTAAGAAGGTTGGAAATTTCAAGCATTACCAAGATCAACTTAGATACAGTTATCAACAAGTATTAAACAACCACATCCATTTGTCCATACTGTAGCAATTTTGTGATTCAGACTGATTAGAAATATTTGCATGTGATGTCCCCCGCCCCAACTATTAATCAGAAAATGACCATTTCCCCAATATGAACTAAGTTCAAATTGTTTCCATGGAAACCGGAAAAATAAAAATTCAGATAACCAAATTAGTAAAGGGCAAAATCCACCACTAGGTCTAACCTCATACCAGAATTTTGTAAAAAATATTGAAAGGCTTTTGAGGTATGGCCCGGAAACGGACGGCAATGTTCATCAAATTTGTCTGAACATTCATGATTTTGGCTGCACTGGTGGTAATCTTTATGTCGACCACTCTAATGTTGGGCCAAAAAGTTTATCGCAACTTGAATAATGTCAGGATTAAACTGTTGAAAGTTTGAGGTAACAAATTCTAATATGACATCACATTGTTATAAAGGCAACAAGCCCCTCCAAGCAGCTAAGCTGCCTGGAATGATTTGATTACCCAGAATGGCTGACCCAGGGCACATCCATATACACCAAAGCTTGTAGAATCTCCTTTTTAAGATGACTATTCTTGCTTTAAATTGTCTGTTCTTAACCCTCATGCAGTATCGTGGGGCCTTTGAGGCCCGGTAACATGTTTGACATTACCCAGAATCAACACATTTGAAATAAGCGACTTCTTACTTCATGTATTCCTCCACGATAATGTTTTCAAAGGCGACGTATGACGTCATAACTGTAGACAAGATATTTCTTTTTTAATTGACGTTTTAAGAAAATACATACGTTTGCTGTAAGCTCGGGCCTCAAAGGCCCAGGGTAAACCCTTGTTTCAGTACAAAATATACAGAATCGCAATAAAATAATAAATACATAATAACCTTTGAGATTACTTCCTGATGTAGATAAACCAAAATCCGAAAAATAGTTCAACAGCAATATACCTTAAGCACATATTTCTGTGCTTAATACTGTATCCAACCCAAACACACTGTCTCAACCGAATCTGTAGACTTGTGGCATAAGCTATGGGCAACATTTTCCATTTTACAAACGAAAACTATCCAAAGTAACGTTATTTTTTGTTATGGCGAATTTGTGAGTTTTTGGTAAACTAAACTCTCCTGATTGAAGTTTTAATATTCAAGATCATGATCGTAAACACCAGTTCATATGATTGAATTCTTTGAAGCCACCATAAACAGGGGCGATAACTGGCCTTCATGGTCAAATACCCCATTCATGCAAATGCTTTCGTAAAGTTTAAATTTGGTTGACTTTTTAAGCCAAATCAGTAATGATGTATTCCTGTGGCAAGTAAATGAAAAACAATTGTAACCCGGATGAAGAGATTTTGGGTTTTGGCGGCAACTCTTTAATGCACATGCATCTTAAGCTCTTTTGGCCAGACTTGGCCTGTAGGAACGAACTAATAATGCGCAATATAGCGATAATGAATATTATAATGCCAGACTACTGTGAATCATGAAACTTCGGTTTCAATTTCACGTTCGACAGCGTTTTAATTTCTAACACTCTGTCGATGCATAATGGTTACCTTTATTCCATGTAGAATTGAATTACAAAATTTGAAACAATGTTGCCTTCGGTTGGTCAAAGGTAACACATGATCTAGTGTTTGCTCTTATGTGTATTCTGCTTTCCATTTTTTCAATTAATGTATTACCAAAAAAGCCTGCAAATGAGTCTCATACAAACATATCACCTATCAGTTTGTGAGGTTTGGAACACATGGGTGACATATTATACATAAAATCAAAATGATATTGACCCTTTTGCCCTGGCAGCGTTCCTGAGTTGCATGTGCATGTGCCTGGGCCTCTGAGGCCCACATGGCCGCAACGGTGGTGTCATTAACGATACTGCGTGAGGGTTAAACTTTCTTTTGGAAAATGCTAGTATCACTTTGGTCTAATTTGATAGATCCAAGAAAGCACTTAAACTGTTGACAGACATGATATATGAAATATTGAACAAAGAAATTCAGCCGTTAATTTCAATAAAGGTATTGATATCAATGCATAAGAATCACATTATCAAGTAATGAAGGCAATAAAAATTCAACAAAGAAGGATTTGTTATAACAAAATTTTATTGAACAGGCAACAATCTTTTGAAAAGTCAGCAAATTTGTAGTTATCTTCCGATTCAATGATAAAAAATTAATTGAATAAATATTAACAATGCTGAAATGTTAAATGGATGAACAAGGATTTCACAAACAACTATACAATTATCAGCACAGAAAACACATGCCATAAATATGTTTTTAGTATATGTTTCCCTTACAAGTATACAACAGTGAACTTATATCACAAAAGCATCTATTACATCACAAATGCTTCTGAAACAACAAATTGATTATGGGCAAGATGTTTAAAAGGATTTTCTCAAATTGGTGAAAGTGTTTTTTTTAAATATTTTCAATTGACAGAACAATGTCAACCAATGTCGTGTTTTAAGATTGGTTAAATAATATATCAACATACTTGGTACAGTAACATGAAAAGGCAACACAAAAACGAGTTTGCATAATGTTCAGTATTTTAACTTAAATCTTTGCATCATAAAGTTCTTTAAAAAAATCATGGTAAATATTCAATGCTGTTGGAAAATGTCTACAGTATAATTAAATCAAAGTACATGTGATTTATCACAAATAAATAGCATTTGGTTGATAAGACCTTTTGAAGGTAAATATAAAACAAATATATATAAACATATCACAGAGCCAAAGAAAGTGACATTTTGGCAGGTAGTCAGCAGTAAACCAGCTGTATATGGAGGGATAATACTGTGTAATGGAGTCTACACCTGCAGTAGAAGGGCCACCCCGCCCAGGATCCATCTGCTCGCCTTCTCCTTCGTCTTCAGGTTGAAGGTCCACACAAACGTGGGTCCACGGGACTTGGTCTTGTACGTGGGACACTCGTACACATTCCTGGCGTCCACACGGTCCACCGGGATGGCCTTGATGAACATGACAGGCATCATGGGTGCCAGCTCCTTGAGTCGAGCCTCAGCAATCATGCCTGTCTGCGTGTCCCATCTTGCTCCTTCCATGAAGAAACCATGGACGTAGGCACCTTCTCGGGGCGGGCCTGCCATGTCCTCGCGAGTCTTCTTGGTGACATCACACTGCAAGAACATCCTGTCGAGTGGCCATTCATTCTTCCTGGCCATCTGCTGCATGATAGCGGTGAGGAAGGACTGCGGGTTGAAGAAGCCTCCTAGCCAGACAGAGGCAGGCAGCTGGAAATCTGAGGTCCAGGATTCCAGCTGCTTGACCCTCTGCAGCAAGTCAGCGTACCACAACCCCAGTGTGTGGAGTGATGGGTAGGCACGTTTAGCCCACGTGGCCGGGATCTGGTCCATGAAGAGAGCAGTGCTCAACTCTTCCATGTCAGCCGTGATGGTCAGCTCACCCTGCAGTCACAAGAAGCACAGTTAGATACAAGTCTGAGTCGGAGAGGACAGTGTACTGCTACCAGTGTCATATCACTTTTATGAGACTTGAATCATCCAAGAATTTGGATTTTGTTTCATAAAAAAATGTATGACAGAGTGTTTACACTACCTCTCGTAATTGTGATGTATAGAATCAACATTACAAAACAAATAAATGAAATTATGGAAAGCTTTTGAGTGCAAATTGATACAATTAATTGATATGTTACCTTGAGACCAAGGTCAAGTTCCTTGAGTGATCTCTTCATTTCGTTGGAAAGCATGTTCATTCTCTCACACTCCTGGAAAGCGACGACCACATATGGAGTTCTCTCTTCTGGAGGCACTTTGCCCATGATCTCAATCATATTGAACTCATCCGGTAGTTTCTCCACAATCTCATCCAGGATGGCCTTCACCTTAACACAAAATCAATCAAATATAAATAGGAATTTGGCAGATGAAATATTTCTAGTTTTGATATCTGTAAAACACCTATTTAAAAAAAAAAAAAGGAAATAAGAAACATTTAACCTTAGGAATATTAACAAATTCATTAATCAATAAAGTTGTTTGTATAGGTGGCCTCAAACCTATAAACATGTTCATTTGTGTAATTCAATTTCTAAAAGTCAAAAATTTTGCTCAGTAATCTAACGTTTGTTGTCAAAGACTGACTGATAGATTGATGAGAGAGTAACAAACCTTCTCCTCCCGACTGACTCCAGCCCCCGCTCCTGCACCAGCATCACGAGGTTGCATCTCAAAGACAGTTCTGAAGAGATTGTCCGAGGTGGTGGTGAGGAACTCAATCTCAGCATTGGGGTGAAGTCCGTACAGGTAGGGACTCTCTGGGGGCAACACCTCGTCGATGTATGCATGGTAACCCTTGTAGTCTGAGTTGGGTGGCACAGGGAACCCGGGCGCCAGGTACAGCTCGCCATCAAGCTGTGAACATAGCAGAAGGTATCTTACTTCAAGTACTGGGACATATCTGGACTGTAAATTAAACTGACATTATTTACTTTGAATTATCATCTATCATGTGTATTTGTAAGTGATTTGCACATCAATAAATATGTTGATTTCCATACTTTCTAAATTCCTAACACCACACTCACCATGTCTGCGTGCATGTACACCTCAAGGTAAGTTCTGCAGAGTCTTCTGTCCCAGTCATCAGTGATGTGTCCACCGTACATGATTTCTCCAAACAGGTAGCGCAGATCTTCCCATGGCACCTTGGCGTTAGCCTCCAGGTAGTTGTAGAGAACATTGACACTGATGGTCAAGTCACCAGTGTTGTATGGGTACACTCTGTTCCATCCCTGGGGTCCGAACTTACGCCTCTCACACACCACAGCGTGGAAATAGCAGAGAGAGAAGAGGATACTCTTAAACTCTGTCTCTCTTGCACACATCTCGAGGGTATCCTGAAACAACATGTGTCACTTAGAAAATACGCGATTCTTGAAAATGTTGATTGATTAAAAACAAAATCTTGATTTGTGGAATAATGTTACAATTTTGAATTTCATTTTTGCTATTGTTTGAAAAGTTGAGGTTACGTACCTGGTTAAAGTTGTCAAGAGCTTTGTGCAGATTGGCAAACATGCCAGTGGGCGGCTCATTTGTAATCTTGATAGCTGTCTCCAGGATGCCCTGAGGGATAATGTGTGACTCCGGGGTGCCTGAGGGTTCAGCACTGATAAACACGCGGTAGTCCGGGCTGCTCTCCTCAGAATACTGCTCCAACTTCTTCTCCAGATTCGGCAGCCACTTGGCTACAAGATGGACGTTCTGAAACAGCAATATTGGTTGAAGTGTTTTCCTAGGTCTCGTAAATGGAGTTTAT
Organism: Steromphala cineraria; assembly: GCA_916613615.1. Classification (NCBI taxonomy): domain Eukaryota; kingdom Metazoa; phylum Mollusca; class Gastropoda; order Trochida; family Trochidae; genus Steromphala; species Steromphala cineraria. The sequence goes on along the minus strand of OU744721.1, from coordinate 7,623,385 downwards.
GATGTAATGTAACACTTAACCAGCCTTTGAATCAAATATCTTATACCATGGCCAGTCCTTGTAATGTCAAAACAGATTTGTCTTGGTCATAACAACTTAGATCATGTTTCCTTATCCTATGTAATTAAATGTGGACTTACAGAAAGATAAAGGATTTTTGTCCAAAGTTTCAAGGCATGGGTCATTATCAAAACCATTAACAATCATTGAAAAACCCTTAAGATACTTTGAAGTCTGCATCACCACTAAAATATTGATGTACCTGCAAAACGACCCAGTGGCCTTCCTTAGCAGCAAGATCCATAGCTTGCTCAGCAACAACCTCCTGACCCTGACCGAGGGAGATGTTGTGGAACTTGTTAGCATCTTCTGTGAAGTTCATTTTTTTGCCAAGAGCTTCCACATCCTTCAGTGGATCCACACCGGGTGACAGGATGAAGAAGATGGGTGTTCCAGGGCCTGACTCTTCAAAGGACTTGGCAAATTCAACGCTACGACCTTCTGTGTACTTTGATCCCAACTTCTCTTCAATGAAATTCCTATGAATGAACATAATAAATGAGTCTCTTCTCCAAAGTCAATGATAAGATATCACAAAACAAAGAGTTCGAAAAAATGATGGGACTATAAGGGAAGAGAGTTTTGAAGGGTTATCCTTTAACATTTGTGAGAAGTAGCTGTCAAGTTGGATGTCACAGATATACATGTACATACACAATTCTGAATCAGGATGATAACATCAATGACATTAGGAGAAGACTGCCCTACCTGACAGCATATGACATTCTGTCTGGACGGAGCGCCCTCATCATACACAGCTTCTGCAGGGAAGTTTTGTTCTTCCACTCCTGGGGGAACTTCTCCTTTTCAGGGCACTCACTCTCAACAAACTTCTTCCATCTCTTTGCGGAACCCTCAATGTCTCGGTCTAGGTTACGGAACTCTTCCATGTTGGCAAGAGCCTAATAAGTAAAGAATTTGGAAAATAACTGCCAGTTTACATATGATGAAGACATCATAACACTTAAAAATTGTATACAAACAGACATCAAGTTTGCACACCAAAACCAAGATTTTTTCAATTCAACCACATCAACAATATGACTTAGCAGAGCTTAAGTGGTTTCAAATCGTAAAAGTTCCTTGAGTACAATAAGAAATGTAAAGAGAAAGAAAGCCTACCTTGATTCCGCCCCAGGAGTTGTTGTTCATGAAGTCAACAGGCGAGGTGAGATTAGGCACTGCTGGGAAACGCAGGAGGAAGTCCAGTTCCACTGGGTTCAGCTCCTGGCCCTTCAGTAGGATCTGGAAAGCCATCTGTGTTGAGAAGATAAGTTTATCTTTCTCGAACAGACCTCTGGTGGTGTAGACGAAGACAGAGTAGCTGATGCAGTCGATCAGGTTGATAACTCTCTGTCTCACCTCTTCCGCAGGTTCTGCTCGGTCAATAGCCTTGTCAAACACGACACTGAATGCCTGAAGGAGAGAAATAGATGGTAAGTAAGTATGTAGCACCCAGATCATATTGGAACATTTTTGGAACATGATTTAGCCGTTTTAAATTAAACAAAGAAGTATGTGTCTATATAAACATACCTTCAAAGAGAATTGGTACATGGGGTTAATCTTGTGCAGCTCATTCATGATGAAGTAAAGGAGAGAAGCACGAGCTGCAGCAGGTCTGTAGTTCTCTCTGGCTGTGTTGATCTCAACCTCAGTAACCTTGGCTTGTTCTGCTTTCACCTCGATCTCAGCAGCAGTTCTCTTGGTGGTTTCAAGGTTCTCCACCAGAGCATAGTCACCCAAAAAGTTGCCCTCAGCTGCAGACAGTCTTTGAAGCAGGTTGTCTTCAAGTTCCTTCAGGGTGATCTTGAACTCGTTTTGCTGGCGGGTCAGGTCTGACTTCATCTTCTCGAGATCGGGTCTCTCCTTGCTCACCACAGCAGCCAGCAGCTGGTCCTCCAGACCATCAATGGTTACAGTGAAGTTGATAAGGGTTGTCTGGGCCTGCATCTCAGGCTTGTAGTGAGGATTGGCCAGCTTGGTCTGAAGGATGAGTCGGAAGTCCTTGTGGTATTCAACCTCCTTGTCTCCCATCCTGATGGCTCGTCCCTTCTTGATGGTGTTTCTTCCAAGGAGGGCATCTAGTACTGGATCTACACTTTCTCCAATGTTCTCAATAAGCACTGTGTCTCCTGACTGAACAGCATTCTCTATAGCATCTAAATAGCCCTTGGCACCGAGGCGTACCACCTTCAGGTTGGCTCCGTATTTGCTCTTGATCCACTTGATACCTTGAAGCTGAGGATCAATCATGAGTGGCCATCTCTCACACCTTGTTAGGATCGTTGCATTCTCAGTGGACATTCTGTCTCCTGGTAAACCTTCATTGTTCCAGGTCGCCACATCAGCATCATCAATCAACATTGTGAGAGGGTCAAGTCCCTCAGAAATAGCAATCGGGTGTTTGAGACTTTTCAAGAATGGCAGCCAGTAAGTGTCCATAAGATCCAACCTGTAAGTCTTGGTGAAGCAGCCCACATAGGAGATGAAGGCTGTGATGAGAAGAACATCACCTGGCAAGCTCTTTTCTTGTTCTTTGTAGTTCTGGATGGAATCAGCCCATCTGACATTCTCAGATGCCAGACCTCCAACCAATCTGTTAGCCAGTTCAATGGTCTTTGCTGTTGTTTCAGCTTCCTGTTGACAGCGAAGTTTGTCATTTGTTGCCTTCTCAAACTCAGCCTGACACTTGGCGAGGGTTGCTTCCAGTTCTGCAACTTTAGCTTTGATTCCCCGAAGCTTGTCTCGGGCAGCCGTCAGTTCATCGTTGGCAGCCTTGAGAGCCATTCTCTTTGGCTCGACGGTACAGTACACTTCATAGTATCTGACGATATTGATGGCCCAGGAGCACAGACCAGCAGCAGCAAAGGACTTATTGCGGATAAATTCAGGATCAAACTCAGGGTCAGCAAGGTAGGGTTGAACAGCCTTCAGACAGGGATCGGGAATGTTATCCTTGTCATAGTTGATAAGGTCATCAAGGAACTTGTCAATCTACAAAGACAAAATTATCATTTAGTTCCTTGCAAATTAGATCATTTCAAACTTCCTGTCATTTGGTACCTTATTCAGTTATTCATTTCATGAGATGTATACTGTATTGTTGAAACTTACCTTTGCCATGATGGAAGATTTAGCTGCCTTCCAACTCTTGTCCTTGGGAACCTTGCCATTAGTGGCCATGAGACACATAACAGCTCCTGCGACATTCACTACAGCAGGTGGAGGTGTACCGAAAGACTTCAACTCAGTCAGGTTGTTCTGCAAACACATTAGATCATCAATTATTGAATCCCCAATAAATTATGCCAACATCAAACATAATGAAGGAACATTCAGTAATCCAAAACTATTTATATATAATATATAAGAATTTCCTTGTTAAACACTTCACAAACCATTTTTTCTGCATGAATTTATTTACCTTGTTGAGAGTGTTCAAAGCATCTTTAGCAGCCAGCAGGGCAGGTTCAGCTTTAGCCAAATCAGTCTCACAATCTCTCTGCTTCTTCTCTACTTCAATGGTGATCTGAGACACTTTCTTCTCCTCTTCATCGGCGATGGCCTTTTCCTTTGTCACCTTCTCAGTTTCAGCACCTACGATCTGGATCAGCTTGTTGGCATCCTCGTTCTTCTGAGCCAGTTCAACCTCCTGTGAGGCCAGTTTAGATTTGAGGTCGTCCACCTGAGAGGCAGTACTTCTCAGTTTCTCCAAACCATTCTCTAGACGGATAATCTTGGCCATGAGTTCTTCATACTTCATCTTCAGAAGGTTTTGGTAGAGTGTGATCTGCTCCAGGAAGGACTTGGGTGTGGTGTAGTTGTATCGCTTTTCGTTTGTCAGGAACTGGCCGCTTATCTGGTTCACAGACTTGTGCACGTACGCCATAAACTCACTCACAGATTCTCTTGTGTCGTGCTGAATAACAAAGAATTCTTTCATGAAATTAATCATTCTGTTTTTTTGTTTTGATTAGAAAAATATTTTGTCAAATCTAATTAGAAAAAGGGGAACAGCTTCACGAAAAGACAATATAATGCTCACTGAAGCATGTAAACTGAGATGAAAGAAAACTCACATCAAGATGTTCAGTGTCTTCCAAGAACCTGCCGCTCACACTGATAAGAGCCTCTTCTGGCCATTCATGGAACCAGTCGATTGCAGTGCAGTTGACGACAGCAGGGAACTTACGACCACGCACTCTCAGTGTCGATCCAACAGGGGAGAAGCACAACACAACCTGAAATGCAATTAGTTGGTAACTTAATACAAAGAATCACAATCTGATACAAACACAAATCTTAATCAGAAATTACAACCAATTTTTTTAAACTTTAATAACTGCTATTGGTAAAAATAAAATTGTGTTGAACATACCTTGAGCATTCTACGAACTCTGTCAATAAAAAATCTCCAGCAGTTTTCTCTTGAATCTTCAAGACCTAGTCCTTTCACTTCATTACGCACTCCATTGATTATTTCTTCTACCTCATCATCAGCAAAGAGATCAGGGATTTCACCAGAGGCCAAGAGATCGTTCACAAGCACAAGGAACTTCTCATCAGCAACCTGAGCATCAGTCATCAGGAAGACCATGCCCATTCCCTTCAGTCCAGATTTCATGTACAAGGCAGCCAAGTCTGCCTTCAAGTCTGGGATAGCATAACCTTTACGCAGTGTGATCTGGAACACATCCAGACTGCTGATGAAGGCTGAAAGTCGTGACAGAGATTGTTTACCGCTACCACCAACACCAATCAGAAGAGCATTGCCACGTGGAGACTCGAGGATTCGGTTGATACGACAGATGTGACTCATAGCATCCTCGAACAACACCAGATTCATGGCTGCGTTCAGTTCATTATAGTTATCCAAGGCTTCAGTCAGCAGCTTGTTGAGGTCAGCCCACTGATCTATAGGGAGGTATTTGGGATCACCGATGCCACTGGCAAAGTGACAGTAGATCAATGGCTTCTTGTTGACAATAGTTTCATCAAGGTCTTCAAAGTTCTTCTTCACAATTTCTTTGGATATCTTGTCAAAGAGTTCCATATCAGGAAGTTCAATAAGTTTGTCACGGTAGACCCGCTCGGTTTCATGCATCCACAATCTGACAAGGTCAACGGGTGTTTTGGCACACTCACCCATAGCAAACAGCATACCCTACAAGAGGAAAATAGATTGTCTTAATTGACATTAGATAATTGGAGAGAATGTGGTCAAGAACATTTTCTGACAAGTCTTATCTTTTATTCCAAAAGTAAAATAAAATACTAAATTCTTATTTCATTAAAAATTCATCTGTTGCAAACAAATCCTATCACATTACCTGGAAGATGTTGGAGAGATCACGAAGGTTGAAGATGTAGTGGAACTTGATGGCTGTTGGCAGGAATGATGTTGAGATCTTCTGATGAAGAGCAAGGGCTCCGGCCACGAGGTTGGGAGTGAACTTCTGTACTGGTTGAAGGAAACCTCCATATGCAAGATGCTGGCCCAGGATACTGGTGTAGATGGTTGTGAGAGCTTCGTGGTTGGGGAAACTCATGGCAAACACACAGAAGTGACGCTGAAAACAAATTAACAACATATTATTTTTTCAATTAATTGAGAAACAAAAAGCTATATATTTAAGATGAGTTTACATCATATTTTCACAGGTGAGTTACTGTCTTTTTTCATTAAGTAATGACAAATTTGTTACAATACTGTTACCAAGATTGTAAGAATAATGTTTGATTTTGTTCTGTTTTTATGATAATGGTAGTGTACCTGAAGTCTAGCATCGATGGTGAAGCTACCAGCTGTGGGGTTCATGCAGGCCACATACTGAGTGTTGTGGATGTCCTTGAGCGTGAGCTTGGTACGATCATACCAATGGCTGTGGTCGATGTGCTGTCGGATGAGTGTGTGAGGCTGTACAGTGAAGTACTTGTCTACCTCAGGCATGTTCATATCATCCACAAAGTAGATGAGTCGTCTACTGCCTGGCGGACCAAAGTTCCTACCAGCCTTCTTCTCCAGGGGCTTCTCAAGGACTCTTTGCAACATCTCGGAGGTGGTGTAGAAGTTGAAGGGTACATTGGCAACCATGAAATCTTCTGACAGGGTGTTGAGCTTGTCTCCCATCAGTACAGTCTTACCGGCACCAGCATTACCCACCAACATGACAGGACGCTTTGTTTGTACCAGCATGTCCAGGAAGAACTTGATTCGGATAGTTTCAGAAGTGTACACCAGGGCAGCCTGAAATACAACCATTTTACTGATTACAACTCCATTTTTTTCAATAATTTTAGAGTTAAGAACACTTTAATCAAACATTACTTGAACGGTTCAAGTTGCTAAAACAAGTTTGTCCTTACCTGCAGTGGAAGGTCTGGATCATACTCAAACTTGGGCACTTTCTTTGTCCATGGCTCAAACTTCTTGGTCTCTGGGTCAATGTAGTAGTCGAACACTGTGCCAGCAGAGGGGAACTTGATGGTCTTGAACTCAGTCACCCACCATTTAGTGAACTCCACTCTGTGATCCACCAGCTAAATAAGGAAACATTAAAATGTTACCATATTTAAAAAAGCAAAACCACTTGGGTCCTTATGAAAAACTGATTATTTGAAAGTTTTCAATTTTAGGTTCAATAATGGTAAAACAATGACATTTTTCCAAAAGCAATAAAAATATCAACATGAAAGTATGAAAGAAATCCTACCTGATCCTGGAACATGCTGCCTCCAAAAGCCCAGACACATGCAAAGACGAAGTAGAGCTCGTACAGTTCCTTGGGACAGTCTGGGGGAGTGTTCTCCACTGTCAGCAGACATTCCAAGAGGTAGCACAACATCTGGATGTGTGAGATCTCAGCAATTGGTGTGATCTTCTTGAAGCGATGTCGGAGAGTTTCAAGGCAGATTGGAATGTACTTGTCAAAGAGGATGAGCAAGTTTGCCCTTTCAGATTGAACTTCACGTCCATCTATCCAGCTCTGCACAAATGGATTCCAGCCCAAATCCTGTGGGTTGACATACAGGATACCGGCTCTTGACACAGTGGCCGGTGTGGCTGTCTTCAGATGACTGATCTCAAACAGCAGCCTCATTGAAGGAGTGAGAGGAATTCGCTCGTTACTGGCTAACGTCAGCACTTTGTTGTCATCCATCACAGTGTTGAGGGACTCAATCCACATAGGATCAATGTCTCCATCCAGTACAATCCACCTGGGGCTGTCTCCACTCATATTGGCCAGGTCTCTCATCACAACAGAGAAAAGTCCTGAAAAACATAGCCAAACACTTTAAGCAATTCTCAAATAAAACCAATTAAGCACTTGAAGTGATGGAATTGTTCTTTTACGGCTATTATCAACATTGAAATTTAAATATATCTATGGCAGAAAAAGCTACAAAAGCTACAAACCATCTTTCCATTCTCTTGTTGATGGGTTGATTACACCAAAGAGTTCATCATTGGTAACAGCCTTTGGATCCAGATCAATGGCTATTGGCTTCTTCTGCAGGTTCTTGTATGTTCTCTGTAGAGTGCTCCACACCTTGCTCTTGCCAGTTCCTGCATTGCCGAGTAAGAAGACCGAGTGACGTACTTCAAAGAGTTCCTGAAGCTGCACGACCTTCAAGATGAAGTTGTCCTCAGCCTGCAACTTCTGGTCAATGGTTGCTGTCTTGATGTGCTTTTCAAAGTCCATGTCTCGCTTACGTGGCACATCAAGTGCTGGGAACAGATCTCCGATCAGACCCATGAATACAGGCATGTCGTCAGCAATGATTTTGGGGATGTTGAAATCACGGAGAGCTCTCATCAAAACCTGATCTTCAGGTCTGCCTCTGTCACTTCTCTTCAGGGAACCAGCCACCACCAAGACAGATTTGATAGCTCGCAGACCCCAATCATAGTGATCTTGTTTAGACAGCAGTTCCTTACACAGACTGTACAGGGTGATGAACTTCCTGGCCAGCAGTCGAGCATCCAAGAAACCCTCCGACACCAACATGATTTCACAGATCATCTCGAAATCAGGGACAACCATGGCACATGGCCTGCAAGATAATCAATGTTAGATTAGGACTAAGGAACTAAATTTTTTAAAAGGTGAATTAAAAGTGATAGATATTTTGGTGAATTAGATATTTCATGTCAATATAATACCAACCTAAAGAGAGCCTTCAAGTTTTCTGGCAGCTCAGTTCTTCCAGCATATCCAGGGTTCATGGTGATGAAGATACCAACAGTAGGGAAGAGCTTGATGGTCTCGCCAAGGAAGTTGAAGATCTTCTTCTTATCACGGATGGCGTCCTGAATACACTTCACCTGGACTGCCACCACAGACAGCACCTCCACAGCAATTCTGTTGAACTCATCAAAACAACCCCAGGAGCCAGACTGTGCCAGACCCTTGTAGATGTTACCGATGGACTGCAAGGAGAAGCACACATTCATATCAACATCTATTGATTATTATCAAGGCGATGGTCAATGAAGTTAGATAAATAGGATAACGATAGTGACTGAGGTAGCAAAAACCTTTTAAAATCAGAAATTCTGTGTGTAAACTATGTGCATACCTTGTAGTCCATCTGTTCTGAACAGTTGAAGACATACACCATGATGCCAAGAGCTCGTCCCAGATCTTTGGTAGTTTCTGTTTTACCAGTTCCAGCAGGGCCAGCAGGGGCTCCACTCATGATCAAGTGAAGAGACTGGGTCAGTGTGATGTAACATCTGCAAAACATTCAACACATTGAACTTCATAAAATCATCCTCAAATTAGCCACAATTCCTTTGACATTATCACTTTTGTTTTGTTATCATTGCTTCACCTCATTCAAACCAGTTATATCTGTCTGCTCACCAACCGATAGCTGTTTTCTTAAGTCATGGCATGATGGACAAGAGGTCAGTAAGCCTGTTTTGATGGTGTGATTATGATAAACTTCAGATAGTGGTGCTTGTCAAATTTTTATCTAGGCCTGTTTATTTATGTGGGCTTGTTAATTTTTCAAACTTCAAGCCTAGTTTGCAAGCTAATACTAACAATTGTTTTGAATACAGATTCCAACTGTAAAGGAACTACTTTCTCACCTGTCAGTGAGTGGTGTGATGACAAGACGTGCTGTGTTGCCGAGGTACTCATGTGAGTAGCGGAACTGAGCATCACAGATGTTGGCGAAGCAATCCCTCTCGTTGTCATCCCATCTGTGACGCAGCTGAGACAGCCAAGTGAAGGCCTGAGAGTTGTCCACCTTCTGTGTGATCAGTTTAGTGACCACATCACGGGCGTGCACATCAATGGTACAAATTGTCATGATTTTCTGTCTGTCTCCCTTAGACAGATCTCCCAACAACATTGTGATCAGAGCATTCAGTTGATTCACCTGGAATAGATTAAGTGATATGTTATACCATTTTAATTGACTTATTCATGCCTAGATTTGTTGACCTTTTCAAAACTTGTAAAAGGTTAGCAAAATATTACTTACTCACTTATACTCACTTAATTACACAACTTTGAGTAATATAGTGCATTTATCTTCAACAAATGATTTACCCACCTGTTTCTTACTGTAATCTTTTAGAGCATTTTCATACCCTTCTTCGAGACGACCAAAGCCAATGTTGACCTCAGTCGTCCACCAGATCTGTGTCCCACACAGAGCAACTTGGGCAGGGTAGTCAAAGAGCCACTGGTCACGAGGCTTCTCCTCATAGCCGGACACCGCCTCTGTAAGCTCGTGACGTACAGTGCTGCACTGGGAGTCCAGCAGTCGGTTCAACCAGACTTCAACCTACAGCACAGTCAACAAGTTATCATAACATTTTTTAAATCAAGAGTATCAGCTTTTACCTTCAGGCTGGCGCTACACAGTGCCAATAACAAGGAATAAAAGAGCTCGAACGTCTTTTATACTTCAAAGTATTTCACTTTTAAATAATTGCTTGACGTCCATTTATCTTCTTAGTCTTAATTAGTTTTAAACCACATGTCTTATCATTTCATAATACCTCGTATTCATTTTGTTATTTATTACTTTTAATCTATGTCAAAGCTCTGTGATCCAAAAGGAATTCCTTTAAGGTAATAAAGAATTGTTTTTTGTCCATAATGTCTCAACTTTTCAAGATGCATTACTTGTGCTACTTTCAATGAGCATCACCTTATTCAATTTGATCTAGAGATCTGTTATTTCCTCAAAAGTGAAATTCAAATTTTTCATATTAATCACAAATTAATTCTTGTCTATCGCTCACCTGTCCGGACAGATCGCACTTCTTGTCAAGGTCCACGTATTCTTCATCTTTGCTGTACATGCCAGATGCTGACTTCTCCTCAACTCCAGATGAATCCAGGTCAAACTTGAGCTTAGCCAAGCTGTCAAATAGCTTTGTCAAGTGACGGGACACCTGCACAATAGTAAACATGGATATACTAACAACTGATACAAAACTAACAAAGAAATTGCAAAGAGAATTAATGATGACTCTAAATTATGTTATTATAAAATTAATTGGTAAAATTCCTCTACTAGTTTTTAAGATTGTGGATTCTGCCTTCAAGGAAAATTCCCAAAACTAATGACTTTAATGTTTTCTCTCGTTTAATTACCATAAAAAGATTTTTTATTGGAATCTAATCTTACCACTGGAGGATTGTTGCCATTAGAGAGGATGTCAAGCAGATCAGCTGATGATACGAAGTAGAACCTGGGGAAGGCGAGTCGTTTGGTCTCCAGGTACTCAGCCAGAGCCTTCTCACACAGGGACAGTTGACCTTGCAGTGCTTCCAGTCTGTCGTACAAGTTAGGCTGGTTGGTGGACTGCACCACGTTCTTGCTCTTCTCAACTTCACCCACTAGATCCTGTACAGCACAGAAACTTATCTTTAGGAAGGTGATACATAACAATTGTCTATTCAAAACTTTAGATGCTGTTTTTAAATCTTGGGATACTGATCTTCATCTACAGAGTGTTTGAAATCTTGGGATAATGATAATAATCTCAAAAGTGTTTTGAAATGACTGAATCATTTTAATTGTTTGATTTCATCATATCTTTTCATGTTATTGAGCCAATTGATGTAAAACAATGTAAACATGGGTTCATTCATTAATTTAACACAAAATTTATGACATGCCTTGAAGTCGTTGTCAATGTTATCAAATCTCTTTGAATCCTCTGGCAGTTGGTTCCGAATATCCTCGGAGCCAATGAAGATGCTCTCAAGATGAGACCAGGTTCTCTGGACCTCCATGTAGATGGAGATGACCTGGTCAGCGGTAGAGAGCTTGGACTGCCAGCTGGACACCTCAGTCAGGAAGTGGGCAATGTATTTGGAAGTCATCATGTTCTGCAGTTGTACCTGAACACACAAAGAGCCAGACCTGAAGAAACTTTTCACTGACATTATGTTCATCTATCTTTTATTTAACGAGTTTCTAACTTACATCATCAGAATATCAAAATCATATAAACCTTTCTACAATGTAATTATGATGTCAAATTGAGGACTGTTTATTTGATTCAATTGTATTTCAGTGACAATAAATAACCTTATATGGCAAAAGTTAACAAAGTATACCTGATTGTCTTCAAGCACTTCAATGAGCTCTTCACTAGTTTTGATCATAGTAATGCCGGTCCTATTGTGCTTCTCATGTTCAAACTCCATGTTGGCCCAGGTCACATCCAACTCCTTGAGCACCTTCTCCATGCTCATCTCCTTCACGGCCTTGTCAACGATGTTGCGCACTTCATCCTCATAGTTGTGCAGGTTCAGAGACAGCAGGTCTGAGAGCGTTGTGTTGTCGTCCATCATGAACCGCACCTGTAACATTGTTCAAAAGCACATTCAGCATAATTTGACTGATTTACTATAATCTAAGATAGGCATTTCATTATGCCTTTCAAAAAAGGATTTACCTCATTGTAATGACAGTACTAAGTTTTTGCTTTATGAAGCATACAAACCTTGGTTGCAGCCATGAGTTGCTGCCAATGACGTTCCCTGATAGCTGGGTTCTGGAGCTCACCAACAGCTCGTAGTGATGTCAACATGTTCTTGACTTGGTTTTCCAGACCAATATATGCGTCCCATGCACGCATTTCTTTGTCCAAGCTACGAATTTCCTTGGCAAACTTTTTACAGTCCATGTCCATCTGTTCCACATTGATGGACTTCCAGGGTGTGGTCTTCCAGTCATCAATGCTGCTGCGCACAATGATGATGTAATCCCAGAGCACCTTGAGCAGCTTGATCTCCTTACGACACTGCTTCAGTTGTTTAAAGTCTGGGACGTTCACTTCGAACAGGCCGGCACTGTCAAGCAGGATAGCCATATCTCGCTCCATACTCATGATCTCCTCATTGTACTGCAACAGGGAATTTAAGATTTATAAACAAATTGGTTATTTCAAATTTACAGAACTACAACAAATTTTGTCGTAAAAGTCTTTGCTAGTAACCATTAACATATTACATGTTTTTCAAAAGTCAAACGCTATTGAAAACATTATACAATATTCAGCAGGAACACAAACCTTGTCAAGCATTTCATACGGCCTCTCGCAATCATATCTGAATGGCTTGATGTTCCTGAACTTTTCTCTGAACTTGTGCTGGTTGACATCAAATGTTGCACTCTTCTTTCGGATATTTGCAACTTCATTAGCCTGTAGAGGAGCCACTGTCTGTTTGATGGTGATTGCAATCTTCTTTGTGTTGTTCCATTGCTCTGGCAGTTCCTGAAATTTTATTGAATAAAATATGGTTGCACTCATATTCCAATAAACATATAATATTTTATCATACAGAAGTCAAAGAAGGCCAATTAAAAAGTGTGGTAAAAATCTGATCATATTTATCTTTTTGAAATATGATGCTTAAAAGTTAACTGAAAATGTTAATAATACCTGTAGCTGTGTGTGAACTTCATCTGACATCTCCTGGTCATAAGTCTTGAGCAGCTCGATGGTGTGTTTGAGAGGTTCAAACATCTCATCTGTTGATGTCTGTCTTTCTCTAACTGAGAAGAGGTGACCCATCACATTGACTAGACCGCTGTAGTCACCCTCCTCTACTGGTGTGTTCAATCCAGAATCTGTCATTTTGATGAACTCCGCCAGCTCGTTCAAGCTGAGAACAAAATTAAACAATTCTTAACTTTATCAATCCTCACCGAAATGCTGGTCATTCCGAAGCTAACAATATGGTTAATTCTAAATAGGTATACCTGGAGGTTCATTTTTTTTACTGTGCTCATAGGAAACTTCTATTAAAACAAAGACTTGTCATGGGTTTCGGAGAAAAAAATGAAGGTTACATACCTGTTGGTGACATGATCGACCAGGTGCTGTTTGAACATGAGACTCCACCTCTTGATGATGTTCAGGAGTGCCTGCTTGAAAGGTTTGGCATCAACTCGGAACCAGTTCTCAAAAATGGTCATGCCTTCAATATGCTCAGCTTCCTCATAGATTTTCTCATATGTATCAATCTGTAACAAAACAATTTCATTTCATCCATGATTATTGAACATAGAGCAAAGGTTGACATCTGATGAACAGAAAACACTATTTCAAAGTGCCAAAATAAGATCCTCACACAGAGATTCAATAGAAAAATGTAAAATCTCCTCTCTTAATTAACCTAACAAATTAGTTTCTCTAATTACATGATCAAGTTTAGATTCAATTTAATGTCAATGTCAATTTTATGGCACTGCAAAACAATTAGTAAAGATTTAGCAATGTGCTGGTGTACCTGTTCCTTGAACTGTGTGAGTGTTGGGGGACACTCCGGCACCCCCTCGTCAGCGTGAGCCTCAATCTCTTCTGTTGTCAGCACATGGTTGTACAGCAGGAACTGTCTCATGAACTCGTTACGATCATCAACCCACAGGTATGCATAGTTATCAAACGAGTTGCGGTATTCACACGCCTTGTTCATTATGTTCTGTACTCTATCCATTAGTTCTTGGCGCATCTCAGATAGTTCTTCCATATCTTCTAAATCAGGCTGTGAAACAGATACAAATATTTCATGAAATTTTATCATTTCAATCCTCATCATATATTATTGACTAAGATTGACTTTAAGGCTAAGATTGGTTAGCAGATATGAAGAGCAAGCATTGAAAAAAACCCAGAACAAATCATTAGCCATTAATAAAGCATTAACCCGTAGCCTGGTTTCACTTGCTAACTGACATTAGTGAGCTTTTTTATCTTAAATCTTTAATCACTTTTATCAGTATGAACTATTAATAAACCTCAGAAATGTTACTTACATTTTCTTTTTCCTGGATTCCTAATTACTTTTTAGTCAAACCAATACTTAAACATTTAGGCATATCTTTTCTTTTTAAAAAACTCTAACAATCACACTTTAAATGCAAACATACACAAGAGTAACTTACTTGATAATGTTCCTGCCCACTGTGAGCCGCAAGTCTGGGTACGAGAGAGGACTGTTTGTAAATATCTCCCACAAGCCCATCAACTAAATCATAGAAGCCATCAGCAACACCATAGTCAAGAGATGGCAGGAAGACCATGTCGGGCACATGCAGTTCTAGATGAGCCTCAAACAGTGAGGGGGGATTGTTCTTAGGATCTGTGTTATCCAGGAAGTGCTGTAAACTACAGTGCATGGTGTTGAAGAAACCATCCACGATCATCTCATCAACATAGTCTACATATGCTTTCCATGTGTCTGATTGACCATCTGCCTTGAAGAACTCCAGATTTTCCTGAAATCACAAAATTCAGCAATTTGAAAAATACAAATCCAAAAATACTGTTTTTTGGGATTTTGGATATTTACAAAAATCAAACTGCCTTCTTATTTCATTAGCTTCTAAAGGATCTTCGTTTGGATAGAAACATCATGAATATGATTTTGTGAACTCATTTGACCATTGACAGTTAAAACAATACCTATAGTCTTTAACAATTTTTTGTCTGTGCATACTCAGGGTCATACCGACTTATTCACTTGGCATTAGCACAGTTTAATTCAGCACTGTATTACAAGCAATGGCCTAGATGCTGAATCACATCTCCCTGACACTAAATACAGTGCAAGTGCCATACAATTGATGGAGAAATGCAAATAGCATCTTATCCACTCTGGAATGGGTGTAAACAGCTGTTTCAATATAATCTTAGACAAGAACATACCTTGAGTAACTTGTGTATGTTTTCTCCTGCTAGTTTCACTTCATTGTATCTCTTGTTGAGCCTGTCCTCTCTATCATCCAGGTTGAGTAGAGTATCATGTTTATCTTCCTTCCTCACGAAGAGCGGTGTTTTACTCCATGTGGTCATGATCTTCTGGATCTTCTCTACGTTATTCTTAGCGTTCTGTACTCTTGTCTCCAAGTCATGTACACTGTCCCGTGCTTTTTCTATATACTCCCACACATCTGCAAGAAGAGACAGATTATCAGTTTCATTATGAAAGTGCAGAAGTTCTGTAAATAATAAAATTTATAGACCTTGTGTCATCTTCTAAGACACTTTATCCAGCAAATATTTAGTTTGAAAATAAACCCAAAACAACCCAAACATCTTAATATGTTAATAGATGAATAATCATCAACTAACAATAAATTAAATCTAATTCACACAATGAGAATATAGAACACATGAAGGATGAGTTACTCTTATTTATTTTGTTTAAGGTAAAATATATTTCAAGAAAAGGCTGAAAAAAAATACAAACCATCTCCGTTCCAGTTCATTGTTTTCTCAGCACGCTCCAACTGCACATCAATTTCCTGCAACTGTCCTTCAATAAGTGGGAACTCGACTTCTAGCACTGTGGTTCTCACTTTGTTATACCACTGAACTGTCAGGTCTAGGTTAGCCACATACTTCCTCAGAGTGTCATTTCTTGCATACATTTGACTAGCACTACCAGGAATTTCCTCCTTAGATCGAATCTCCAAATACTTGACTTCTCGCAACACTGCAACAAGCTGAAACAAGAACAAAATTACATCTAAATGCCCAACAAATTTAGTGAAGGAGAGTAATTTATTTGAAACATTGAACAATATATCAGCCATTAGCAGCTTAACTGGTTAGTTTTCAATGCAATCAGTATGCTTATTCAAAAGATTATCAAGGAATAGCACTGAAACCAGTACTCATAAGGAAAGGTTTTTGGGGGAAATAATGTTGACTACTTGTGAAAGAAACCAAAATAGAGATAAGAACTAACCTGATTATCAAAGTTGACAGTGATGAGTTTTGTTTCTTCGTTCCTGTTGAGGAGAGGCTGAGAGAGGTTGAATGAGCATGCTTCGTCCACTCCTTGAGTCCATTCATTGTACACCTGCTGGTCCCACCTACACACATACATATCACACTGTCAGTCAGAATCTGAACTGAACTACTGAAAATTCTTATTCAATGTAATTATTGCTATAGGGGGAAAATTAAACAATGGTAATACTTACTCTCCCAAAAGACGCATCATTTCTTCGTATTTGGTGAACACTAGTTTCGCTTCTTCAGTTTCCATACACCTTAAATATGAACGTCATATCATTGTATTAGATTAAAAGAAATTGAAAAATAGTTATATCAGAAATTGAAATTCGTAAATATATAATTTTGTTTAAATTGGGATCTTTTGTCCTCAAATTATTTAAATTCTATTCAATAGATATTATCAAATTTAAGTTTAGATACTGTCTATACACTTCAATCATTAACTCATTCTTTGATTAAAAAATTACTCACGGATGCTCTATATGCTTGAAATTGCCCATAGGGACAGAGATTCTATCTTCAAGTTCCTTGGACCAGCGCAGGGAGCCAGTCATGCCAGGCATGTTCTTGTGAATAGGAGCTTTCTTTGTTTCTTTCTTGATCAATATTTGTGCATCATAGATCTTCTTTGCTTCATCAAGACATTTGTTCATGTGGCTCACAATGACTGGGTACTTGTGGTCAAAGTCATTCTTGATCAAGTTCCTCTCCAACAGTGATCCCATTATGTCAGTCAACTGTGAAAAACAACATTTCACTTATAGTTTGGATTTTGAGAAAGTTATGTTTGTTTGGTAATTCATCAAACAAAATATTGCTAATTCTTTTACAATCACAGTTAATTACTTTTATTTTAATTCCTATATAATAAAGAAAAGTACCTTAAAGATAGATTCAAGGCCAGAGCAGTCATCGAATCCCTGACAGATGATGGTGGCAAGTCGCCTGTCAAAGTCTCCAATCTTCTCAAGGAAGTGGTTGTAGTCATCCATAAACTCCTTGTTTGTGGGATCAAGACAGTCATAGGATCGGTCTGAAAAGACCTTGTACACATCGTTGAACTCCTCGAAGATCTGCACAACCTCAGTACTCAGTGCTTTGCCCTTGATTCCTCCAAGCTCTACTTTCTCTAGCTTCATCATCTCTAGAGCAGTGTCCATCAGATCCTGCACAAAACAGTAGAAGACTATTGAGTTCATCCTAACAAGCAATAGCATACTTTGAAGTAAAAACTATTGTGCTATTAGTGAAAGGTTAGGAGGAATATAAACAAGTTGATAATCTATTCCAAAGTTACTGCATTTCAAAATGAATTTAAATCTTAATAAACCTGATTAGATCTTTTTGTTCATATATGGAAGATATCACATTTTATGCTTTTCATACAAATATCACTCTTCCAAACTGTAAAGAAATTAACTGACCTGAATGAGCCCAACTCTCTCCACAAACTTGTCATATCTGGCAAAGACAAGCTGAGGAGCAAACTCCCATTCCTTGGGTTCTCCCTCCTTGAAGTAGGTGCTCAGTTTGGCCTTGTGTTCCTCGTAGGTGCTGCGGAAAGCTTGCACAACACTGTGAGCCTTGCGAACCTTCTCAACTGTCTCCTCAACCTCTCCCTTGAACAACTCGCTTGGCTCAAGGAACGTCCTCGCCTGAATTGATCATAATTTCTTATCAAAACTTTGTTAAACTAATAAATACTATATCAGTCATACATAGAGAATGTTAAAAAAATTCTAGAATGCAAGATTTTGCAAATGCTTATGATACAGTTTAAGACAGAATAGATTTTATTGATAACATCTTGATGAGCTCTGGTAAACAAACCATTGATCAAGCAATTGCTTTATCTCTAGGCAATCTGCCAAACCACGTTGGTCTGGACAAATCTGGCTTCCTTCCAAAACATTTGACAATCACTGAGCTACACATAGCATTTAATACATCAAAAGCTGCATAAAAATAGTTATCTTATGTCAACATGACCCTGACAGATAAAAAGCAGGGTTTGAAATTAGAACTTGTCTGGCAACCAATTGCTAGTAGAAATATGGTTGAAAAAAGTAATGACTGGTAGTTTGACTTGCTTAATTCGGTGACAATATAATCATGTAGATGAATTTGGCTACAAGGAAACTAGGAAAGTGCGGGCTAGTACTTTCAGAAATGTACTTGTCAGAATTGTTTTTTTCTTCACTGTTGTTAATTTCTACCTTAAAAGTTTTGAGTTATGATAAGAACATACTGCTTCAATCTCCATGTTGCAGATTTCCTGCAGCAAGACGATGATCCTGGCTGGTGTGTTGTAGTACTGGGAGTTGGCCCACACGAGGCAGACGGTGTGGAAGAGAGGGGCCAGCATGGGGATACTCTCGTCAAACTCTGCCTGCTCCAGGTCCTCCAGGATGTGACGTAGAGGCTTCAGGTACAGGTTGATATCCTGGGCTTCAGTCAGGGCTGCAGACAAGAACATGACATTGGATTCTCAGTGTGTTGTGAAAGAAGAAGTAAATAGAGAAAGGAAGTCTTTAGAATGATTATCCTCCATTTCACAAACTGACTTTTCAATAGAGATACAGACACATCTGTAGGTATAGGTTTTCAGCATATATATTTAACTTTCCCACTAAACACATGAATTTGTTAATGTAGATGTGGATGATGTAATTTCTTTGTCAGTGAATTACCTGCAACAACATCTCTGAAGATGTTCTTGAACGAGGGGAAATAACTGCTGTTGGTTCTCTCCAGTAGTTCTGCCATCTTCCTCACCTTTGGATCTCTCAGCTACAAGTTCAAGTTTATATAATTGGTTACAAAAGTGAAAACAAATTCAGAATATTCTGCAATTCTACCTCTTTCAAAAGTTTACTTGTCAAGAAATTGCTATTCAGATTACTTTTAATTGAATGGTATTGTGCTGTTTACCTGTTCATAAATGCATTCTAGGTTGGTAGCTTTGTTCCTCCAAAAGTCCAGCTCCACAAATGGTAGTGGATCCAGTCCCTCCAGCAGTGGCTGTGCAGAGTCTCGCTTGAGAACATCTCGGATTTGATGTGTCCAGTCTATGATAACTGACTCAATTGCATGCACCAAATTCCTGTCATATGTATCCCTAAAGAAAAAGAAAAATATTACAGAAATGCAACATTTCGTTTTCATATCTATGTTACAAATTAATGTTTCCATGAAAATCATTATATTTCAATCATGCTCAATGTTAAGAATTATTCTTTCAAAGTATTTTCTAAATAGTATTTAACAAGAATATAAGATAGAAGCTTTATTTTGAAAATGTTATTGATAGGAAAGTTTTCTTCTTTAAATTTGGAGATTTTATATCTAACTCTGTAACTTTAATATGTGTTTATTATGAATTGTATCTATTGATATGAACATTTTTTAAGGAATTACTTTTCATCCTCCACGGCTGCTTCCTCGACTCTCTCTGCTCCGACTGGGAGGGGAAGCAATGTCTTCCCTTTGGCTTGGCCAGACACAACATACACATTGCTTTTGAGACTGTGAACATGTCGTGTGACATCATGTGACACAACCTTTGGCCAGTGATCATGGTTTCTTTCATTTGACAGCAAGGGAACCAATACCTAATCAGAAAACAATGTTGTATAAGTATCTTAAAACTCAAACTGCTTATTCTTGGATTATTAAGTCAAAAGATTATCATCAACATACTCAATCAAAGGCTAAAAAATGAGTGAGAAAAAACTATGAATAAGTACAAAACATTATTAGCTCAGCATTTAATGTAATAAGGTATCACAATAATAATTGATACCAAAAGATTAGTTCTTCAATAACAATTTTTTAAAATACGTTTTAGAGCATTTATTCATAACAAACTTTATTTTTTTAAACACCAGAGGAAAATGCAAAGATCAAAACCTCCACCCACCTCATCAACAAAAGCTGACAGCTGATCCAGGGGTGATAATGCCAGATCACCATACAAAAGTGCTGTCCTTAATGATGTGTCTTTTTGAATTGCCTCTCTTGCTCTCTTCACAAAATAGCAAGCTTTTCCTTTAGGTGAAGTTGGCCAATCAAACGTTAATCCAAGTGCTCCACTACCAGATAGCGATATTATAAGTGACACTAATTCTGGTTTTTCAAAAAAGTCCATAAACTGTTGTTTTACTTCATCCACATTATACAACCTTGCAAACTTGTCAGGTTTCAATTTCATCGTTTTCAAAACATAGTCTGCGATAAATTCGACACGGGTGTCGTTCAATTCCAATTCGCTCGCCATTGTGGCAGCGTTTGATTATCAATAGTAGAGCAGCTGATAACCTTACTGTTTCATAGGATTGGAAGAACTGATCAACTTTCCACCCCTGCACCCGTCTTTTCTACCATGCCCTGCGCGTTCGTCTCCCACCGATTGTTGACAGGAATGGCGGACAATCGGAGTTGCTATGGCGCGTTGCTACGCCACGTACCTAGCAACAGCCTCGTTTTGACGATTGATGCAATAAAAATGGTCTTGATAATTTTACGAAATGCAGTCTAGTTGAAAGTAATGCGATCTTTTGCAATAAAGCCTTATGTAAAACTACATACAACTAATATTGAGCTGATTATCTTCGACGGATTGGACGGTTACATAAATGGAAGATTCCTAACATATTGATATTATTATGGATCTGTGTTCGTATAATTGCCAATGAGATTTTGGTATAAATAAAATCAAAATGGCTGACAAACATGTGTTTCGTCTGCTGCTGCGGTTTAAGAATCACAAGTTTAAGACATTCCCAAGGTTTATGGTTGCTCTTTTCTTGAATTATCAGACAGATGAACATGGTGATGGTATAAAAAAGTAAATAAGTCAAAAGCTTACACAATTAGCAACACAATGGATAAATGAATGACTTTGGAATTTATTTCTCATAAAATCAATTGCAAATACCCTATGGCTCAGGTAACCTGTTTTCACAATCATGGTTCACCTATTTCCGTGGTACTTACAAATGATATCATAATTCACCAACTGCATTTTTGTTCATATCAAGGTTGTTTCTCAATCTTGCACCACACCAATGCATCATCGCGCTTTTGCTTTTGAATAAATCAAAACATGAGAAAAGATTTTTTTTTTTAAATCAACACTCACTTGTTATGTAATCACTATGGCTTCATTACCTCTTATCTATTGAACATTCAAGATCTGGTTCCCACTTTTTCCTCTACTTGTACAAATCCATACTGTATTATGACTTGAATTACAAAAGTTTTGACACCCATTTTTCTTAGTGGCTTTTTCAGTGACATAAGGGATAATTGGCATTTCTATTTTTTTCTCAATGCTAAGTTTTGAATTGAGATTGTAAGTTTTTAATTAACCATCACTATTGATTAAATCATTTATGAAATATATCCCTGATTTTGACATATTCTTTTAGTATATTGATGTGTTGTTCATTCTTATATTATCATTATTCCATAGGGGTTGAGATTAGATATCAGATTTGGTCTTTACCATTTTGGCTAATAAAGCATACCCATGCAGCTTTTTAAATGTCCCACTAAAATTATTTGTCCTTCTGGTACAGACTGTCTTCACTGTGTGTGTTAGAGATACATTTACATTAAGAGTTTCTTCAATTTTGAGTGGTCATCAGAATTGAAAAATCTTTTCAACTTACTTTTGTTTTGGTTCATGATCTAGTTATTATTAATTAGTAATTATTAATTCTATTCATTAAAACTTATCTCTAATTTTTTTCTACCATGTCTACCAAATTGTGTGTATAAGTAATGCCAATGAAAGTAAATTATGTTTAAGACCAATCTAGTTTATGGTCTTTGAAAATGTCTTTTTCAATTGGTTTAAAGGACCTATCCAGATAACTTGTGTTTTCCTTTTCTTTATTTTAAGACCTAAAATCAAGGCTTATTCTGCTAATGTTCTAATCTGCTACAGTGAAAATGCCTATTTAATAAAATATTTGTATTTTGAAGTAAACTAACATAATTAAACATTGTTTTTGAACAATTTTATTGTAAAACAACTGAGATTTGCTCAATAAAAAGTAATAGACCATGTTATGGAACATTTGGCAAACATAAGACATTCAGAATATCACTTTAAGATATATGTCTAGCAATAACAGCGCCAAATGAATAAGGCAGTCTATCAAGGAGAATCCTTGTTATGTTATTTGATAAGGCTTTTGAAAAATACAATGCTACATGTTTATGCAATAATTTGTCAATAATCCTTTACCAGTTGGACATTAAGCTATTGTAATGAAAATTTAAGTTTTAATTTTGTATGTTGAAATGACTAAAAACATTCTAAGACAACATTGAAAAATGAGCATTAGGTAGAACGACTGCACTTGTGGTCCGTCATAGAAGGTGGCTACAGTGACCACAGATTTTGTTGTCTGGGGCTAATTAGACAGTATTTTCTATAATACATCTATAAGTCAATTTTTATTTTACGAATCCTGAAAGTGGCCTTTTAGTCGACCTATATGATAGAGGTCATTGATCCGAATATTTAATTATTAGGAATAGACAATACAAGTACTATCTTTGACCATGTTTGGATTTGATAGTAATTGCACACAGATTGTTAGATTATTTTGATAACTGCAGCTCTTATTATGTAGAAACGCTGATTCTTTGTATAAACTGACATATTTTTATTTTGTATTTTATTGAAAGATTTATGTATGTTTCAGTATATTTCATAGAAGCAAGGTGTTTTAAAATTTATAATGATAACTGTTAGAGTAAAATAAAGTCATACGAAAAAATTAAAAGCATTGTTGAGAGAGAGAGAGATTCTTTATTTCCTCCAGTTTTTAACCGAAGATCAAAAACATACATTTATATTTGATACAAATACATGAATCAAGACACAATGATAAATATATATACATGTATATACATTGAGTTTATATTATATCTGGAAATAATGGACAATGTTGAAGTAATATTTGCTTTGCACGCATAAAATTCATTATTCATTGTGATATTGTAGTAGGTGGCGTTTCAAACTTGATACATATAATGAAAATTGTAAAATAATGGTTTCCCATGTGGTATGATCAATATATTTATTGAAATCAGTTTCACCTCCGAACAGGAAGGCTAGCATGTCAAGCTCATCCAGCATTTCGAAAGCAACATAAACATCTACTTCGAGAAGATCAATCATAAATACAAAAAATGCATTTCTGTCAGGATTTAGGTGCTCACAATGTAGCATTATATGAAAATCATAGTCGTAAGTGTGTTTATTACATAAGCTGCATTCCTTAGATATTTTTTCACGTGAGGAGATTTTAATGCATAGTTGTAGGGCAGTTTTGTAGTTGGGATATAAGTACGCTAACTGCCAAAGAATATGGCGAGTTAACTTATTGTGAACACGTCCATAAAGCTTCATATTTGCATTAAAAGATGTTTGCATTTGCCATGAGTGTTCTTCATAGTTATGTACAGATGTATTTACAATTTTGCGCCATTCTTGTTTCGAAGGGAACACACCTTCTGCAACATATTTGTTTATATATATACATAAGTCATATTTTGAGAGTATTGATAGGAGATCATCACAGATTGAGGGCGATTTTGAAGATGCTGTTATTGCTGCACAGAATATGTTTTTTGCAAAGTTGTTACAGGAAAGTTTGCATAAGCGTCCAAAGAATGTGAGTTTACATTTATCAATATAGCCAACAAGCGACCACAATCCCAAATTTGCAATAGTAGAGTATGTTGATGATCTGTTATCAAGCCCCTGTACAATACGAGCAAAATAACGTTGCGTAAGTTCAAGTGCATTTGCTTGTTGACCTCTAATATAGGGTAAAATCTCACAACCATAGAGACTTGTTGTTAGTACCATTCTCAGCCATATTTTGACACTTGTAAATGGATGAAGCTGAGAAGCATTTAGTCCTACAGATCTGAGGGAGTTGACATTTTGTCTTGCTTTCTGACAATACTTATCTATTCTTGCTTTTGTTGATAGATGTTCAGTAAGTAGAACACCGCCATATGTAGTTGATTCAGATTGAGGGATTGGTGTTTCACCAAGGCGATATTGAGATTTGATATTATTGGATTTTCTTTTACTAAAAATAACTATTGCACTTTTAGTGGGGTTATACGTCAATCGCCATTTACGGGCATAAGATGAGACAATATCTAGTGATAATTGTAATCCTTTAGGTGATGCGCTAACAAGCGTAGTATCGTCAGCAAGCAAGACGGCAGGTACATCCATACCATATACACAAATGCCACAATTGGCTGCTCTAAGAGAAGTGATAAGGTCATTTATAAATATGAGGAAGAACCAAGATGAAATTACTCTTCCTTGACCTACACCTTGTTTTACACAATATTTGTCCGATCTCTCACCCTGGTATAGAACAAAACATTCACTTTTAGTATAACAATGATATAGAAGGTCCCAAGTATTACCTCTTATACCAATTTCATATACCTTATAGAATAATCCATCATGCCAGATTCGGTCGAAAGCTTTTTCATTGTCAAGAAATGAGGCAAAAACAGTTGAATCTCTGTTGAGATAATATTGAATACTTTCCATAAGAGTGAAAACAGACATTATTGCTCCATGTTCACGCCGGAAGCCGAATTGTAACATATCTGGAAAATCTGGTTTGGATTTTGATAATTTGTATTCGAGTCTGTTAAGAAGGAGTTTTTCAAAGAGTTTACCAAGACAAGATGTTAAAGTAATACCTCTGTAATTTCTTGGGTCAGCTTTATCTCTTTTACCTTTATAAATTGGTATGACCATGCCCAGTCTATACTCCTTCGGTACATAGTTAGATGAGGTGATAAGATTGAATAATCTACACAAGTGAGAAATGATGGAATCACCTGCAAATATGATGTGTTCATTTGTAATTCTATCAGGTCCGGGAGATTTATTTCTACTTAGAGTTTTAACGACATCTTTGACTTCAGTAAATGAAAATTCTTTTTCTAGATCTTCATCAAATATGCGATTGGAATTTTTGATCTTAGTTATTTGTTTGGATATATGATCTTTGAAGTCTGAGTCAAATTGGTCGGACTCGTGTGGTTGAGCTAAACTTGAATAGTATTTTCCCCATATTTTGCATATGTCTGGAGTGGATGTTCCATTCTCTCCCTCAAAGCTAAGAACAGTAGCGCTAGTTACATTTGCTCTGTGTTTACGAACGTTCTTATAAAATGAATTTACGTCCATTTCAGCTGAAATTTCAATTTGCTTAAGCATTTCCTTTTTACTGTGTCGTTTTGATCTACGGAAAAGGCGCCGGAAGTTGCGTTTTTCTCTTTTATAGACAGAACGTGAGACAGATGTTTCATCACGAGGTTTATCATTTCCTACCCATTCACGTCTAGCAACACGCATACGGTAGTGGGCATCCTTCAAACCATCTGGTTTCCAAAATGGTTTTAAGTAGGGCTTATAATTACTATGGGGGATGTTGTTTGCACCGGAGTGCAGTAAGGCAGTGGTTATCATGTCATTAAATGTATCAATAGTATTCCCTTGTGGTTTGATAGGAAGCGAGGAATAATGATATTGTAGATATTGTTCAATTGAATATTGATAGCAGGCAATTGTACTTTCATTTGCTCTATCCCACTTAGGTACACCATAGTAGTCACCACTACTATACTGTTTAACAAGAGGTATATCCAAGGAAATAAAACATGGTAAATGGTCTGAAACATTGTATGGACATGTGTAAGTTATGTCAACACGACTAATATAACGACTAATATATGAAGAAATCAGAATATAGTCGATCATACTTTGAGAAGAGCTGTCCTTGGATCTGTATGTATATCTTGGTAAGTTAGAATGAGTAATGCTGAGAGCATTTATTAGATTTCTTTCTGATAAAACAGTCTTTAGGAGTTTATCTGTTTGCGATAAGAGATGTTTACATATATCAGAGTTAAGATCACCAAGAATAAAAGTTGTACTTATCTCAGATAGGTAATCATACAAGTCAAGTAGTTCATTAAGAGCATTGCAATAAGTTGCATGTAATACGTTAGTTGAAGGTAAGCGGCTGGCAATTACATAGACATCACAGTAGCCATGTCTCGTAAGCTTAGCTGCTATTGCATAATCAGAGTGAACTGTAAGAGACTCTGCCCGCCACTGAGAGTGGGTATTCACTAAAATAGCTAGTCCATGCGATCCACGAGAACACGTGGAGTTAATTTTGTTACAGTTATAAGTTATAAGATCAAGATATGGAAAAGAATCGAGGTGATGTGACTTGTCCGAGGACAGCCAGTGTTCCTGTAAAGCTATTAAATCTATATTCTGAGATATAGTTTGATTGATGTAGTCAGTACCGTGCAGAAGACCGCGTACATTCCATGTTAATAGTGACAGAGTCATGATAACTAATGTGACATAAATAAATAGTCTATTGCTGTAACAGAACATATTATGGAAGTTAATAGCTATTATGGTTATCAGCATTGTCACTGTATGTCTTGTTCCTGGGTATATAGTCTCTGGCGCGTATTCCTGGAGGCCAGAAGTCTCTGACTCCAGACACATAGTCTTGATAGTCATCATAATCAATATTCACTTGCACAGTATAGGTATCAGGGTAGTTTGTATGTGAATTTGTCTTCATTAGTCTTACAAATGTTACGCGTACATTCTGACCATGAGCATAATCGTAGATTAGATCTTTAACCGAGTCAAACGGTTCGTCTGCACTGACGTTGTATAAAACAATGCGTTTAGTTCTCACCCTGGGTACACCTTGTAATGCGTGGTATTGCTTGGATACGGATCTAATAGGATGAGATCTATCACTCTTTACCTTCTCTGCGTTGTTGTCTGGCTGGGGAGGAGTAGTTTTCTGTCCGAGGTTGATGACTGTCTGATGAGGTCGGAGGGAAGGGAAGTTGGCGTCGTAGTCGTAGTTGAGATCGTCGATGGTGATGTCTGCGAGGCCCGTTCTGTTGGTTGATGTGTCGGTTGTCTCATGATGGTGTCCTGTTAACACTGGGATTCGACGTGGTTCGTTTTCCATCGCTGTTGTCGTGGTCGTTGTCTCAGGCTCAGTTGTTGGAGATTCCGCTGCTGGTGACGTTGACGTTGATGTACATACATCATGGGTAGTCTTTGGTTGCTGCAAAGGGGCTTTTGATTTGTCATTAGAAGTGTTCATATGTTTGGAAATTATCACTAGTTTTGATTCTATTGTCTTTAGTTTAGTCATGTTTATGCAATAATTTGTCAATAATCCTTTACCAGTTGGACATTTAAGCTATTGTAATGAAAATTTAAGTTTTAATTTTGTATGTTGAAATGACTAAAAACATTCTAAGACAACATTGAAAAATTAGCATTAGGTGGAACGACTGCACTTGTGGTCCGTCATAGAAGGTGGCTACAGTGACCACAGATTTTGTTGTCTGGGGCTAATTAGACAGTATTTTCTATAATACATCTATAAGTCAATTTTTATTTTACGAATCCTGAAAGTGGCCTTTTAGTCGACCTATATGATAGAGGTCATTGATCCGAATATTTAATTATTAGGAATAGACAATACAAGTACTATCTTTGACCATGTTTGGATTTGATAGTAATTGCACACAG
Source organism: Steromphala cineraria (assembly GCA_916613615.1). Lineage (NCBI taxonomy): Eukaryota > Metazoa > Mollusca > Gastropoda > Trochida > Trochidae > Steromphala > Steromphala cineraria. Next base: position 7,595,390 of record OU744721.1, on the reverse strand, counting down.
ATTGTTAGATTATTTTGATAACTGCAGCTCTTATTATGTAGAAACGCTGATTCTTTGTATAAACTGACATATTTTTATTTTGTATTTTATTGAAAGATTTATGTATGTTTCAGTATATTTCATAGAAGCAAGGTGTTTTAAAATTTATAATGATAACTGTTAGAGTAAAATAAAGTCATATGAAAAAATTAAAAGCATTGTTGTGTTGCATAACAGGTCAGGATATATGTCAATGCATCAAACATTGTTCTTACAGGCATCTATGTACGCCTGCCTACCCCGAGAAATCAACTCATGTCAACAAGACAAACACAGGTCCATTTCATAGACAAAATACATCCATATCGAGGAATTGTGTTTCTGACTCCCAAAACGTGTTTGATTATTTTGGATGGATTGGCAAGTTTACACCTTCCTACAGAATCAAAGGGGAACATGTCCTGGTGATCACTGAACCAACTCAGTTCTATGAAGTGTTGAAGGTAGTTGTTAATATGATCTTCTCACAAGTAATTCACAATTATTAACAACATTTTATATTCTAAAATTCTGTTCAAAAGCAACATCGCAAAACTAGTACAAGGAAATGTGTGTAATTCTATCACTATATGATAATTGAAAATACTTTGAAGATGTAACAAGCAAATTGCACAATTTGTATAGGTTTTCCTTATCATATTGCCGATTAATTTTTGTCACACAAAATAACATAACTTTTCCAGGATATTAAGGAAACTGTTCTTATAAGAAAACTAAATGACATTAACTTTATGTTCACTGTTAGGCATGATTCCAGTAAACTGACAAAATTAAAATCAAACGAATGAATTTATGTATCACGTATTTGGATCTCAAAGATCAATTTGATCATATTAAAACAAACATATTTTAAAAGTTGTTCTTCATGACACACCTTCATATGATTACCGGTATGTATCTCCATATCAAATTTGATCCAATTGAATTATTAGTTAAGAAGTAGTGAGCAGGACAGACTTGTAACAGTTTTCGAACAGAGTCCTCATTTTTGGCCAAAAAAGGCAAACTTTTATGAAAATATTTTCAAAATTGTTCTTCATGACACACCTTCATATGATTATGTATCTCCGTATCAAATTTGATCAATATATGATGATTAATTTAGAAGTTGTGAGCCGGACAGGGCTTGTAACAGTTTTCGAAACAGAGTCCTCTATTTTGGTCAAAAAAGGCAAAATTTTATGAAAATATTTTCAAAATTGTTCTTCATGACACACCTTCATATGATTATGTATCTCCGTATCAAATTTGATCAATATATGATGATTAATTTAGAAGTTGTGAGCCGGACGGGACTTGTAACAGATTTCTTACAAATTTTCCACTTTTTCTCCAAAATCCTAATATTTTATTTAGATTTTCATAATATTGTTACTCATGACACATTATTACATGTTCCTTCATTTCCATGACGAATTTGAATTGAAATGGTTGATTAGTTACAAAGTTATGAGCCGGACACAAAGTGTAACGGACGGACGGACGGTACCCATTTTAATACCCCCCGCAACGTCGTTGTTGCGGGGGATAAAAAAGGTACAATAATATCATAAGGTAATGGTTTAAAGACTTGTAACACTGACATATGATTTCGTTGACTACACTGCTATTGCTCTTCTCAAAATTGTCCTTGTTAAGTGTTGCCTATTGCATATATTGAATGGAATTAAACTTACCAGAATTACCAGAATTTAACTTGGTTTAAACATATTTATTTCTTTTGAAGAACTAGATTGGTAAACAAGCAATTGCTTATCTGAATACCACTTCAGGATTTAACTTTCAAAGTTTGAGAACTGTAAAATCTCTCTATTGGTTTTTCAAACATGGGAGTTTTTGATTTGCTGAAATTACAATCAAGTCAATAATAGAAAAATATGAAATAAGTAGAAAATACTGGTAGGGTTATTTGTTAGATCTCTAATACATTTATTGTTTCAGATAAAAACAAGAAAAGCAAAGTCCAGGATAACATTTGCATCATTATATCTTGGGACTGGGCAACTTGAACAGGATCTTGTAAGTTTGTACAGCAGATATCATACATCTCAGATATTACAGCTAATGATATAATGATATAAATAACATTGAACTTCGGGGGAATGTTAAAACTCAGTCTAAGTAAACCTAGCCTCAATATTATCCGTTTCACTCCTATACTGAGTCTAGAATGGCATAGGAGAGACCTATCTGCGACCTATGATCCTCCAACGTTATACGTGCGAAGGCAGACTATTGTGCCTTGGTAAGTTGAGTTCTGATTAGTTAATTCGATACGTGGGCTGACGCTACCCTCTACTAGGCTTTTCTACACTCGGTATAAGAGTGAACGGATAATATTTGGGCTAGGTTTACTTAGACTGGTTTAAGCTTTAGATTGTTGGTATTTTATCATGCCAGCATGTCCCTTTTGATTATTAAAATGTATTTTGTAAGTACCATGAATTTGTCATATTCTTTACAAATTATTTCTGTTTCATTGCTGAACCTGAAAAATGTTTGCTTGATATCTATTGTATAGTTCATAGAGGATACATAATTTTTTTGATAAATACATTATCACATTACATTATTCTTGCAGCAGTATTACACATGTTCCATATTTCATTTTGAATATGACAGTTTCTTACATGGCTGAATAATTATGTAAGGTCCAACTCTGTCGGGTTTGATTCAGGTTGACTGTGTTGGTGAAGCATGCGAGAATGCCATGAAGAAAGGAAATAAAGACTTTCAGGTGAACATACTGCTCGACTACACAAGAGGATCCAGAGGGACCACAAAGAGTTCACGAACAATGTTACAATCACTTGTGGGAGATTACAGTGAGAATGTGAATGTTTCTCTTTATCACACTCCGGACTTGCGGGGCTTTCTGAAACAGGTGGTTCCAGAGCGCTTTAATGAAACTATTGGTTTGACACATATCAAGGTCTACCTCTTTGATGATAGTCTGATCATTAGTGGGTAAGATTTAACGCAAAATCTTACAAATATCTTAACCCAAATAAGGATTTTAGGCTTTCAACAAGCATTCATGAGCTGGAACATATTCATTATGGATTACAAATGATGGCATTGTTTTAGCGTGATATACAGTAGCTAGTTTATAGGCACACCGGTAATTAATAGAGGGTTAATTTTCTTTCATCTCAAAAGTTAAATTAGAGATTACAAATCTTTCAAAAATCTATGCCCTCTTATTGTTATTTCTTTTAAAATGTGTAATAAGGTAAAAAAGCTTCAATTGTTTCTTTTTATGAAAACATTTATTTGCAGGGCCAACCTGAGTGACAATTATTTCACCAACAGACAGGATCGTTATGTTTTGTTTAATGACTGTAAATCACTGGCTGATTTCTTTGACAAACTTGTCAAGACAGTTTCACAGTTCTCCTTCAAGATGACTTCAGAGAACAAATTAATTCTTCCTTCTGAAGAGGCTGTGCATCCATTTAAGGGTAGGTCATTGAATTTTTCTTGTTTATAACACAATCATATATGATTATAATATGATCAGTAAGTAATTTAAGTCAAGGCTGCATATGGAGCCTCTAGCAGGAAGCTGATATTCATGTTTTGTTGCAATTTCTTAATGATTTGATACATGGATATTGGATGGATAGGATTAAGATTTTCAACCAAACAAACAAAGTTTTTTGTTTTCTTTTCTTTCCGGATGAGCAAAAATTTCATCAAAGAAATAGCAATTTTATCCTTTGACATTAAACAGTGTAGATTGGAATAACTTTTGAGATGGACACATAAAGCTATAATAGAGTAGCATTTCAGTTTAGGCAAAATACGCTCCTGTACACAATTAAACCTTACGTTGACAAGCATTTTTGGGAAAATGTTTTCACGAGCATAATACAACCGGTGTATTAATCTTAATTTCCAAACACATGTTGTCATGCAATTGATACAAATGAATGTAAGAAGATGTATAGTTCCAGATAAAAAATGTAAAATGGTTTTAATGAGGAAAAAAGTACTTGCGTTCCGTGATGATAGCAAATGGTTCCAGGCTTTCTATCAATTTTATTTTTCAAGATTAATGTTGGCTTCTTGGCCTGTTACCTGAATGTGCAAACTGTTTGAAAATAATAATGAAAATATCATTAGTAAAAATGTTTTCAAGTATTTTTGTTCTCTGTGATTTAGGTTTTTGAAAACATTTCAGACAAAGACGATGGATTTCATTTCAAGAGAGAAGCAAGAAAAATGGTTCTGGACTTGTTAGATTCCGAAATGGCATCCTCCTCTGAGAGAAATGTGACTGAAACAAGCTCGGACCATGACACAGTTGTGTACCCCCTCATACAGATGGGACCTCTGGGTATCACACACGACGAGATGGTCACTCTCAACCTGTTCCGCTCAGCCCAGCCGGGTGACGAGATCCTTCTAGCTTCTGGATACTTCAATCTAACTGATCACTACATGAATGTCATACTTCAAGAATCTCTGGCCAAGTATGGCATCCTTCTAGCTTCACCGGAGGTGATTATGTTACATAGATATTATCACTTGAAGTAGTGTGTCATATTTTTTTAAGACACAAGCATGATTTTTTGTAAAATTCTATTTAAATTTTATCAGCATGTTTAGATGTCCCTTTTTGGAGTTTCAATTTCTTCAGAAATGTATTTTGTGGTTTCAATCGAAATGGAACATAGAATTTTGACAGATTACTTTGTTCTCTATATCATCTAAGATAATTTAAGGTAGGTATTCTGATTTATTTGGGATTGGTGGGAATCATGTTCTGATGACTCTTGTTTCCTTGTCAGTTTGTTGATGAGTTTGTTCTTAATTAACAAAATCTAAGGAAAGAATGTTAAGTTAATGATTAGTTTTATCCTGCCTCTTGTCTTTGTTGTTAAATGTTTAAAAAATTCTTCACAACAAAAGTCCTCTTATCACTGGTTTAATGATTGCAGGTGAATGGATTCTTCGGAGCAAAAGGGATTGCTGGATCAATCCCTGCAGCGTACATCCACATCGCAGCCGAGTTCTACAAGCAACTGGTCCACTACAGGGAGACGGGCAGAGTGCAGCTGTTTGAGTATTTCCGGGACAAGTGGACCTTCCACGCCAAGGGACTCTGGTACTACTTGCCCGACCACAGTCTACCAAGTCTCAGCTTTATCGGCTCCCCTAACTTTGGTGTGTCTTCTTTGTGTTCTCACTTTCAGATGTTTCTGTAGCACTGAATAGTTGTATCAAGGGAAAGGGATGACTGATTTTGCTTACAATGTGACTGCCAGATATAGGGCAAACTGACCGAGGTTCGGACTTTGTTCCGATCCAAATATTTTCAACGATTGCGATGTCAAAAATTATCTAAAGAAAATTATTTAAAGCAAATTTTGTTATTAACAAAAGTCATATATACATGTTTATTATAAAAAATTGCAAATTTGATTGTAGATTACCTGAACATAACGGTTTTAGTTATGTATAGCAACTCGCCCAAGGTTCGGACAGTTGTGCCCTAACTTCGGACAGTACCACCCTATTTGCTCGTTATACACACAGGCTTAATATATTCATCAATTTTTTTCCTATCATCACAAAACGTGCATTAAGTCATCTATGTACAATAATATAACAGTACATCGCAAACATGAATCAATATTTTAATTACACACGGCATTCTTTCCGATGATAAATATCCGGCAACTCCCGCTTTCGTAGCTTGAATTTGATGACGTCACAATGACATTTGCAAGCTCTTTCGCAAAAACATTGTATAAACTAAACCAAATGTTTTCAAAGTAAAATGATTTGTCATTTATGTTGCTAGAATGTTTCTTTTTGTTTCCTTAGCATTTTTTGGACAATTTTTTAATACTTCAAATTCCTATTAAGATAATTATTAAGTGTCCGAACCATGGTCATAACTGTCTGAACCAAGGTCATTTTGATATATTTTAGAAAATCTCGATATTTTCTACCAAAATACCTTTAAATTGCAAATATCAATAACAGTTTGATTGTATAGTAGTTTCTCTTTCAACATAAATATGATCTATTATACTTTGGCGCTCTCTATTTTTCCTCAACTTTGAGTAAACATTTACATACAACCAAATATTTTGCCAATTTCTTTCCGTGAATCGGTAAATTGTCCCTATTTTAAAAACTTCTTTGATAAATATGTCAGATGATAAAATGTTATATGAAAGGAAAAGATAGCAAAACAGATTGAAAATAAACATTTTGAAACATATGGATTGCAAAAACTAATAATATAATTGCGTCAGCTCCTAATCAAAAGTGTCCAAAGTTCGGGCGACCTCGGGTGGTGTCCTAACCTCGGTCAGTTTGCCCTACTATCTAACAGATGTTGTCCATGATAGGTTTAATAACAAATGGGTCAGCATGGTCTATCTTTGTGTAATCATTTCTGACTGAGTTATTGTTTTAGGATATCTTTGACAGTTATCTTGGTAAAAACAACAAGTTTTGTACAAGATTTTAATGCAAAACAAAAGTAATATGAAAATGAAATGCTTTTTCATTTAAAAGGACAAAGTCAAGATAAATTAAACAAGTTTGAACACTTTGTGTGAACTTTATGTCTGCAGGTTATAGATCGATTTACCGAGACCTGGAGTGCCAGCTTGCAGTTGTCACACAGAACAAAAACCTTCAAGAACAACTTCGAGATGTAGGTTTGCTGAATTCATATACTTGAAATGCTTAAAAGACATATCTGTCTTTAATTTAAAAATGTGATGTGTTTCTGCTTCAGTACTAATGTTACTGAAACATTGATTGTTAAGTTGTTAATGTTGATTGTAGGGTAAATTGATTTAATGTGCAACTAGCTTAAATGGTGATTTAAGCATTTAAAAAACGTAAAAAGTCAATCCTTATATGTACAAGTATGCTCTTCGAGTGTTCTTAATGCTATAATTGTATATATAAATTAACTTCTATTACTAAACTTTAACTATAATAATATTTTCTCAATACCCTGATGCTTTTTTGTTTTTAATAGTCAATAAATGTCACAAATCAATAATTGATATTTGTTATTGTTTGTTTCCAGGAGCATGTGAGACTCTTCCAATCGTCTAATTTGGTGACCTCTGACTTATTCAAGCGGAAAGATCGCCATGTGCCTCTTTGGACAAAGATTGTCACTGGAATCATTAAGAACTTTTTCTAGCAGCAATGGAACAATGTCATGTATATGTAGGGCTATTGCAATAGGAGTATTTGTTACATGAACAGGATGTTTATATTTTCTTAAATAAAATTGTACAGAACAAGTGATGTGTTTATTTAGCTGTATATGAAAACCAAAAGTTTTTCCTAAACATCTGACTGTTTTGTGAGTTTCAATGGTATTGCCGGCTTTCTCTTGGTAATACTAGTCAATATCTCCTTGTTGTTAGTAAACCTGAATATGCTGGTAAATTGCAGAGTGCAAGGAAATGCATGTAGGTAAGAGAGAAATTTACATTACTGTGCCCTATGCCTTTATTTCCCTTGACATACTGTAGATCATTGTGAAATCGCCATGTCTGGTTTGCCTGCGAGCATTAATGAATCACTGGTTAACTTGTTACAAATAATCTTGTAAATATCACCTTTGAGATGAGGTGAGGTGAGGTGACCTTGGGTTAAACGCCACTTTCAAGAGTAGTTCACTTATATCGCAGCTGCTAGTTTTATTGCAGGGAGAAAGCCCGCAACACTAATGTGGCTATGCTTTGCAGTAAAACCAGCACTGGCTGGAACTAGCAAACCATGGGTAGTACTGCACTAAAATTCATTGTTGCATTGCACCCAAACCTTAGAACAGTTCTCTACTGCAGACAAAGTTGCCAAGCCCCTGACGGGATTCGAACCATGGACCTCTTGATCCGAAGCCGAACGTGCTAACCACTGCGCTATCCCGCCCCAAATATCACCTGTAAATATGTATGTACTCAAATATATTGATAAGTTTTATCTTTTTTCATTCATCCATCACAAATAAGTATGACAAAGTAATATTGACTTTAATTTCTATTTACGACTGCTTTCTGATAAAAATAAAGCTTATCATTATCTTTCACATGAAAAAGTGTTAAAAATAATATTTGCAACACATTCAGAAACAGGTACCTATGTCACAATCCTGCGAAATGAAGTACAAGTAAGGCAAGCTCCTACAATATCCTCATCAGGACAAACACAAACAAGAAGACATAATCGTCATTATGCCACGCCAAGGTGGTTCCCATTAGAACTCTCCAACATATTCCGTAATGGCCCAAGTCAAGTAAAAAAACAGAACAAGGACAGTTTTTCAGGAAAAGGTATTGAAAACCTTAAAGGGGCAGTAGCACGTTTTTTGAGAATTTTATATTTTATATTTTTCACTGATAATTGTACGTTAATGCCATATGGATTATGTTGATAGTGTCAAAAATCTCATTACACCAATCAATCATCCATAGTCAGAGGACAAAGTATGAAGATTCACATAAAATCCATTGGCGGGCATTTTTTGTGAACACCTTTAATTCAGTTTGTGTAAGAAAAAGGTATTGTATGGCCAAACTTAACATTATATATTTGAATCATTACTGCTTCATTTAGTTTGAATACATTGTATTTCAATTGAAAGCATTATTTTCCATTTTCCTGACATCACCTTATAATCCCCCTAAAAACGCGCTACTGCCCCTTTAAATGGATTCCCTTTTGTGGTATTTTTTGTGGAAATGAAATTAAAAAGGATGCAGTGATGTATTGTATTTTGTATCTAGAACAACTAAAATGTTACCCTCATTACAAATACTGGTATATGAAAATAAGTGTAAAATAATCATGTAATAATCATACATAAGTATAAACTTGGAAGTAGTCTTGAAGTTTGTTTCCACAAGAACATATATGTATACCCTGATAGGACTGTCCCTTAAAGGGGCAGTAGCACGTTTTTAGGGGGGAAAGAAGGTGATGTCATGAAAATGAAAATTAATGATTCCAATTGGTAGATAATGTATTTAAACTAAATGGAGCAGTAATAATTCAAATATATAACGTAAACTTTGCCATGCGATTCCCTTTTCTCTCACAAAATGAATTAAAGGTATTCACACAAAATGGCCGCCAATGGATTTTATGGAAATCTTCATACTTTGTTCTCTGACTATGGATTATTGGCTTGTGTAATGACATTTTTGACACTGTCAAATTAATACATTTAGCATTAACTTACAATTATCTGTAAACAATTTAATATAACATTATCAAAAAACGTGCTACTGCCCCTTTAAAGACACATAGCACATTTAGTTTTCCTATCCTATTAAATAGTTTCTGAGTAAAGTTAATTTTGATGTTGGGATACCCTTCTACAGAGTCCATAATCTCTGAAGAAGGGTCTTAAAATATTTTTTTTCTAAATCCATCAAGGCAATGTTACCCTTAGTCAAACACCAAATGTTGTGATCCTATCACAAAAAGTAATTTTTTCCAATTCTCCAGCATTTTGGAAAAGGTGAAAATCATGAGACTTTGCTATTGATGTAAAGTAATGTGATGCAAAGGTCATACAACTATTCATAATCAAGCACTGTCATCACCACTGTGGAAAGAACACCAAACATTCATCAAAAGTAGTACCACAAAACCACCAGTAACCTCTGATGAATATGGACAAAAACTGTCAATGGATACCAACTTCAATTATTCAGATAAATCGCTACAGTTCCTGAAGTTTCGTGTGACATTTTTTTTCACAATACTGAAAAGATGTGGAGATATTGGAGAAATCCCAAAAGAACAAAAACAATATTATTTATGAACAGGCCTCTATTAAAGGATTAACAACATCTGAACCACTGTGAGCCACACACTCTTCCTCTACCAAGATCGTTTTGCATACATTTGACCATGAATAAATCTCAATTGAAAGCAGCATTATCACTAATGCGATTTTTTAGCTCACCTTTACAAAGTAAATGTGAGCTTATGTCATGGCGCTTCGTCCGTCGTCCGTCTGTCTGTCCGTCCGTCCGTCCGTCTGTCTGTCTGTCCGTCCGTCCGTAAACTTTCACGAAAAAGACTACTCCTCCTAAACGAATCCAGATATCATTCTGAAATTGTAGTATGTTATACCCATGGTGATTCCTCACAGAAAGGTAGACGTTTCAGTTTTGAGAATCCAAGATGGCCGCCATGGCAGCCATATTGAATTTTCAATTAGATTTCAGGAAAAAGACTACTCCTCCTAAACGAATGCAGATATCATTCTGAAATTGTAGTATGTTATACCCATGGTGATTCCTCACAGAAAGGTAGACGTTTCAGTTTTGAGAATCCAAGATGGCCCACATGGCAGCCATATTGAATTTTCAATTAGATTTCAGGAAAAAGACTACTCCTCCTAAACGAATGCAGATATCATTCTGAAATTGTAGTATGTTATACCCATGGTGATTCCTCACAGAAAGGTAGACGTTTCAGTTTTGAGAATCCAAGATGGCCGCCATGGCAGCCATATTGAATTTTCAATAAGATTTCAGGAAAAAGACTACTCCTCCTAAATGAATGCAGATATCATTCTGAAATTGAAGTATGTTATACCCATGGTGATTCCTCACAGAAAGGTAGACGTTTCAGTTTTGATAATCCAAGATGGCCGCTATGGCAGCCATATTGAATTTTCAATTAGATTTCATGAAAAGACTACTCTTTCTAAACCAATCTAGATATCATTCTGAAATTGTAGTATGTTATAACTATGGTGATTCCGCATAGAAAGGTAAATGTTTCAGTTTTGAGAATCCAATATGGCCGCCATGGCAGCCATATTGAATTTTCATTTAGATTTCATGAAAATGACTCCTTCTCCTAAACTAATCTAGTTATCATTTTCATATTGTAGTATGTTATACCTATAGTGATTCCTCCCACAAAGGTAGATGTTTCAGTTCTGAGAATCCAAGATGGGCGCGATAGCAGCCATATTGACTTTTCAGCTGCAGATGACACATCATTATTACTAAATTTAAGCTTTCATCAAGTGATTACTCGCACCATATAAATTCTCTAATTTGAACTTACTTATCATAATATTATCTTGAATATGGAATATTTTAGATTGTCATGCAAGTTTTTCTATATTTTTAAGTGTTTCTAAAACATTAAGATGAAAGACAAACATAATTAATTAATTTGTTTAAAATCTTTATGGCAACTAGCTGCAAAAACCCAATGACATTAAACATCATGTTGAATTTTAAACAATGGTATCTCCCTTATATTCCTTTGAATACCACACAAAAAGGGTCAACCAGAGTTCAGATATTTCTGTTGAGTCCACTATGCATTTCTAATACACATCCCAATACAGGCTGCTAGCATCACAGTCTCAGCTGCTAGTCTGTTGCATAATCAACCTGACCCAATTGATATGGTAGAGCATTATGCTATATGGCCATGTGTATGTAGAGTTATGGAAATTAGACTTGTATTCTCATGACAGTGATATGTTCTTTCTAAGAAAAACAACTTACACAAAATTTGTCAACAATAAGCTTTGTGTTTAGCAATCTACATGATAAGTTGATGTGGAAAGAGTTATTTTGCATCAGGTTCCAGTTCCTGTGTTTTACTCATATTTGTACCATTTCTATATCTAACAGAAGTTCTTCTTGACACAAAATCAATTTAGGACATAAGCTAACTATATTTTGTAAAATTATATATATTTTTCACAACAATTCATGTTCTCTCCCGTCAAGTCTTTTAATACCACACATAAGGTCTTAGCCAGAGTTCAGGTTTACATGCTCAGCACACTAGGATGCTTCTCCAAATATACGTAAACAAAGCCAAATACACAAATTGCTACACTCTCCTTAAGGATCTGGGGCTAGCAGCCCTGCCTGCTTGTATATTGCATAGTAATCCTGACCTAATTGATAGATAGAACATAATGGACTTTATGGAAAGTATATAAATTGTCTTTATGAAAAGTATACTTGTATTGTAATAATAGTAATACTTTTTACAAATAACAATTTAAACAAGTCAAGAATCTTCTTTTATGTACAGTAATCTACATGATAAGTTAATAATAGAGGTATTTTGTATCAGGTTCCAGTTCCAATACCATGTGTTTTATAAATACCTGTAAAACTAAATGATAATTGTATAATGCTGAAGGGGTGCTGGGAACAATTAACATGTCATCTTAGAAGTCATTATTTTTCAATTAGATTTCAGGCCAAGTACTACTCCTACTAAATCAATTAAGATATCATTCTGAAAAGTGAATAATTTTTTATATAGTGATTCCTGACAAAGATGCATTTATTTTATTATCAAGAATCCAAGATGGTCAATATGTCAATTATATTGAATTTTCAATTAGATTTCTTGAAATTCATTGAAAAGAATACATTTCCTGATCAATCAAAGATGGTCAATATGTCATTTATATATTGAATTTTCAATTAGATTTCATAAAATTCATTGAAAAGAATACATTTCCTGGTCAATCAAATGAATGTGTTAATATTTGTATTGATGCACTTGTTGTAATATTTATCAACACTATAAATACAGTTACAAAAAAATTTATGAATCATCTTTATCTGCGAACAGCCTGAACCATGAGTGTTTTAATAAATCCTTTTAAATAAAACATATGCAGTGGGTTACATAATTCCTGACACTTCATAAAAGGCCAAATAACATAGCCAGTGAGGGATCTGATTACGATCTGAACGATGATTATCTAGATATTTATAATGATCATTCAATTCAAACAAATCCTTTTCAAAAGCATTTAAAATGATTAAATTTGTTCACTCTCAACACTAACTGTTGTTTCCATGCAATTAATATTAAAATACTTCAATAAACATATTACTGAGTTGACCTCCAGATTATTTCTATAGCAAACCTCTCTTCTACCCCCAACCCTTCTATCCTCCCTTCCCCTCCTCCCCTTTCCTCTCCTGTCCTTCCATTGCAAACCTCTCTTCTATCCCTCCTTTCCCCTCCTATTCTCCAGCCCCTCTCCTGCAACTCCCCTCTTAATATCTGTATTGCATACTGAATTAAGGGGAAGACACTCACATTATGGAATAACAGTAACTTATATAAGAGGATAAGTTACATAAGCTACATGCAGGTGCAAGAGGTCATCACAGGTCATCATATCTAGTAATTAGCATAAACCCCCATGTTGCTAGCCTATTCTGACCAATCAGATTGCACTAACATATGTCAAGATTTTTAAGATATTCAGAAATCTTCAGTTAGAATCACATGAGACATTGACCTGGACAGTTTACTTTGGCAATTGGACTAGCTGAATTTGTGATTTGTGTCAGAGGGATATATTCCAAATGTTTATGTGCATCTTTTTTTAGTTCTTTGGAAGTTGAGAGTGTGACTAATCTAACATTGGATTAACCAGTTTGTTGACTGTTGTGATTGTGTTTGAAAACTTTGGTCCGAGTACTGTACAAGTACTTTTAAGAAAGAATTCTTGAGATTTTCGGGACTATTTCTTGACTTCAAGAGTCACAAAACCTGTTATTATTGATTGACATTTAAATGAATACTCCTAAACCAATCAAGATAATGAAATTAATATGGATGCCCACATATAAGTAACATTTTGAAGATTAAAAAATACAAGATGGTCACCAATTCAGCCATAGATATACAAAAAAGTTATACAAAAACCTACTGCTTGTTAACAAATCATGATTTATTAACATTCTTGTATTAATGTTTGTTCGTGCTCTAATTTTTTCCAACAGAAGACTAGCATTTTAAAAGATACAAAAATCATGATGGCAGCCATAATCAATTATCATATAAAATATGGTTACACAATTAAACTATATTACCACATCATTCATTTTAAGGTGAGCTTCTGTACCCTCGGTACTTTTATTTGGGGCTTAAATTCGTAAGGGAAAATGCATTTGACACGTAGTCGTTCAAAGAATATAAACATGTAATAAAGGTCGGACCACAACGCGTTTGGGCGAGACAAACGATTTCATGGACCCTTGTTTTAATTACGGTAGTGTTTTTCAGGATGCAGTCGTGCTCGTTGTTTCTAATATGGCATTTGCTTAGTTCACACATTTGATCGTCAGGATATGCTGAACAAATTTAAATTCACATTTTTTTTTTGGCATGGAAATATGTCAGAAAAAAAATAGTGTTCACCCATAACTTTTTTGAGTAGTTTACAAAAAGTCTAAAGATAAAGTGTCATTCCACCTCACTGGAACTTACTCTCAGATAAACATGTTATTTCTCCATATATTCCAAACGTACACAACCTGTGCTATTAGTTTGAAAACTATCGCTATTAGTAACACGGTTTGCAAAACAACGTTCTTCATTAATTTAATGTTGTGTTACCCTTTTCAAATTTCGATTGGGAGAAGAGTGCCGAGCAGCTGGTTAGTGGAGAAGAACAAGTCCTTATGGATTGTTAACTGCTTTATTGCATAAAATGCGACGTTTCGGTGTAGATATTAACATCGATATCAAGCAAGTGATGACATTTCTATTCAATCAAAGAGTCTACCAATAGAAACTATCACTAAGAACTTAATATCTTCATTCCAACTCCGCTTGAATCATTCGGTAGTCAGATGTGATGATCCATTTCGATAAGAGCGAGCTTTACAAGTATGTCTTATATTATAACATATTCCATTTCTGGGATGTCACTGATTTTAGAATTGGGTTCCAAGTTTCAATAAAATCATATCAATTTATTCCAATAGAAGCTGCTAGGAAGATATGCAAGTTGTATTTCTCTAGGTAACAAAACCGGGTTTCTAACGCATTTTCAAGCCGAACCCATTCTGATTACATGCTTGAAAGCTAGAATGTTTAACCCCACAGACCAAACAAATATACACGGAGTGCATATGATACATACATTTTTGCAATGACTTGGAATGCAAGAAGACAACAAAAGGTGAAACGAAAATCCTGTTGATATATAATATAATGCCAAGGTTATGTTGATAATCTCCGAACCGACGTCACCAACAAGGGTTTAAAAAGTGGGCGTTGCCGATCACACGGTGTGTTTCACTCACATGGTTTGCCTCTTACAAAGTCTCCACTTGAACCCGTTCTCGGTTGTACAGTGGCAACAAACAAACATTCATACATACATACACACATACACACATACATACATACATTGATAGCTCCATAGCGAGCTTGAAGTCTTTCTCATGCACGTTTGTGTATGCAATAGGGAAATGTTGACCTTATTGATATAGCTACACTCAATAAACTGTACTACTTTTGTTATTTCTGAACAACAGGAATAAGATGCTACCAATTAACTATATACAATTTATATATATAAATATAAAAATATTAACCACTTTTTTTCTTATTAAAACAATGTAAAGAATGATCAGTTCTGCTGTGACCGTTTAAAAAGGTATTAAATGTACTAAACGAACTTACCCAACATCTTTATGGAATTAAAATAGGAAATTGGCGTTTTCAATGACCTTAAAAACGCTTAATCACGATAACACGATGGATGTTAATTAACGTCTTACATGCCAAGGACCAAACAATTAATGTCCTAGACCATACATTAATGATTTTATATACCCCTAAAATATAGTTTAGAAAGATCTAGCTCATCCACACACCACACATCACACGCACCCGTACATCCACTGTACTTACCATCTCAAGTCGTTGTCAAGGTAACCACACCAAGAACGAAGCGGGTACCGTGTTTCATGACTACCGGGTACCTCAGCACGTGCAGGGTGTGGTCCCCCTGTGAGTCCCACCCTCCCCCATAGCGTGGATCTCTCCGCGTTTGCGGGGGCGCTATGGGTGGGTCTCAGAGGAACCGGGAACGGGTCCCAGGACGTGAAAGTCCCGGGGAAAACGAAGTAAGCGTGAAACCATGTGGTAAAATATACGGTATGTGCGACAACACCCGCTTCCAGTCCGCCATGGTGGTGACGTCAGAGGCGAGTGTCCGCAGCCTGAGGTAGACCGCGGGGAATCGTCGTTCTGTTCCGACGAGACTCGAGATTGCTCGCCCTTATATACCCTGTTTGACGTCACATTATCTATTTATAGGTTGCTACGCGTATACATAGGTTAACCGCGCAGCCTACAAGATATACCTTGTCAGCAGGTTGCCAAGCCAGCAATTTAACACCCCGTTCCTTAGCGATGAGATGCACAGTAAACGTCTGTGCTTGAGTGAACATTCAGTCACTATCTGTATTGTCTTGCTTGTTTGTTGTAGAAAGAACATTTATTAACCATGACCAACATTGATAAATTAAGTAGTAATTGTCACGATCTTCCTTTAGGAAACTTATTGTCATAAATTCAAATTTAACCTTATGCATACATAAAGACAGTTACCGACTGAAGTTGTTTTTACACAATTACTCATGAAAAATGATAAACACTCATTGTTTATATGACTTCCATGGTATTCATATCTCAACAATAAGTAAAATTAGTGATTAAATAAAGCCAATTAATATATTCGGATTTCCGCTTACAAAAATCAGTGAATAAAAGAATAGTGAAGAATTTTGATTTGAGGACACGACACATCGATAATCGTTCACAGCATCATGGATTTTGTTAATTTCCAAACATATTGTCTCAGTTTTGCAATTTTCAATTTACATCGTACCTCCTACTCTAAATTCCAGACGATAGTTACGTGCAGTCTATTGTATTGTCGAAAACAATTTACTAGAAAAAGTTGGATTAGACGACCAAGTTGTTTTTTAGTCTTTCTTCAAAAGAAGAAGAATAAGAAACTTATTTACGGGTCACAAATATCGACAGTTAATAACGTTCTTAAAATTATGTTCTACACCTCATGATTGAAAACCAAGCTGCCCATGCATGCCCTTCCTATTGTCTTCGGACAAGGATGACTGACGTCATTAACAGAAGTGGAGTGAGGCATATTGAATTTCATAGCTTAAATGAATAAAACACATTGAATTTCATAGCTTAAATGAATAAAAAACATATTGAATTTCATAGCTTAAAATGAAAATAGAATATTGAATTTCATAACTTAAATGAAAAAAGTATATTGAATTTCATAGCTGAAATGAAATAAGCTCATGCTTTTACTTTGGGATTATATTTGATTCAGCAAATACCCCATATATTGCCTCGTTTTCCATAAAGGCCACATGCATGTAGGTAATCTTGAACTATAAGCATGTCATGAAGTACTGCTGTTCTAAGTATCAATCCCTAGAATTTTTCTCTTTTTTTATCAGAATATTTTCGTATTCAGAATGTTTCTAGCGGTATAGTGTTCAATCTTTTAATAACTCTTTATGGGTTGTAATTCTTTGTTTGGTACCTTCACAGAGGCAGCGGCACGTTATATTAAATTTGATATCTTCAGATTTCCCAAAATGAATAGAAGCTTATGCTAAATGTATTATCGTCAGAGGAGAAAACATCTCATAACGTAACGGGCGATCCCTGGCCTTAGAAGGAAATATCAAGAATCATGTCAGTGAAAACTGTTGGTGGTCATTTTCCACATCTTTTATTCCAAGGTTGCAAAATGGGTTCGGGTATCCCTAACCGAAAATGGTACGTTCGTTCTAGAACTAGAACACTTTCCTTAAAAACCATTCAATCAATTCAGTTTAATCCGATAAGTTATTTTATATAGCATGTTCTTAAGAGTAACGTTTTACTCATCATATAAGTAGAAAAGTATTAGTAAAAACATAAAGTACTACAAGAAATAATTATTGAGTAGTAATAGCCCACACAGGAAACTCCGTTCTTCAGACCCACGTCTCCTCTCAACAAAATCCCACCGAGAACGCTCTTTTATATACCAAGCACCCCTCATATGGAGTCAACTTCATTCACATTATAGACAACCACTTACTAAAGCTTCCTCCAATACATCTCTAAACACTCCTTTTCCATCTAACCTTAAAGGGGCAGTGCCGCAGTAGCACGTTTTAGGGGGAATATAAGGTGATGTCAAGAAAATGAAAATTAATGGTTCCAATTGAAAGACAATGCATTTAAACTAAATGGAGCACTAATAATTCAAATATATACTGTAAAGTTTAGTCGTGCGATTCCTTTTTCTTGCACAAAATGAATTAAAGGTGTTCACACAAAAATGGCCGCCCATTGATTTTAGGTAAATCTTCATACTTTGTTCTCTGACTATGTATAATTGGTTTGTGTTATGACATTTCTGACACTGTCAAAATAATACAGTTGGCATTATCATACAATTATCAGTGAAAATTTTAAAATATAGAATTATCCAAAAACGTGCTACTGTCCCTTTAAGTAACCGCTAAAATAAACTCATAAAATACTTTGCTCTTCTAAATCTTGTGCACCATCTTACTCTCTTACTATATCTCTTGTTTGTATGTTTATGTATCCATGCTTTTTGTGTCTTTTCATTTCTCATTTGTTAAGCGCTTAGCGCTCAATTAACGAAGGCTGCGCTATTTGAATTAATTAATTATCGTTTAGTAGTGTAGTAGTAGTAGTAGTAGTAGAAGTAGTAGTAGAAGTAGTAATAGTAGTAGTAGTAGTAGTAGTAGTAGTAGTAGTAGTAGTAGTAGTAGTAGAAGTAGTAATAGTAGTAGTAGAAGTAGTAGTTGTAGTAGTAGTGGTAGTAGTAGTAGGAATAGCGGTAGTAGAAGTAGTAGTAGTAGTGGTGGTAACATTGTGTGGGTTGGATACCCTATCTGTAACAATACCTATAATTGCGGGATTCGAATCCAAACCCTCCGAGTCAGTTAACACCGCCAGCACAGACTGTAGCAATAAAATAGAAATTACTTGACCATAATTCTAATGATTGTCATTTACTTAAAATGACATGTCTTGCTAATACAGCTCTCCTCGTATTTAGCCGAGGCATGGTGGTCGTGTTGTAAGGTTCGTGTACGGTCTGTGCTGTATGTGTAGGAGAAGTACCCAAAGTAGTTTGTGTGATAGTAACATTACTTGCTGTGATCTATAGTGACTTTGATCTTTGATTACATATATTAAAAACAACGCAGCATGTATTTGTGGAACTATACCATTTCTAATTTAAGGAATGAATCACTCACACCTAGGACTTACAAGACCATTATGTTAACGAGTCCTTGAACTTAGCTAGTCATGTTTGGAGATTGTACATAAATTTAAATGATAAAATATAATCATTGAAAAATTGGCCGTGATATAGAAGGGTTTATAACTTCATTCAGATTGTAATCGATAATCTCAACACTACCTGAGTGGATTCCCATTCGAAATCTAGCAAGACACATCCTTGAAATCATTATTAATGGTACTTTAATTTCCTAACAGTTTGTCGAATGCACTGTACAAAGGAAACCGTTAGAAAATCTAACTTTTGTCAGTGGCCGTCTTTATCGATATGGCAAGTCATCAATCAACCAAATCAATATTGGTCTATGGTGGTCTAAGCACCCACATATCGCTTTTTACAATAAGAAGATGACTATCTATACAAACAAATTTCAGGATCTGATTTATGAATGTATGTTAAATCCTTTCTCTCCACACAGAGCTCACGTCATAAAATCCACATCAGGGCTTGGTCTACCTCTGTTTGGAGAGAAAGGTAAAAATCATAGATGATAAAAACTCATTTAACATAACAGTTACAGCAGTCGCAATCATAGTATGTTGAGTCAAGTCTGAACACGGATCACATCTTATCTCGAGATAACCCGACCTTTTCTATCTCAACTTATTATTTTCAAACGATACTTCCTCTTTCCAAAAAAAGGCGTAAAGTTCGTGAAGACATCCTTCACATGAGCTTAGGACTACACCAAGTAAGGATATTTGATTGTGTTGTCGTAATCCGTGTGTCATTATAAATCAATTAATGATTCGAATTATTGTCGTAGGGTGGTCGATAATTGATGGTTATGGGTTGTACATGTACATGTATCCTGATAAACCTTTTATCATATGCCTCCCAGTGTAGCCGACATTGAGAATGAATGTAACTTCAGCTTGTCGATGACTGCAGCAAACATGAAACACTGTGTGGCACTGATTCCAGTGTTTTAATGTGTATGTCTTAAACTTTAAAAAATAACTTGTCAATTGTTGTTAATGTACGATAAACGTATTATTGTGTATGTTTTAATCTTCGCATACATTCAATTGCATGATACAATTACTAAAATTGTCCAAATTTACAACATCATTTCTCACAATAATATGTTTATTACTTCATGACTTGTAAATCATTTAATCCCTTAAAGCCATAATCAAAAGGTAAGTCAGAAATATCTGAAATTTCAGTAAAAAAAGAAGAAGATAAACTATGCTTCACTGTGATGTGGGTCAGTGTTTGCAACAAACACGTTTCAAACCCAATTTTAGTAATGAAAAAATATCGAGATAAATTTACATTTATTTTGATTTCAAAGTGTATTCCTCACCGATCGAGAAACTATGTCACAAGTAATATTCCGTTTCAGACGAAATTATTATGGGTTAGGTAAAATGTGTCTAGTCTTTCAATACAGCCAAAAGTGCTGAGATGATAGAGAAAGATCATCAATTTGTAAGTGCCTATTTGATCATTACTTAGTCTGGATACCTATTCGTCTTCCACCTTCTCCTTCAAATTTTGTGAGTTCCTCATAAAAAAGAAGACAAGAAGAACTTAACAAGCTCACAATTACACAGAAGGCGCCATGAACAGGAATCTGTTCTAACATCATATATATAATCCAGCAAATTCCATGTTTCAGGAGATTCAATTTCCTTTTCTTTCACAGAACAATATGGACTGTAAAACCACGGTGCAAGGAGTATTACTGTTTCTTCCTTTGCTTTTCTACTGCGGTAAGTTTGCATCAATGAGTATTAGTCGATAGGTTCGTTATGGTTATCTTTCAAAGGAAGATGTAATTCCCGATGACTACTTTGCAAATAAAGCGAGTTGGTTTCTCACTCGAATAAAGGTGAAAGTTATAACCCTTTTGTGATATATTAGCATGCTTGTTTGATTACACATCAAGCGATTGATAAGACAGTCCAGATTCGTCAATCTGACTGACTATTGTCTTCAAATTCATTTTATAGTTAGTGCTTCGGGCAACCGATACGTGAATGGCAACACTTGACTGATTTCTTAACTGTCAATATAAGCCCGCAACAATGTTATTGATATGAATTTATTGTTTTGTTCCTGTATAGATATGTGCAACTTTCAATTTGTAATCATACTTGACAAGACCCACACAATAGTTGTAATGATTTCATCGTATTAAAGATGATTGATACAGCCCAAACAATCCGCTTATCGTAAACATATGTTTACGATGTTAAGTCATAAAAGTAATTCTAAAGAAACGGAAGTTGCATAAAATCCCTTTGAACTACGATAATCGGCAAATGTTTACAGGTGCAGATATACCTTAAAGAAAAAGTGCAATATTTGTTTTCGATTAAGAGGTTAATGTATTATTGAAAAGCTGCACATATTCAAAGTTTTGCCGTTTTCAACAATCTAGTTCGTTGTAACTCAATCTTAAGCTTTTGTCCTTAGTGACTTCGGTCTTTTGAACATTATCATTATTGGAAAAAATAGCAATTGTTTCATTGCATCGATAGAAGTTAATGTCCACATATGCCCCAAAAGAGGCATATATAGTGCGTTTAAATATGTAGGCTATACTGATATATATTAAAGATGAAGCCTGGACTGATATTCAAGTATGGTTGATATCTTGTTATATATATGCAGGCTATAGCCTACTCATATTTATCATCGAAACTGTTTTCCGCAGGAGATAAACTTGTATGCAGAAGGTCAAGGAAAGTATATTTGTACAGTGTAGATCTGAACAATGTACATTTGACGGTAGATGTTAACAATGCTAAGTACATGACATAGCAATGCTATGGCATTATTAAAATAACGACGTCAAAAATGCTATGACAACCCGGCGACGACAAGGATTTTGGATGATAAATAGAATCTGATCCACGTCTTCCTATACCCGATTCTGTATCTAACTTAGTAACAATGATTAGTATCGTGTTACATGTAGGTAATCCTGGTACTTATTATGATAGGTAAAATATCAGATGTAGACTTTACTTTTATTCATTTGATGGTATCGTGTCATATGTCGGCTTTTCCGATATGCATTGTATAATTTAGTTTGGTATTTTTACAATATGCATATTTAATATAATACTGAAATTTGTATCATTTTCAGCTGGAGCCTTGCCACCACATTATGTCAATTCTAACCAACGTTTGTCCGTCACGGAATCGACACCTATCGGTAACAATATTTCATATTTTATCATACTCACAGAAGTAAACTGTTATTAGATTTTTCTTAATGATCAACAACAAGGTAAAAGGTATTTCAAAGTATGCGTTCGGATTAAGGCTCTTGTCGGTCTCTTTTATAGTTAAATTTTAAAGAATCCAACTTCAATTTCCATATGGGTGTTTCCTTATTTAGGTTTGTTCTTTATAGACGTAAATGCATACAAAACAAAACCAATTTCCATCATTATTTTTAAAAATATTTTTGTCATATTATTACTTTTAACAGACATCTCACTTAATGCATTTGACTTCTACTTCGACTTTGTAGTTTCTGCAAGAAAACTCATATCGTTTAACCTTTTGTACATTTTAGTGTTATACAAATAATGTATAGTTTTCGCGTTAACGAAAACTTTATTTGAATTTCGCTTCGTAAGAAATGTTGTTTTGGGGTGTTTGTCAAGTTGAAAGATTAAAAATCGACGTAACAAAAATTCCATAAACCCTTTTTCTTGACATTGTCAGGTGCGGTAATAGGCAACATCACAGTCACTGATACAGACGGTGGAATGATCACACTAACCGGTAACGATGCCAACACTCGAATGTACGTTACCTTGAATTTCACTGGACAAATGGGTGGGATAACTAGCGCCGATGTTGTTTTGAATAAGCACTTGGATTACGAGGCAAACGTGAGTAAAATATGAGATTGACTTAACCATATTACTGTATATGATCGATCTAGTTGATGTGGAACAATTGAATAAAATGTTCATTCTCTGTTCAAGTTGTTAAATACTTACAACGAAGTGTTATTCATTTTTCAGCCAATCGTTGTCCTGCAGTTTCTGGCATCTAACACCGATGTATGTATGATTATGTTTTCTCCAAAGATAAATACCAATTATGTTTATATGCCTAGGATTGAAAGGAAATCAGATACGCATGAGTAGTTTCAGCATATCATAACAAGTAAACATAACACAATTAGAGTAAGCTACCTTTGATTGGTTCTACAACCACGGAGAGCTCGAGGATGCGCTAATAAATAATAGAAGCGTCGTCAAATCATTCTAAGGAACCCCAACAATTAAAAAGATTATAGATGAAGTTAAAGTTGCATTTTTTCTTGTTGTTAAGTTTGACTCGAATTTACACACTTGCTTTTAGCATCGATAGCTAGTGGCCCTTTTGAATAAGACTGTTATGGAAAATTAATGAGGGCCTATTTCACTGCCTCTCTCTCTCTTTCAACCAACGTATTAGGTTCAGGTTTTATGAATGTATGAATTTGTCGATACTGAGTGTATGCCGTAAAGCCAGCCTATAGTATTGTGTGTTCTTTCGGTTTTAAATCTTGTTAACGATGTATACTGCACATCCTGCATTACATTGTAGTGCTGGCATGAAATGGTCAACCTTTTATCTTCATACAGGCTTCGAATTGCCTCCGTTATCTTGAAATATTTGTTTGCAGGCCCCAACGAACAAACTCTCTCCTATACGTATCAATCTTTATCTTTCCTAATTTGTCCTCTTGAAACCGCCGATTGAATATAAAATAATGATAAAAAATTTAATGAGTTGACTTAATGAGACTGCATTTCTCATCAATACATAACAAACTATTACCAGATATCTAACAATAATAAGGGGTGTTTTGCATGTGTGGTAGAGGCAAGGCCACAGCACCTATATTGCTGTCTGAATATCCATATCAGACCGGTCCGCAATTCCATATCAATATCAGCCCTGGGCGGACCTTTGATTCAAGTTATCTACCTTTGCAGTGTAACGTCATTTGCAGCATAGATAGTGAGATGTAGGTTTACTCCACCAAAAACAATGTTGTGACGTTTTTTTACTGTAGATATTCTTTTAAATCATAAAATGATTAAATATTCTAGTAATTTGAATACTACTTAGAATATCTTTCTCAAACTTAATTCTTATAAAATGTTCATGTTCGTTTCGGTCTAACTATACATTTTATTTCGAAAGCAATTAATCCATGATTTTGCTTAAAACTAAATTTTCGTATAGAATTTTTTTTAAATATATGATAAAAGGGTTAAAACTGTCACTTTTCATACGATACCCCGTATCAGCCCTCGACCCATATCAGCCTCGGGCTGATATGGGGGTCTCAAGCTGATATGAGGTATTATATGAAAAATGACATGTCATAACCTCTAAATATAATCTGTACACAGTTTTTTTACAAGATTATATACAACTAAAAATAAAAACTTTGCCACATTCACACCCGTCGTACGTCCAAGACGTTTGTCAGAGACATCATATATATTATATATTGAATATAATGTCTAAGAGCCAAGAATTGCCATAAGTGATGTCAGTGTGAACGATGTGTTTAAGATACTGCTATGTATATCCTAAAAACATCTAATAATAAATCTTTTAACGTTGTGCCTTACGTATGATTGACACAATTACACTGCCATACGTAAGCGTATGTATACACTGGAAAACTCTAATATTTAACCGTTAATGTTGTACCAATTGTCAACTGAGAATTAAACTGACTGGTCATGAAGAATTACATCAATCGGTTTTTATTGCCACCATGACTCTTCGTTACAAGTTACCAGCTGACGTGATGGTAGTATCTGACCAAAACGTGAGTGATCATGTGCAGAATCAGCATAACGCATTCTTCATGCAGTCAGTACTTACATTCATATGAATAAACCACAACGTTGGACTGAAAGTCATCGTCATTAATGATTACAGTGATGACATGGTGTAGCATTCTCGGGGAATCTCGTTTTATCTACGTAATACTGTTTGTTGGTTGAGAGTATGACGTACGTGTACACATGCAGATGGTTACCACCAAGACTTTGCTGCTTGGACACATCGATAGTTGAACGATAGGGAGAATAGCACGTTTTTAGGGGGAATATAAGGTGATGTCAGGAATATTGAAATACATGGTTCCATTTGAAAGACAATGTTGTCAGACTGAATGAAGCAGTAATAAATCAAATATATAATGTAAAGTTCAGCCATTGGTTTCTTCTTTCTTACCCAAAATGAATTAAACGTGTTCACATAAAAATGGCCGACCGTGGATTTTATGTGAATCTTCATACTTTGTCCTCTGACTACGGATCATTGGTTTGTAGAGTTACCCAATTGTTTTGAAAACAAACATCATATACACGTGTACTATAAATTGCTTGGGATGACCCTTGCACATTTACCATGGCTGGTATACAAAAAGTAGAGTTTGTGATAACAATTGATATCCCATTTCGAGAGCTATAATATAATTGTAGTTTACATGGAAGGCCATAGATAGAAAATTGGCTTTAATTTCACTAAAATTGTTCTGAATATTCAATAATCGTTCCAAAACCTGCAATATTGTCAGCCAATTATGGACAACCTTACAACAACAACTTAAAATGCTAAGCAGTGTTTCTTTGGGTCAAAACATATTTTAACGTATGTAAACTTATGAACTTCTCACAAACCAAGGGTAATTTACAGAACGTTACAATTTCCTTATCAAAATAAACCCAAATAAATCAAATAATCCCTATAAGATGATATTTTAAAAAAGCATAATGACTATGTTTACAATGAGTTGTTTGTATTTTGTTTTTAATCAATATTGACCTAATATGACAAATTTTATGCACACTTGTCCGCTGTACATTGGATTACTTATATGTTGATTGAAAAAAAACATTACAAAAGCATATTAAACAGCGACTTAGAAAATTTAAGAAAGGTATTTACAGTTTAATTTTGAAAAGATACAAAAGGGGGCAGGTTTTGTTGGCGACATTACTGGTTTGATATGTTCCAAAGCTGCTTTAAAGGGATACTAGCACGTTTCTTGAAAATTTTATATTTTTGATTTTTCACTAATAATTTTTTCGCAACCGCTTATTGTATTATTTTGATAGTGAAAAATATCATAACAAAAACAGTCTTCCATAGAATTTTGAAGATTCACATAGAGTCCATTGGCAGCCATTTTTGTGTGAACACCTTTAATCCATTTTGTGTAAGAAAAAGACATCGCATGGCTGAACTTTACGATATACATTTGATTTATTACTGCTTCATTTAGTTCAAATACATTGTCTTTCAATTAGAACCATTTATTTTCATTTTCCTGACATCACCTTATATCCCCCCTTGAAATGTGCTGCTGCCTCTTTAAGGCTAATGTAATAAAATAAGAAGTAAAATGCTTCGTGTTTCTGTTCTTTCTTGTTTGAAATTCGATTCTTTTGTATTGGTATTATTTAAATGGCAACATTTTACGCTTGATTCATTAGCAAAAACTTTCGAGTGTTTTGAAAAGTTTGCATTTCTTAAGAAAGAGTGACTTTTACATCGTAGTTCAGGGGGATTTAATGCAAAGCTGCATAGTTTACTCAAATTCATTCAAAATTAACTCTATAACCTGAATACGGCATATTTTTCAGATAACTTATACGATAGATAGGCCTCCTCAAGTTTGGATCATTGGTTAATATCATTTCAATTTTTTATACAAAAGTACTCAGATTTTACACTAGCAAATTTTTCAATATCTAAAGGTTTGATTAACGTATTGATTAATTAATATCACTATTATGTTGTTATTATGTCGATTACTATATTGCTATTCATCTAGCGTAGTAGTTTCGTAAAAGAATATAGTTTTTAACTTTTCCGGTCGGTTATATTTACAAGCAGTTCTACACTCGCGCTGACGTGCTTGATTCAGCGTATCGCCTGACATGTGATCGGCGTACACCGCGTCTGCTCCTTAGTTTTATCTAAAGAGTGTTCATAAGCGTACATACTGGTAGCAGTCAGCCTCACTCAACAAAATGTGGTTAAAACTATATATATTGATGTTTGTCATGTATATGATCTCGAACAACTCACAGACGGGCTCTTTAATCAAACTGCATTTTTCAATTGATAAACAAAGAAAATAGCAAAGTCATGCTGTTGAAAAAGTACCCGGGTTCATTTTACATGTGAAAGGTTATATTCCAAAGGTTAAGATTCACGTTTCAACGATGAAAAACGACTCGGTTCATAGTTAAACGCCGGGTAGAAATTCAATGCAACATCGGCCATACGATCACAAATTTGGACTGTGACAGTGCTCTGACAAACAGCCTGTTCTGCACTGCATATTGTCGTGTCATTGACCGACATGTTCCTTGCTCCTTAATTTGACATGAGATAAGTATTTGTGTAGATAACTGTCTGCTTCCTCTTGATATAGACAATATCGGATTAAGGCGTTCACGTGTGATAGCATATTTTTTTTTACCGATAAATAACAAAAAGTTTGTGACTGGATGTGCAGTCCACCATAACGTCAGCGGCGGAACCTTGTAGTTTACACATTGGCAAGGAGAAAGGGATGTTGTCTGAAGTAATAGACAACTAATTGAGAACAACTTTTACAATAAAGAAGAATTGATATAAAAACCATAAAGACACAATTCAAACCCATTTTCATAAGAGCTTGGTATGTATTCAGTTAAAACTAGTTTGTTTGATAATAATGAATGTAAATATCAATCAAAAGGTTGATTTACTTTGTAACTTGACAACCTACGTGTTCTGGTTTATTTTTCTAGTACTCTCAGGTTGGGACAATCACAATATATGTGCTGGACGTGAACGATAATGCTCCCGTTTTCGAAAATCAACCTTACATGACACGGATACCAGAGGTACGTTTTGTTCTTTAAGTTCATCGAAAAACTCTGATGCTATTTGATATTTCAACATTCAGCTCTTATCCAATTGTTTTGGAGACAATTAATTGTCACACTTCATTTATTGTCAGTAAGACAGATATTTACCTTCCCATGTACAAATCCTTCTATTGGTATAATACTTGTATAAGCATTTTATTTACCAATGATAGCTGTGTGATTAGCCCTATCGGTTGTAACATTAGATCTCCTATAGACTGTTTAAGATGTTTTCGACCTTTTCCTTTCTAGGATGCAGCATTTGGTTCAACTGTTTTCAACGTCCACGTCTCAGATATGGACGCGGGTTACAGTGGTTTGGTGAACGTGTCTCTCTTGGTAGGTCCTAGTCTAAGTTACCCAAAAAAGCTATTGAGCTTACAGATTCACTTTGCAAACGAAAGTCACTACCTCAAAGTCGCGTCAAATTAGGGACAAGCCTATATGCAACACAGCTACATATAACGAAATTATTGAAATTTTCAAAAGTAATAAAGGTATAATGAACTTATTCTGGAATGGTGTATTACAGACGCAAACGGAGCTATTTCGCGTAACAAACGACGGAACTGTCACGCTGATCAGCAAGCTGAATTATGAACAAGAACAATTTCATATCGTGACACTCAGAGCAGAGGTAGGTCCGCTATATATTATTCAAACATTACTCTAAGGTTAAAACACGAGAGCGAGGTTATGCTTGTGAATTCAATACCGGAGGAAAGGAATCTGAGCGGAAAGTGATACGAAAGTGAAGCTTGAGGTATTTCTTCCTGCGAAGCTTTCTTTCCGAGGGTTTTGGGATCCCAAACATAACCGAACAACGCGCAATCAGTTGTCCATACTGTAGTATTTGTAATCATATTTATATACTGATCAGAAAAATAAAGTAAAAAATCAAATGTCAAGGATTTGTGTTTGTCGAATTTGTTTTAACATTCATTATTGGATTAAAATACTTTATGATTTAGCTTTAATTCTGAATTTAATCTTATTAAAATGAACAGTGCGACTCTTTGTAATTGACATATCACCCACGTGGTTCATACGTATTTAGATACTTACAATTTCTCTCAAGAGAAAAGTTGATACTCTATAAATCTCCTTCTTTGATTAGCATTCTAGAAGTTGGTGTGAAGTTCAATTAGGAAAACTATTTTATAGATAATAAACTTCTTTATTCTTTGCGAACAAAATTGGTAAAATTGGATATCAAAATGTTTTAGGATCGGCAAAATTTGAAATATAAAAACATTTCATTCCAGCCTCCGAATAGATCTTACGTTTTGATTTGAATTTCCAAATGTAAAACCTCCTGGGAGGTTATTAAGAGGAAAAAGATACCTCAACAAAGAAGACGAAATTCCCGACCTAATTCTAACGAATGGAATCATTTACAACTCTAAAGCTAATTTGAAATGCACTAAAATGGTTATATTAACACTATTAATTAAGTTGATTTTAGAACTTAATAATTAAATCAGACAAAACTATGATAAACTATCTCTGGTTAAGAGTTGAACTGTTCTCTACTTGCAACTGTGGAAGACACAATCAATGTCTATATGAGTAATACAAATTACATGGATCTACAACTTTTTTGGTAAATCCATAAAATTTGCAGTTATCATCAAACCAACTTCTAAAATGCAACCAAAAGGAATGTATGTATCTAATAAATTGTTTCTTGCGTTATCTTCACGTGAATGGAGGATAACGGTGAAAGAAGATTTTCAAGCACAGCAGACTTATTCGTGCTTGTAACAGATGTACAGGATACACCTCCCTACTTTACCAATCTACCCTATATCCCTGAGATCTGGGAGAACCATCCTGTGGTATGTACACGCCTCCATACTTTACTAATCTACACTACATCCCTGAGATCTGGGAGAACCATCCTGTGGTATGTACACGCCTCCATACTTTACAAATCTATCCTACATCCCTGAGATCTGGGAGAACCATCCTGTGGTATGTACACGCCTCCATACTTTACTAATCTACCCGACATCCCTGAGATCTGGGAGAACCATATTGTGGTATGTACAAGCCTCCATACTTTACTAATCTACCCTACATCCCTGAGATCTGGGAGAACCATCCTGTGGTATGTACACGCCTCCATACTTTACAAATCTATCCTACATCCCTGAGATCTGGGAGAACCATCCTGTGGTATGTACACGCCTCCATACTTTACAAATCTACCCTACATCCCTGAGATCTGGGAGAACCATCCTGTGGTATGTACAAGCCTCCATACTTTACAAATCTATCCTACATCCCTGAGATCTGGGAGAACCATCCTGTGGTATGTACACGCCTCCATACTTTACTAATCCACCCTACATTCCTGAGATCTGAGAGAACCATCGTGTGGTATGAACACGCCTCCATACTTTACTAATCCACCCTACATTCCTGAGATCTGGGAGAACCATCCTGTGGTATGAACACGCCTCCATACTTTACTAATCTACCCTACATCCCTGAGATCTGGGAGAACCATCCTGTGGTATGTACACGCCTCCATACTTTACTAATCTACTATACATCCCTGAGATCTGGGAGAACCATCCTGTGGTATGTACACGCCTCCATACTTTACTAATCTACTATACATCCCTGAGATCTGGGAGAACCATACTGTGGTATGTACACGCCTCCATACTTTACTAATCTATCCTACATCCCTGAGATCTGGGAGAACCATCCTGTGGTATGTACACGCCTCCATACTTTACTAATCTACCCTACATCCCTGAGATCTGGGAGAACCACACTGTGGTATGTACACGCCTCCATACTTTACTAATCTACCCTACATCCCTGAGATCTGGGAGAACCACACTGTGGTATGTACACGCCTCCATACTTTACTAATCTATCCTACATCCCTGAGATCTGGGAGAACCATCCTGTGGTATGTACACGCCTCCATACTTTACTAATCTATCCTACATCCCTGAGATCTGGGAGAACCACATTGTGGTATGAACACGCCTCCATACTTTACTAATCTATCCTACATCCCTGAGATCTGGGAGAACCACACTGTGGTATGTACACGCCTCCATACTTTACTAATCTACTCTACATCCCTGAGATCTGGGAGAACCATCCTGTGGTATGTACACGCCTCCATACTTTACTAATCTACCCTACATCCCTGAGATCTGGGAGAACCATCCTGTGGTATGAACACGCCTCCATACTTTACTGATCTACCCTACATCCCTGAGATCTGGGAGAAGCATCCTGTGGTATGTACACTCCTCCATAATTTACTTATCTACCCTACATCCCTGAGATCTGGGAGAACCATCGTGTGGTATGTACACGCCTCTATACTTTACTGATCTACCCAACATCCCTGAGATCTGGGAGAACCATCCTGTGGTATGTACACTCCTCCATACTTTACTAATCTACCCGACATCCCTGAGATCTTGGAGAACCATCCTGTGGCAAGTACACGCCTCCATACTTTACTAATCTACCCTACATCCCTGAGAACCTGGGAGAACCATATTGTGGTATGTACACTCCTCCATATTTTACTAATCTACCCTACATCCCTGAGATCTGGGAGAAGCATCCTGTGGTATGTACACTCCTCCATACTTGACTAAAATACCCGACATCCCTGAGAACCTGGGAGAAGCATCCTGTGGTATGTACACTCCTCCATACTTTACTAATCTACCCTACATCCCTGAGATCTGGGAGAACCATAATGTGGTATGTACACTCCTCCATACTTTACTAATCTACTCTACATCCCTGAGATCTGGGAGAACCACACTGTGGTATGTACACGCCTCCATACTTTACTAATCTACCCTACATCCCTGAGATCTGGGAGAACCATATTGTGGTATGTACACTCCTCCATACTTTACTAATCTACCCTTTATCCCTGAGGTCCGAGAGAAACGTCCTTAGGTCTGAACACGCCTCGATACTTATAATTAATAATCTATCCAACGTCACTTAATACTTAAAGAACCACAATGTTTTTTTCTAATACCATCCTGTGGCAAGTACACGCCTCCATACTTTACTAATCTACCCGACATCCCTGAGAACCTGGGAGAACCATATTGTGGTATGTACACTCCTCCATACTTTACTAATCTACCCGACATCCCTGAGAACCTGGGAGAAGCATCCTGTGGTATGTACACTCCTCCATACTTTACTAATCTACCCGACATCCCTGAGAACCTGGGAGAAGCGTCCTGTGGTATGTACACTCCTCCATACTTTACTAATCTACCCGACATCCCTGAGAACCTGGGAGAAGCATCCTGTGGTATGTACACTCCTCCATACTTTACTAATCTACCCGACATCCCTGAGAACCTGGGAGAAGCATCCTGTGGTATGTACACTCCTCCATACTTTTCTAATCTACCCTACATCCCTGAGATCTGGGAGAACCATACTGTGGTATGTACACGCCTCCATACTTTACTAATCTATCCTACATCCCTGAGATCTGGGAGAACCATCCTGTTGTATGTACACTCCTCCATACTTTACTAATCTACCCGACATCCCTGAGAACCTGGGAGAAGCATCCTGTGGTATGTACACTCCTCCATACTTTACTAATCTACCCTACATCCCTGAGATCTGGGAGAACCATACTGTGGTATGTACACGCCTCCATACTTTACTAATCTATCCTACATCCATGAGATCTGGGAGAAGCATCCTGTGGTATGTACACGCCTCCATACTTTACTAATCTACCCGACATCCCTGAGATCTGGGAGAACCATACTGTGGTATGTACACTCCTCCATACTTTACTAATCTACCCTACATCCCTGAGATCTGGGAGAACCATATTGTGGTATGTACACTCCTCCATACTTTACTAATCTACCCTTTATCCCTGAGGTCCGAGAGAAACGCCCTATGGTCTGAACACGCCTCGATACTTATAATTAATAATCTATCCAACGTCACTTAATACTTAAAGAACCACAATGTTTTTTTCTAATACTCTTACATGCCTGAAATCATGTTTGTTATTTTTCTTAACATAATGACGAAATGTCACATTAATGATTACTTTGTTAATTAAAATGTATACTCACGCTCAAATTCAAATTTAAAATTAAGAAATCTTCAAAGTGGACAAATAAGATAAATAAGAGACAGGATGAAAGGTGATATAACAATGTGGATATGTTTTAGGATGCTTCGGTGTTCAGCATATCAGCTTTAGATGGAGACCGCGGAAATCCGGAAAACATAAGTGTCAGTCTTGAAAATTGTAAGTTAGATTTCATTGAATACCTGACTGTGTCATTTGATCTATCTTGATGATGTATCTTTTATTTCTTGTCATTAGCGTAACCATGAAACCGAAAATGGATTTACATGTCCAGTAAACATATAATGTATCGATCACTTATCTACATGCTTTGTAAGTTATTTATGAATAAATTAGTAAAATATGTAACCATCTTCATTTACTATAAGTGTATTAATTCATTTGAGCGACCTGCCCCGGATTCTTTTCAATTGACACGGATGGAAATATGAAGCTGTCGAAAATAGCAGATCGGGACAATGGAATAATTGCAGCCAACAACGGAAAATGTATACTAACAGTGAAGGTATTCTCCTGAATAAAATGTTTCGTAGAAATGAAACTTTTTTTGAGTTGATTAAATTTTAAGCAATCAATTAAAAAATTAAATTCGTTGATGTTAAAATAAGACAAATTTTTATCAAATGACAGACAGCTTAGTTTTTGGTAAATAAAGCTTATCAAAATATAAATTCATTTACAGTGAAAGGTTCTGTCACTCATTTGTCCTCCCTGAATATAAACATCGAAAATGTTTCAGAGCTTATCTCTGAATTAAACACTGCATTTGACAGGCGACAGAGGTAAACGGAGGCACTCTTCAAAGCGGTGAACTATTCGAGGCGTATGGGACGGTAACAGTAACAGTGAAGGACGTGAACGACAACAGCCCGAGCTTCAGCTGGACGAGTGGGGAGGCGACCATCAGAGAGAACATGCCTGCAGGTGTTCCCCTCACCTTCAACACCTCTCTACAGGCAGTGGACATCGACCAGGTGCAGTGAACAGATTTATTGTCTCTCTTTGTTTGTGAAACACTTTAAACTGTGTCTTGTACTTTGCCCTGAGCTTTTTCACATGATGATACTGGTAAACCGTGTTCTGAATATTGCAGATGCCGAAAATGTGACGTGTCAAGCCTTAGTGGCTTTACCAATTGATTTTATTAGTTTTACTTCTTAACTTGAATGGTAACATTTTCAATCATGCATGTATTAATTTTAGATATGAATATAACGTATCATGTAATAAAACATATTGGCGAGATTGTCTTTAACTGGATATGTATTTGAAAGTCTGGACTTTTCATTTTTCATAGTTTCCCATTTAGGGAGAAAACGCCAAATTTACACTAGGTCTCTCGACATATGCTGAGTATTTCGAGCTGACCCCCTCTGAAGCGCAGGGGTCGAGTGTCATCCAAGTCAAGGTCGCCAACAGTTCCATCTTGGACTATGAAGTTCGTCGAACGTTGCAGTTGAAGGTACTCAAGTTTCATTAGCAGTACAGATAATTCTTTGTTCATGGTAAATTATTATCCCCTAAGAAATATTTCTGACTGTTCTTTCTTCGATGTTAGACATAACCGTCCTTCCAGTTCCTTGCATCTGACTTTTGGTTCCTTTTTTTGTAAAAGTTTTGTTTTCGTCGTATTTCCATTTACTGAACACTATCAACATATATTCCGACTGTTTTATTTTTGTTTGTATACCATATACTTGAACTTGTCATTTTCCCTGATAGATCGTAGCTTCTGAGGGATCATCCAGCAGTACAGCAACAGTCACACTGCGCATAGAGAACGAGAACGACAACTCACCCGAGTTCAGTGAGACGTCTTACCATGGAAGTGTGCTTGAGGGGAGCGGGGATGGGACTTCTGTGCTGACTGTGACGGTAGGAAAACTTTAAGTTGTTCAAAATCTTCTTATAATATCCGTATATATTATAGATCTATTTGAATCGTGGGTTGATATTGGGGTCTCGGGTTGATACAGAATGTGATATGAAAGTACCCATATCATACTCGTCTTCTCCAGGCTGTTGATCATGATGCACCACCTTACAACACTGTTTCCTATCAACTATTGGGAGCTGATGGCATGTAAGTAAGGTCTAGTTCTGTCAATTTGTCTTAATAATAATAATAAGGGTATTTATAAATTGCACATATCCACACGGAATGCATGCTCAAGACGCTTCCTAAATTATTATCCAGGTCTAACCCAAGCTGCCGATTAAGCGCTTGATTGATGGGTGAACAGAGGGACATTTCGAATAAAGTCACTTGCTCATGGCAACACCAAAAGTTATTCAACTCGTGTTCGTTTAGCAATGAATCGGATAACCCACCCATACGGCGAGCCACGCCAGTTGTTGCTGAACTACACTGATAGCGGTCAAATGAGCTTCGCAAATGACCACGTTGCCACCAATACATGATATATGAAACTAAAGCATTGTCCTTAATCACGGCGAACGGACCAGAAGTTGGAAAATATCACAACGAGTCATAATTATTTCCAAGAATCCACAGAAAGGAGAAGAGAGAAAATAAAGCATATGGATGTTAATTACATTTGCCTAAATGTCAAACAACTCAATAGTTTCTGTTTCTTAGTACATTTATCAATGATACAACAAACCAATATTGTTAATCCAAATTATATGTGTTCTATTGTGTCTCTACCCTAGGTTCATTATAGACGATAATGGAAGGTTGACGACCTCCTCCAATCCGACAGACAGGGAGACCAGATCCATCTACTACATGACTGTGGAGGCGTCAGACTCCGGAGGACGGACGGAGACTGCCCAGCTGACCATCAACATCACCGACGCCAATGATAACCCGCCACTCTTCAGCAGAGAATACGAAGGATATCTGGAGGAAAACCAGGACAACTTCAACAAGCCCATTGTTGTTCAGGTTAGGTTAGATTTCATGCAACTGTCAACCAAAGAAACTTTTTTGTTAATTTCTTTGTTCACAGTTTGTGAATTTTAAATTGTTGTTTGCTTTTCAAATTCGCAAGGATCAAGATACAAAATTACATCATATACACTGTTGAATTCAAAACAGGCCACCGATGCAGATATAGGGACTAACGCTATGGTTAACTACGCTATAGCGAGAGCTTACCCTGGTGGGTGGGAGTCACACTTCCAAGTTGACTCAAGCTCTGGACAACTTAGCGTTCAAACTTCCCTGGACTATGAGAGACTGCCAGGAGGACAACTAGTTCTAGAAATCAGAGCTACAGATTCTGGACACGTCCCTCTCCACTCGGATGTCAATGTGACTATCAACTTGCAGGTGCGTACTGTCAGGCTTGTAAAAATATTATTATAATGTACAAATAACTCTTCAGTTAGTATACATAACGGTGCATGATTTCAAAGATGTTTTCCTTTATTTCGTTTCGAATCTACAATCTACTGTAAGGTAATCCCATCGTTATTTATTTCAGAAGGAACGATCATTATTAACGTATCATGTATCGTAAGATTTTGTATTCTGTCTGATTCAAGCAGTCATGTCTGCTATATTATAAACACTGGTATATCTTAAAAGGAACTACTTTTCGATTGTTTGTTTAGGACGTCAATGACAACACTCCTAAGTTCACCTCTACTACATATAGTGGACACGTTTCTGAGGCAGTTCCATCGGGTAATATCTGCATTCTCTTCTTTGAAGGGCATCTAAGATATATATTGTCTGTTATTATAAAACAAATTCTGTTCCTACCTTTCGATCCGTGTTATGTTTTCAAATGACTAATCCGTGAGAACATATGAATTTTTTTTTTACAAAACGTGAAAAATGGATGGGTGCATCACACTATTTCTAACACACATTATTGAGTCATTAATTTGTGTGCATTATGTTACAGATAAACAACTCTGATATTTTCTTTTCTTGACTAGTACCATGTTTATCTCAGTGAGGGAGAAAGGTTATATATTCCACGAGTGATAAAATAAAACTTTTCCGCCTAACGAGATGATATAAACATGGTACTTGTCAAGAAAAGACAAATTTATTTTATGATTAAATCGTTGTAATTCTATAAAAATTGAAGCGCATTTACGTTGAGTCGGCACCAAAAGAGGGCCCGTCGCCTTAGCAACAACACGACGTCATGAGCGTGTCATTGCGTCAGAGCATTGTTCGATGATGTCAGGCCTTTGTTGTTATCAGTCACTGGCGGCTCGTTCAATATTTCTACAAAGATGGTACATCAGATCATATTACCCTCGTGAGAAGCATACAACTTATAATATCAATCAGAAAATGCTATTTTTGTATTATTTAACAAACAACTTTTTGGAAGCCAATATGATTTACTTTACTCATGTGTGTATATCCATCCAGAGACCTCATCATGGTATGATAAATTCAGCTCACATTGTAAAAATGGCATTACTATTTTTCAGGAGAAATTATTGGAAATATTACAAGAATATGATTATCTTTGTTTATTATGTGGTGGTGATTTCAATGCAAGAACTGGAACTAAATCTGATTTTGTGGAAGATGATATAATAGAGTACACTGAAAATCATAATTACTTCTTGTCCAATCTCATATCTGATTACTTTAATCTTAAACGCTTTTCACTTGATAAAATTGTGAATAACTTTGGGAAATGTTTAATAGATTTATGTTCAGTTCTGAATATCCATATTATGAATGGAAGATGTGGTAGTGATATGAATGTTGGTGATTTTACTTTTATTGGTGTCAATGGCACAAGTGTTATTGACTACATTATAGCTTCGTCTCCATTATTTGACAATGTTGTAGACTTCACTGTAGATTCTCGCTCAGATTCAACTCATCTCCCTGTTACTCTGACATTAAGAGCTCATTCAATAGAACAACCTTCAAGACAGAACAATAATCAAGAAAGGAAATCCTTCAAGTTTGTTTGGGATAATGACAAATCTCATATCTTCAGAGACAATTTATTTTCTGACCAAGTTCAGGATTTACTTGACAAATCAGTCAATACAGCATTGTCAAATATTGATGAAAGTATTAATTACTTAGTAGATGCACTTAAATTAGCTGGCTCAGACATGCAAAAGATATTTGGAAATAGAAAGCGTAAACACATATGTAAATGGTATGATGCAGAGTGTGATAATCTGAAAAAGAAGAGATGCAGATCACTTAATAAATTTAGGAGATGTAAAGATAAGGATTCACTCAGAGAATACCACAAAATAAGAAACCAATATACAGCTGCTTGTAAAGAAAAGAGACAAAAGTATTTTCTGAATAAGCAGAAATTAATAGAGAAAAACATTCATGACTCAAAACTATTCTGGTCAGAGATAAACAGTTTAGGTAAAGATCAAAAGGTAAATAATATCAACATTAAAGATTGGTACAGTTATTTTAAAGATCTCTTTACATTCACCAAACCTGATATAAACTTGGATAGGCAGCCTGATTCACAAGCAAATACTTGTTCAGACCCAGACATTGAATTAGCAAATGATATACTAGATTCACCCATTACTAAAGATGAGATTCTAGAAAGTATACAGCACCTAAAATGTAATAAGTCTCCAGGGGTAGATCAGATTATTCCTGAGTTTTTTAAACACTCTTCAGATATTATTGTGCCTTATCTAGAACTTGTATTCAATGTCATCTTAGAAAATGGATCATTTCCAGAGGCTTGGTCAGTAGGGATTATTGTGCCAATTCATAAACAAGGTGATATCAACAATGTAAACAATTATAGAGGCATCTCACTTCTAAGTATATTTGGTAAATTGTTCACATACATTATCAATAAAAGGCTTGTATTTTGGGCAGATGCTCTCAATAAAATCAATGAAGAACAAGCAGGCTTTAGGGAGGGATATTCAACTATTGACAATATATTTATACTTCAAGCTTTGGTCAACAGATACCTCAGTGTCAAAGGAGGGAGATTTTATGTGCTCTTTGTTGACTTTGCTAAGGCATTTGACTCTGTACAGAGAGATAAACTATGGAAACTTTTAGGATCTCATGGCCTTAGCACAAAATGAATAAACTATTGGGCAGCATTTATGAGAATGTAAAGGTATGTGTGCGAAATAATTATGATATTTCAGAGACTTTTATTAGTCAACTAGGAGTGAGGCAAGGGTGCATTTTAAGCCCATTTCTGTTTACCTTTTTCATAAATGAATTAGCAGCTCAAATCAATTCCAACTGTACACATGGCATTCAACTACATCCTGATATTACCCAAATATTTTTATTATTGTTTGCAGATGACATTATCCTTTTCTCATCAACAATCAAAGGATTACAGAGCCAAATTAATGAACTTAGCTGTTATTGTGACAAATGGAAATTATCAGTGAATATGAATAAAACAAAGATCCTTGTATTCAAAAATGGAAGCCAGCTATCAGGTAATGAAAAATGGTATTTTAGAGAAGAAAAAATTGAAACTACAGGTTACTACAAATATCTTGGTGTTCATTTCAGCAGAAATCTCTCATGGCATAGGCATTCAAACCAAGCTGCTATACAAGCAAAGAAAGTGTACATATGTATATATAAGAATCTTAAGACCTTAGGGAATATTTCATACCATTCATTTTTTAAAATATTTGATTTAAAGATACTCCCAATTTTGCTGTATGGGGCAGAGATATGGGGATTACAACACTTTGATGTTATAGAAAAGATTCATTTATATGTCTGTAAAAAGTATTTAGGTGTGAAAATAAACACATCTAGCCTAATGGTATATGGCGAATGTGGAAGATTTCCTATTTATGTACATTCAAATGTTCAAGTTATTAAATATTGGCTTAGACTTATTGAGATGCCTTCATACAGATTACCAAAAAAGGTTTACGACATGATGATAGTTTATGACAACAATGGTAAGAGAAATTGGGTGACAGGTATTAGAGAACTTCTTTTTAAATGTGGTCTTGGTAACATTTGGAACAAACAAAATGTGTACTCAAAAGCAATTTTTATATCTTCATTAAAGCAGCGTTTGAAAGATATCTATTTGCAGACATGGACAGCATCGATGACTCTAACAAATAAATGCTTCTATTATAGAATGATTAAATCTGAAATAATTATTGAGGATTATTTAACAAAAATTAGTGTTAAAAAATTCCGAATTGCCCTCTCACGTTTCAGGTGTTCCTCACATGACCTATGTATTGAGACGGGACGCTATGTAAATATATCCCGTGAAGAAAGAAAATGTTATCTTTGTCACTTAAATTTAATAGAAGATGAATACCATTTTTTACTTGTGTGTCCTGTTTATTTGCATCTTAGGGAAAAATACTTGAAAGCATATTATTTCAGATATCCTAATATAAATAAATTCGTTGCATTGTTGTCAAGTTCAAATAGTAATATTGTTCAGAATGTTTCTATGTATATATTCTATGCCTCTTTATATAGACATAATATTATGAATATTTAGATTAAAATGAATTGTATTCATGTTTATAGAAATGCTGGTATTATATGGTATGATGACTTTTGTTTTTAATGATTTAACATCCCAATCATTGTACAGGTATGTAAATAATGTATTTAACAAATGTACTACAGGCCTGTGGCCTTTAAGTATTGAATAAAGATTGAAATATCAATCAGTCCTCTCTGATACATACGATATATACTTGCTGTAAATGGTAATAAAACTATAACTGATAACTATAACTGTAATGTCTGATAATGTCAATATTTGTATATTCTGAAGGTACACCAGTCCTACAAGTAGCTGCATCAGATGCTGATGGCTCAGAACAATACAACACCATTCTCTTCACCCTGGGAGGTATCGGGTCTGACAAGTTCCAGATTGATGGTAATAGCGGTAATATTACAGTGTTGGGAAGACTAGATCGAGAACAGGTTGCCCAGTATAACCTTACAGTGACTGCCATGGACAGAGGGACTCCGCCCCGTGAAAACATCACTTCTGTTGTTGTGACCGTGGACGATGTGAATGACGAGAAACCAAGCTTCACTCTCACCAACATCCTCAAAGAGGTCAATGAGACTAATGTACCAGACACTCTTCTGTACACAGTGGAGGCCGAGGATATGGATAATGATTCTAACCTATCATACACCGTCTTCTGGAACGAAAGTTCAGCCATTGATGAAAACTTTGTGATTGTCCCAAACAATAGAATAAAGGTGCGTCCTTTAGCCTCTCTTATAAATAAATATGTTCAGCAGAGTCAGTCGATGATCCACTGACATGTGTATGTCCACTCAAATAAATTCTTGTCGTTACATCAGAGGCAATAAAAACCCTAACTGCGTATTGAAATATGCAGAACGACTCGATATCCTGTTATCAATATGGTAAAATGCTTTGTATTACTGACGTTAGTTTTCAGCATTATTTAGCATGAGTATAAAATGCGATATGATACGCTGGCCTGATAAATTAAGGATATCAGTAATTAATCAAACCAATGTTATCATCTGTTACAATGTAATTCCTGTTCTTCATATCAACACCATTATTGGCAGAATTTTTAAATTTTTTAAATATTTAATGGAAGTTAGTGTTTTCAGAGACAGCTTTTTATCATTCCTCATCTGACTGTACAGGACATCCTGGAGCTTGACAGTGTGAGCGGTGAGATACGTCTACTGAGCACTCTGGATCGAGAGGAAGTAGAACTGATCACTCTGAAGCTGCATGTTGTAGATCTCAACGCTGTGGACAATAAACCTCAAACTGCAACAGGTTGGATGGGTTATCATTAAAGTAAACATGAATCCATTGCATTGTAATTTTATAAATATGGCAAAGGTGTATCAAGTTGTTAAAAGTCTTGTGAGAGAGTAATACCAGAGTACCATATACCTTATGTTGAAGGAGTTTAAATGTAAAAAGAAATGTACACCGATCTCGCTGTGGAACTACATTGATATAAATGGGGTTTTGTCATGACTTCTCAGTATATCCATATTTTCATATGAATACAATCTTAACCTACCAACCATACTCTACTGTATATTGAACTGTAAATAGAGGATGTACAGCTGACCTCACCTCTTTCTGACTTTCACAATCTTGCCCATTAGCAGTTGTCCAAAGTCAGTCCAAACTTTTGCTAACAACTTTGTCATCTTGGATATGAAAAGTGACTGGTCAGCTTCATACCGAAATTCTTATCTCAATACTTTTGCGTCGCGTAGGAAGGGTGTAGTAATCGTTTTTCAGTACTGATATAAATATGTATATTCAAATAATCAATTTTAGTACGATGCATTTGAAAAACAAGAAAGTGCCCTCACAATTGTGTGAGTGTAATTAAAATGTTAACTACAGCTGAAGAGTAGTGATATAAGTATTAGGGTTCCAAGAATATTCATGTCAAGCTTCCAAATCAAAAGCTATTAAATAAGAAATTTCTGACAAGGTGAAAAGGACTGATTCTAATATATAATAATTTCAACCGTTCATTTGGGATTATCATCTTTCCCAAACATTTTCCTTTTCTAACAACGTTAGGAAAAGCTTTCTACATTGTTTGTGAATTTCACTTTGATTCATGCTGAAGTTTAACTCTAAAATACAAAAGTATTGTCGTGAAGAAAAAGCGTTCATATACAAAGTGTCTGTTTGGACTTACAATGAATTGTTAACTGAGAAAATAAACGATTCACTGGTTACTGACTGAAGTTAGTTAACGTTATGGTATACCAATACTCAATAGTGAAGTCATCTTTTATTTGTAACTAAGGAAGAGTTTAATGGATTTTCAACTTATGTTTGCAGGCGGCGACGTTGCAACTTTTCTTTATTCATCTAACAACGTCTAAATGAATCTTTTATTTGTTTGAAATACTTCTTTTATAATGTCAGGGTCTGAAAATGATAACTGTTGTCGAGTTCAAATTATTTTCAAACATCACACAGACTAGTCTATATTCTCTAACGTGCTGTGCATATACTCTTTAAACATTTTTGTGGTTGCATAAAAGTTTTTTTCGATGAATGCATACAGTACATCTGTCATACTGACTTTTTCATTGCAGCAACACTGACATTGTCTGTGCTAGACATTGATGACAATTCTCCAACATTCAATTCCACATCCTACACAGCTACAATAGTAGAGAACTCGGTTCCTGGTATTCCTATCGATATACCTGGTACATCAATTACAGTATCAGACAAAGACAAGGTAAGTACGACATCAGTTTCTCGGTCGATGAAAATATGAAAAGATCATGCAATTCATATGAAATTAAGATGATTTTCGTTTTTCGAAGATAAGCTTTTCTATGTAGGATTGTTTGGTAAAATCCAAATCAATGTAAATGAATCAACTTCTACAATTCTAATTTAAGAGATGCAAACATAAACATCTATATTGTCGTTTCAGGACAGGAACAGTATATTTTGTCTGAGCCTCAGGGATAACGCTTACTTGTTTGAAGTTGTTCCTGAGATTGTTAGATCTTCAGCTACAGTTCTCGTCAGAGTGAAGAACTCAACTTACTTGGATTATGAGCTCCTCAAACGCATGACACTTACGGTAAGACTTTTAAAATCTTAAATTGTACATAAGCTTATACTGTGTGCTTCGTTAGGTTTCTGGTAAACATAAATAGTATTATTGGGAACATTAAAAATTACTTACCCAAATGAATTTCTTTCATACTGGACATTGCTGTCTCTTTGAAGTAAACACTGTGAACGTAAAGCTTACACTAACTATAGATTATTTATTTCGATAAAAACATGATTATATTTATATATATATTTATAAAGAGTTCCGAAAGCTTCAACCTCTCAGGTCATAACTACTTCGACCATATGGTCCCACCATCCCTGAAACCTCTCTTAAACAACTCTTGAACTAATTTCTAACAATAATTTAAATGATAATCATTTTAGTAATACAACCTTACCTTCACAGTGATAACGAAGATGTTTGAGTTAATGCATATTACTTTCAGTTGATGGCTATTGAAACCGAAGCACATCCACCTCGAAGTTCCTCTGTACAGATCAGCCTTACGATCTTGGATGCAAACGATAATGACCCAGAATTTGTTAAAACGTCATACCAGAAGACCATTCTTGAAAACTCCCCAAACAACACTGTTGTTCTACAGGTTCATGTAAGTTGTTTCAACATGTCTCTGGAGCACTAATATTGTAAATATCGTGTAACGCTGTATAGTACAGCTGCATTCCAAAGTTTATTCACCTGCCTGTGATCTTAGTTCAAATATCATGTAATTTGGGTTTCGTTTTGACGTTCATAATATTACTCTCTGACCACTGACCACAGAAGCTCATCAATTGTCCATGTGTAAACTAACCATTCCCAAACCATATTTCGGCTTGTCACTGGTGCTAACATG
Organism: Steromphala cineraria; assembly: GCA_916613615.1. NCBI lineage: Eukaryota > Metazoa > Mollusca > Gastropoda > Trochida > Trochidae > Steromphala > Steromphala cineraria. Next base: position 7,550,763 of record OU744721.1, on the reverse strand, counting down.
TTTGGCATTGTTAAATAGACAGATGGGGTCATATTTGTGATATTCGGATTTTCTTTAATTTCGATTAAAATCATCCATGTAAACTGTGTCGAGAAACGATCAGCACAGTTACGTTGCCTTAGCGCAAAGGAACACATATGAATAAGATCTAAAGGTGTTGATCGCTTATGAAGGATTTTGTAGAGCAAAACAGAAATCAGTGTTTTCGAAATTTGACCCCTGGTCACTTCAATGACCTGCCAAATTTGTTACAGCTATCTTCTAGGTATGACATACGATTATACTAACTGGGTCTTAACTTATGAAGTGAAATTTCATCATTATCGGTTTCGTTTTCACAATGATGTCTCAAAGACGTTACACATTATATGTTATTTGCACTAGAATACGAAGGTAAGTGAACAAACATAAGATACGCAGCTATAGTGGGAAATATTCATAAAGTTAATATTGTCTTTAAATACGTTGTATGATCAATGTACTTTGATTCAAGGCAACAGACGCTGACTCATCAAAATATGACTTAGACTACTACACCATTCAGGGTTCACAGTCCACGTACGTACATTCTCCCTTTAAGTCAAATTAAGTCCTCTGTTTTGTCTTTCTTAGTTTCATGAGAAATACAAAGTTTCTCACAAAATACAAATACATTATAAATAATTTATGAGTTATTCGTTATCATTAAAAAGTTAAGAAAGTTATACCCCTGTAAATCATTTAACGTTTGCCTGTTTAAAGATTTGCAATCGATGCTGATACTGGAACAATACGAGTATCAAGAAGCCAGGACCTGGACAGAGAGAGACAGGACACATACACACTGACCGTGGAGGCTGTGGACAAGGGTGGGAGAAGGGACTCTACAGTTGTAACCATCTCACTCTCAGATGTCAACGATAATGCTCCTGTGTTCTCTCGAGTTGAATATACTGCTGACCTGGTGGAGGGGAAACTTGACTTTGAAAGACCGCTTCAAATTGAGGTAGAGTACAATCAAGACAGGAATTTGGTTATGATAGAGATAAACTCATATGATGGAGGGTGTTATCGGTGCAATAAAGCTATCTGATAAATTTGGTATTCGACTTGCTCAAGATCTGATAAAGATGCAAATAAGACCACGAACTATTTTCTCAAAAGTCCATGCATGTCATGCGAGTCCTAAACCGGTCACTAACCACTTTCACTTTTCAACAAGGTAAAACTAAGATTTTATTTATTTTATAATGTTTTACATATGTCACTGTAGACAACGTTCACCAAAGTGTTCCCATTTTCTCCAGGCAACAGACAATGACCAAGCAGGGACAAATAACTCCATTATCTGGTACAGATTGTCCACAATGGGACCTCTCCATTCCAACTTCTCTATCGATGGTGCTACTGGCCGGCTGACACCAAAGGGTCCAATAATCAACACATCTTTGACGTCTATTGTACTGGTGGTGATTGCTTCAGATGCTGGGACTCCACAACAAACTAGTTCTGTCAATGTCACTATTCACGTACAGGTAAAGTAGAACCAATTCTCAATTACCAAATTGAGGTGAAGAAGCTTTAGAAAAGTTTAGAAAAGAGAAATCGAAAAGAACTTTTTTAGCTATCTTGGAAATTGTTTTACAACCTCAACCGTAATCGAGAAAAACGTTGCTCTCCCTTAGATACGGTTTTAGAGAATGATAGGTATATTTAAGAGAAGATTAATACTTTAATAATCCAAAAAAGAATCAATGCATGTTACACGGTAAACCCTCATTTAACTATTCAGTCACACGAAAGTGTCTTTGGTCTAGTAAATGAAAAACCACTTGAGCGTCACAAAACGGCAGTGTATAAACTACAAATAGAGGAATTACGTGACAGACATTTTAATTGAAATATAAAGATCTAAATAACAGACACAAAGATTTCCAATTCAGCGTGTTAACGATAGAGAATTGGATACGTTTAATGAATTTGTTATACAAATGTGAAAGACATGAAGCACCGAGAAAGACGTCCTGTAGTCTGACTTTAGTTCAGTGACAGGTTGTAAAGGTACCTAGGTATCGTGTTATCAATTGACGTATCAGCTAGTTTCTTAAAATACTGACACCAGCTTCGAATACAACTTAGATAGCGTAGTAGCCATATTGCAGAATTCGTTTGTTCTTAAATTAATCGCTGTCATTGTCTGGTTTATATCATAATATAAGTTGTTTATGGTAGAACACCGGTTTCTCCGGGAGTCGATGTGAGAAGTACGATCCCTGTCTAAACAACGGACCCTGTCTGAACGGAGGAAGATGCACTGTTAGTGAGAACAACACAAGCACCTGTCACTGTCCGCCTGGCTTTACTGGGGCCGTGTGTGACAACACTGATACAGGTGAGATTTAATGAGGATTTAGTTTAGTTTTATTATATATCCCACTTTTAGAAATGTTGGTTTCTAATAACCTCAAAACTTTGAATCGTTTTCCATATCAACAGGCTGTGTACACAGAACTCCCATTTTGAATTGCGAGGTGGAATCTTCTTCCGGTCGTCTCTTCAGATGGTGCAGCAGATGCGAGCAGGGGTTCTACTAACTCGGCATAGCATGTGAAGGTATATACATTACAGTCTAAGGCCTCGTCGAAATAAATAATCACGTGCTTTGAATCCATCCCTTGTTTCTAGTACTCAAAGCATATATGAACATTTTTTAAACGTTTAACCATTTGCAAGAACTTCAATCATAATATCCACAATAAGAATTACAGATGATGATGGTATTTATTTCATTTTAAATATAAATCATTCACACCATTATTGCCTGGCTCGAATAATCATCTGTCTTGAGCTCGAGTGATCGTCGGATCAAGTCGTTGTTTGAAATTATTAATCTCCGAGCTATTATTCAAATATTTACGGTCTCATGGATTCGTAAAAGATTTACCTCATTGGTTTTGTTAAAATATCTTGAACAAAGTTGTTGTGTACAAGTATCCCGTTTGTTACATCAAGGTGTACGCATTTACTATAACATGTTGAGTGTTAAATATTTCAGAATTTTATTACAAGAAATCATTTTTAATGTGTCACAGTGTGCCCTCGTCTTCACGCTGGATGTCGTCACGTGACATGTACCACTGCCGGTCAGGACCTTCGTTGTACAAGCTGCTATCCTGGGTTCTTCTTGAATGGAAACAATTGCACAGGTGACGTCAACTTACACAAAGCAGTCATTTGTTCGTTTTCTGTGAAATGTATTTTCAAATTCGATCTTATAAGATAAGTTCAATTTGCATAAGGATTATTCTATAGTTGCCCTTTCTTTATTTTCCAGAGTGCACTTCGATCCCGCCTGACTGTTCAGAGTACACGTGTACCGGAAGTGGTAAATTCACCTGCAGTAGGTGTAAGAACGGCAGCATGTTGATAGATGGACAGTGTCTATGTAAGTATATTTGATGCCAACTAATGTCCACAGGTTTCTTTAAAGAAAATTCTATTTTCTGGTTATAACCAAAGATCGTCATTGCCATAACATTTATTAAAAACATTGGAAAATGTGATGTTGAGTTAATTCTTCTCAAAGAAACATCAATGACCGATTATGACCAAACGCTGTCCGAACATTACAATTATGAATAGCAATAAGAAATAAATCAAACATCCATGGAAAAAAAACGTTGAAATACAGGTAGTCCATAAATACAATTTAGAGTAACCTTAGTGAAATGCTAAAGAATTGGAAACCTACATGTAAGTAAAAGATGTTTTAGGAATGGATGATCTTGCTTTAAGCATTATGTGGTGTTAAGTGACGTTGGGCAAACCTGTGCTCTCCCGATAGAGTAGTCCTGGAAGGACCATATTACACTGCCACTATCAAACTGGTTAGATCTCACCTTTCGAGTAAACATAAAAAACAAAATGTAAGAGCTTTATGTTTGAGGAAGCACTATCGGAGAATTATAATGATAATTATAATCCAAAGAATCAACTTATATGGTATTTTTCCTCTATTGCACCTCATATAAATTATAAAGGACAGAGTTTGTGAAATTCTGCAAAACGATTGCCTTATTGATTCTCAAGCATGTCCGTCCCTTGGTGTGATCCCGGACTGTGAGGATGTTGGTAGAGACGGATGCTTCAAACACTGGTGTAACAAATGTGCTCCTGGATTCTTCATCAGTGGAGATGCTTGTGATGGTGAGAGGAATTTTAGTTTATTATTAGCAGACATATTGTTTGATGCATTAATGCCAATTTAGAAAATCTTTACTGTATGATATCGATTTTCTTTGTGGCGGTACATGTAAGTCAAACTCGTAAGTAAAAAACAAATTGAAATCAACCCATTAACAGTTTTAGACAATGACTGTGGTTGAAATGAATATTCTGAAATGTTTGTAACGTAATCTTTGTATCGATCAGTCATTCCTCTTTGATACTTTAGACCTTGATCTTAGTGAAGGAAACATTTTATGACACATTTGATCCTGACAATAACATCTTAACATGTTATCCTTGTAATAAGACCACCATACAGAGGGGGTTGTATTATTTAGTTTGATTCGAAACCTTCTCATCTCTATTTCAAATCAAGAGATCAAAGGTCTGGTCCCTCGTTATTACCATGTGTCTTGCAAATTTTGCTTGTGTGCTGTGCTGTTAGAGCACTCTCGAAACCTTTTTTTTCAGAACTTAGATATTTGTTTCATAAAGCCACTCTCTCTAACAGCATTATTCGTCAGATGTGACATATAAATGATTTCCCCTTCCAGTGTGTCCCACAGACGATCCTGGTTGTCAGAAAACAGTTTGTAACTCAACTTCTGATTCCCAGTGCGCACAGTGTTTCCATGGTTACCAGTTGATTGGCGGGAAATGCGGTGAGTTCAAATATTGGCGCTTACGAACAAATACGAACAGTGTACTTGTAGAAGCTAAAATACAAGAAAGAACTTTTAAACATATCTGATATGAACAACACCGAAAATGTAATCATTGACTGAGATGTGCTCATTGAATATATTACAGAAGATGAAGACAATGTTATGGATTTACAACTTCTTAAATCAAGCACAACTTGAATAAATAAGTTCTATATCCATGATATTGCCTGCAAAATTTTGATAAAGAAGTTGAATAGCAATAATATTTTCTCTTCATCTCATCTCATCATTTTTAGAATGTACATCTAAGTAGAATCTGATACACTTAACTTTTTGTGATTTCTTTATGTAATTACTGATCTGGACTTTTTCAGGAATAACCTTGCTGTTGAATTTATCCACTACAATGTTTATTTGTTTATATGTTTTATGTTTCAAGATCGAACTGATAGGAACCATCTGCCGGGCTCCTCCTGTTCCGACTCCCCGAGTGCAGACTGCCCGTCTCTTCAGACCTCTCACAGCATCTGTTCTGACCTCAGCTCAGCCTGTCACTTGTGTCCCCGATATTGTGATGTCTGTCAACTCTGTGGCAATTGAGTTAATTTTATGTTAACATTAAAAGCTTTTATGGGTTAATTTTGGTCCTAGATTTGATTTCGTTATATAATTTCGATATAGATGTGGGAAATGATTTGAAATTATGCTCATTTTGATACACTTGATATATAATGGTTATGCGAAAAATGGATTGAAAGTCATTAATTGTACTCAGTGTTAATCTTCAAATCAAATCAAATCAAATTAACGTGTTAGCTGATATTTAGATAAATAAACTAGATGGAAAATCAATCATGTTTTTGCTTCCTGTTGAATCAAATAATGTAACAGGACAAAGATTTATAGAAAATCTCTCAATTTATCTTTTTCTCATGCATTATATTTGCATTTACATCGTCCATTTTAGTGAAATTGTTGAACCCCTTTCGTTCACGCGTCAAAGAATCGTTTTTCGAGCAGAACTTACAACCTGGAGGTCTAGTTAACTTAATTCTTTATCAACATCTCCCAGTGTGGAATTGTCAATTCTTAGGATGTGTTTTTATCTTGCTGTTCACCTGAAACAGAGATAACAATTCCTCTATTCATAGAGAATATATAATGGCCACCCGTGACGACAAACGTTTTAATGTTGAGTGCCAGTCAGTTCAGAGTTCAGCATCTCAATATAGCGGTACCAATACTTTAAGTGCAACGTTTTAAAGAACAAGAAACGTAACAATGCCCTCGGTCAATCATATGCAGTTCGGGAATGTGTTGTGTTCCACTTTTTAAACTTCAAGTAATTTTTTGGGGCGGATTTCATTCAAACATTTCCGCTTTAGGACAAATGTTCAACACCTTTGCTTGTTGTCACTACATAATGTTATTTAAAACAGAAAAGAACTTGACAAGCATAACTATGAGGTTTCTATGAAAAAATGGCCTTGCCCTCGCTCGTTGATTATCAACGATACTCATTATTCAAACCTTTTACTTGACTTATAATGAATCGTTTAAAGCAAAATTGCAACATGCCCACAGGGACTCATAGACCATACCCTAATACTATATAAAGGGACTTTTAATATAGTATGAGGGTAGAGTATATGAGTATATATGTCTTTCTAAGGTGTCGTACCTGGAAAGCAACATTTGTTACTACAGTAAATACCCTTTGAAGTTTCACCGAAGGCAACTTATGTTGTTTTAATGGTTTGGGTTTTACAGAAATGTGAACTACCTAACGAAATCGGCTGGTTTTTGACTCAATACTTAATACGAGAACGGTGAATTTTCGGGGCAACATGCCGTATAATACAAGTCCCTGTGATATAGATGAAATTAAATTGTAGACTTGTTATAAATATCACAACATGTGTTACTACATTGGAGAAATGGAATGCAACTAAGGGAAAATGCAGAATTATATCCCTCAGGAAAAAGAACACATAACACAATACAGATATTTATCGATAAAGTCAGATAAGACAAATTCTAAACCATAGAAGGCCTGCGAGACAAGAGACTGATAATTGACAATGGTGAGAGATCGTTCACATCTCCTCATTCTTGATAAATCATTGACACTGATAGAAAGAAGTCAATATACAAGGCGACAAAGTAATAGGCTGCAAAGGAACGAAAACAAACAGTTATTGGCAAAGATATAAACAGAAACATAAGGTATGTTCATCCAATGAGAGGCGTGTTACAGAGTTGACAGACATCACAATATCGGGGACACAAGTGACAGGCTGAGCTGAGGTCAGAACAGATGCTGTGAGAGGTCTGAAGAGACGGACAGTCTGCACTCGGAGAGTCGGAACAGGAGGAGCTCGGTGTTGGTTGGCTATTTATCCGGTCTGAAAAAGATGGCGACACTAAATCAAGTCCATCAAGTCTAGGTCGGAAAGCATATTGTAAACTAAAGAAGGCATTATTATGTTACATGGGGTCAGTTTATCTTACCATGATCTAAACATCATTTTCCTTTCATAAACTACCAGAAGTATTCAAGAGCAACGTTACATAAAAATTCAAATACAACAGAGTTGATGACTCAACGCTGAGGACAATACTTGCTTCTCACAAAAGGTTAATCACGTGGATCTTAATGAATTTGGCTAAAGCTTTGGATATTTATTGCTGATCAAATTATTGATAAGCTTACCTACATCTAAAAAGCGTGGAGTGCTATGTATAGATGGTTCTTTGGCATAAGACATCAATCTCTTAAAATAGGTATGAATCAACCGTGATGATACTAATCAAAAGATAGACCTACTCTTTTTGATATACATAAACCTTAAATGAAATATTTGCAGTTCATGACCAATTCGCTCTGTTGCCTTCGTTATATTTGAAAAAAAATGTGTTGTCTCATTAAAGGGGCAGTAGCACGTTTTTAGGTGGAATATAAGGTGATTTCAGGAAAATGAAAATGAATGGTTCAATTGAAAGACAATATATTTAAACAAAATGAAGCAGTAATAATTCAAATATATAACGTTAAGTTTAGCCATGCATTTCTTTTTTCTTACACAAAATGAATTAAAGGTGTTCACACAAAATGGCCGCCAGTGGATTTTATGTGAATCTTCATACTTTGTCCTCTGGCTATGGATGAATGGCTTGTGTAATAAGATTTTTGACACTGTTAAACTAATACATTTAGCATAACCTTTCAATTATCAGTGAAATATTTAAATTATGAAATTATCAAAAAACGTGCTAGTGCCCCTTTAAATCCTTGCAAGTTGATAGTACATGTAAATCATTGATTGAATAAAAAAACTAACACACCACATTTCCCGCCATAATATCCATAATATTGTCTTCATCATCAGTAATATATTCAATTAGCATATCTCAGTCAATGATTACATTTTCGGTGTTGTTCATATCAGATATGTCTAAAAGTTCTTTCTTGTATTTTAGCTTCTACAAGCACACTGTTCGTATTTGTTCGTAAGCGCCAATATTTGAACTCACCACATTTCCCACCAATCAACTGGTAACCATTGAAACACTGTGCACACGTGGAATCGGAAGTTGTGTTACAAACTGTTTTCTGACAACCAGGATCGCTTATGGGGCACACTGGAAGTGGAATTCATATATGTACCACGTTATATATATAACGAGTACTGCTGCTAGAACGGGTGGATTTAACTGCCTTGTTTATAAAACAAAAAAACTTACTTCTGAAAATTGTTTAACAAGATTAAGAATAGTTATCTGTTGTTCTTATATCAGAGAGTGTTATTGTTGTCATAGCAATAATTGCCAACAATGACCAATTCAAATACAGGATTTTTTAAAGATCAAAAGGCAAAAGGTAATTTTGATAAAATTAGCATCATATTGTATTAAGTAACGCATTGCTGATATATGACAAATAAGACTAAATATATCACAGTATATTGTTTAACACAGACAAGTGATCACCTCACCATCACAAGCATCTCCACTGATGAAGAATCCAGGAGCACATTTGTTACACCAGTGTTTGAAGCATCCGTCTCTACCAACATCCTCACACTCCGGGATCACACCCAGGGACGGACATGCTTTGGGAACAAGTTTAATTTTGTTTATGTTATTAACAAATAAGCAGTTGTAGCGGGAAGTTGTAAACATTAGAACTATCATATAAGGTGTTAATATAAATCCATTGATCAATACTGACGTTCAAAAGAAACTTCCCACTTTTAAGAAATCGTACGAAGTTCCAACGTTTCCAGCCTGAAAACATTCGCCAAAACACAATAAGGGTACATAGGGCGAACATTGCGTTGAACAGCTCAAGAAAGCTCAAGAAATTCCAAAAAATGGTAAAATGTGTTTTTCGTGCCTCAAACAATTTGTACGTGCTCAATGTTGAAATAAAAGGCTTTATCTTATCATACAACTTGCCAGTTAAAAAAAACACACGAAAAAAATGCCACGGCTATCGCCCAAACAACGTGAGAGAGCTCTTGGTATGATGGAAATGGGAGCTTCGCAGACCCATATAGCGAGGACGTTCGGCTGTTCCAGACGAACGATGTACATGCACTTTTTACACGCTATCTTTTGAAAGGCTCAACTCGCGACAGGCCAAGAATGGAAGGAAGACCTAGGCTCACAACTCAACGAGAAGAACGTCTTATTAGGGTTATTCACCTTCGGAATAGATTTGTGACGGCGACGTCGACCGACGCAACAGCCCTCGGGCACCATATCAGCCGATGCACTGTTGCCCGACGTCTTCGTGCTTTTGGTATCAGGGCTTATCGTCCCCTCCGTGAAATTGCTCTGACGCTTAGACATCGACAGGCACGACTGCGTTGGGCAAGGACTGTCAGACGTTGGCAGCAACGTCAATGGCAACGTGTGCTGTTTTCCGACGAAAGTCGATTCAGACTCCATCATGTCGACGGGAGAACCCGTGTATATCGAAGAAGAGGAGAGCGACTGGCACCTGGGTGCGTTCAAAAGTACTACCCCCATGGACAAGGTGGTGTCATGATATGGGGCGGCATTTGCGGTGACCAGAAAACACAGTTAGTGATAGTGAATGGTAACCTGAATGTACAGAGGTCTCTGGACGAGATTCTTTATCCAGTTGTAGTGCCATTTTTACGTGAACAGGGCCAAGGAACCATTCTGCAGCAAGACAACGCAAGGCCACATACAGCTCGAATTGTTCAGGACTACCTTGCCAACAACAATGTTCAGGTTTTGTCATGGCCAGCATGTTCCCCGGACATGAATCCCATTGAACACCTATTGGACCATATGAACAGTCAGTTGAGAAACCTCCAAAACCCTCCAGCTAACAGAAATCAGCTTGAACAGGCCCTTTCTGACATATGGCGTCCGATCCCTCGTGACGTCATCAGAAGACTGACGACATCCGTTAGACGACGTGTATTGGCATGCATGGACGCACACGGAGGACACACGCGATACTGATCACCAGAAGAACCAGAAATGGCAGCATTTGAAGACCTTCAATAACCTGATTATTGCCATAAACTTTTAAAAACTGTATTTTTGAACCTCACCCATCTTCAAGACACGTTTTGTTGATGATTCGTTGTGTTGTTTGAACAACCCTTTGTATGATCTTATGAACAATGATGAAATATTCAAATACACTCATTAAAATATCTGTATTCGAGTTTGTGCTTCTTTTACAGGCCTCCAAATTGAGTGGGAAGTTTCTTTTGAACGTCAGTATAGCATCAAGAACACTTTGGTCCTTAGGAAATAATGTTGAAATTAAAAGTTGCATTAGATTATCATGCCAATGATTATGGATTGGTAAAGTGACAATGGATTCATGTTAAGTCACCATATGTGATTGAAAACTGAATAACGTAGCACGAATGGCACAATTTAAGTTAAGAAATTTACCTTAAACAGACAGATTGTCAAAGTTCGTTTGAAATTGTGTAATTAGTTATGTCATTTTCTAACCTGTCGAAAGAAGTTTCTGCATCGGCACTTAAATGAGACATATTGTCCTATTGAAAACAATAAAGTGCCATATATTTGGGTATGGATATGAAGTTAAGATTAATCAACATTTATGGTATTGTACACTATTCAAAGTCAAATACTTTTTTGAAACATAGTCTCGAAATATTAACTCAATAATGTTCTTCAATTCACTTACGAATACATTGTCCATTAATCAATGTGGTCCCGTTCTTGCACCTTCTGCATGTGACGTCTTTGCTTCCGTTACAAGTGAACTCAGAACAGTCAAATGGAATCGTTGTGCACTCTTGGAAAAATAAGTGGCGGGATATTCATCAAAATCAAAACGAAACCTTGATTTATTTGAAAGTAAGTAACCAAATCGTGTTTAATACTAATCATGAACGTAAATGACGGACATGTACTCACCAGTGCAATTGTTGCCGTCTAAAAAGAACCCAGGGTAACAGCTTGTGCAACGAAGGTCCTGATTGGCTGAAGTACAGGTCACGTGACGACATCCAGCGTGAGGCCGGGGACAAACTGATGATATGTGGGTTTGTTACAAAACAACTTAATTAATTTTGACACATAATGTTACATTTCAACGTCAAAATTATACTCAATCTGCCTTTGTTTGTTTGTTAGTTGAAAAGACGTGTTAACAAATATGTTTTATTAATATCTTGGTATGTTATGTACTGTAAGACTTTCTTCCCATGCTATTACATAGATGTGATACGATAATGAATTTAGATTAATATCATGCTCCCTTTCATCACCGTGAAAATAGTTATATGGCATAAGATAATTTTGAAAAGTAAAAAGTAGCAGTGTATAAGAGCATTACATTATTATTTTTTTGTCAAAATTGTTTTATCCATCAAATAACATATACATAGGATGTTCAAACGTACCACAAAAGTGGTGACAATTCAATATAACAAAAATAAATAAAAGACGTAGTTAAACTGTTATCAAGTATGTCATTCATTTTCTGCAGATGCAATTAAAACTTTGACATCATATCTCACAATGTTGTTCTTCAAAGTTTCGTTTCTTGACACATTATTGATCGTGATTATTGTATTAACCTTTTTAGGTAATACAAATACTAAATCTTGAGTTGCAACTCATAAAACACAAACTATAATACACAATAAATTGAACTCGTACCATCACAAGCTAAGCCGAGCTTATAGAACCCCTCCTCACATTTGTTGCACCAGCTGAAGAGACAACCGGAAGAAGTTTCCTTCTCACAATGGAGTATGGGAGTTCTGAGTAAACAACCTGATGAAAATGTAAATTAAGAGACTGTGTGTTTTAAAATAAGAGACATGGTACAATGGATTGATTGCGAATAAATTTTAAATAGGAAGCGACCGTTAAGGGCAAGCCAGATCAATTCAATTATAACGTAAAGTATGTACATTGTTTGGAACATCACCTGTATCAGTGTTCTCACACACGGTCCCAGTAAAGCCAGGCGGACAGTGACAGGTACTTGTGTTGTTCTCACTAACAGTGCATGTTCCTCCGTTCAGACAGGGTCCGTTGTTTAGACAGGGGTCGTACTTCTCACATCGACTCCCGGAGAAACCAGGCTGACATAAACACCTTGCGTGGACGTTTAGACTGACACAAGTTCCGTTGTTTAAACATCTTCCAGGACGACAATGGTTGATATCAGAACACATTTCTCCAGTGAAATGATTTGTACACGAGCAGAACTGCTTACCATTTCCTTCAAGACAGGTTCCTCCATTGCTGCAGATGTTGTGGGTGCAGGGAGTCAGTTTTGTTTCACAGAATTGTCCAGTATGTCCCTCCGGACATGTGCAGTGGACACCGCCGGACTTCTCTGTACACTGACCGTTGTTCTGACACGGGTTTGAGGCACAAGGATCAACAATGACTTCACAGTGGCTACCTGTAGGTTGATTTACATTTTGCAATGGTTGACATTAAATGAAACATTGATTTTCGGTTTCAAAAATATCAACATCGTGGAATTGGAATAATGAATTGCAATTTAAATTCAATACGCCACAGCATACTGTATAGCTATCTTTCAGTCATTAGAAAGTATGTGGCGTGTTTGCGAAAAGGCCCATCATGGATACTTGAATTAAATATATAAAAACATGATGACATTCATTTTATCACTTAACATATAGCTATAAAATCTTAACGATACTCCCCTTTAAAGCCAGACGAACAGACACAGCTGGCATTTACTCCATCACTAAGACATCTTCCTCAATTATTGCACACAGTGTCTTTACAAAGATCCACAACTGTCTCACAGTGACTACCTCTATATCCAGGAGGACATTCACAAGTGACTTCACTTCCAGACTCCTTGCAGCTTCCCCCATTATTGCAGCGTCCAACTGTACAGTGTTGGATCTCACAGGATGTGCCGTAGTAATCTGTAGTGCAGAGACAATGAGCCGTTCCAGTAAAAGAATCCACCAGGCAAGATCCACCATTCTGACATGTCAATTTTCTGCAAGCTGAAACTTCACAATGGGTTCCGTTAAAACCTATTTGACATTGGCATATTGTTGTGGTTCCTGACATTTTGCATAATCCGTTATTTTGACAGGGATTCACAGTACATAGTGTATGTTCACAGTTGGTGCCGCTGTATCCAGCAGGACAATTACACTTGTGAGTAGATCCAGATATTTGACATGTTCCTCTATTTCGACAGATCACTCCAGTACATGGTGTATGTTCACAGTTGGTGCCACTATATCCAGCAGGACAATTACACTTGTGAGTAGATCCAGATATTTGACATGTTCCTTTATTTTGACAGGGATTTACAGTACATGGTGTATATTCACAGTTAATGCCACTATATCCAGCAGGACAATTACACTTGTGAGTAGATCCAAAGATGACACAAACTTTATCACCGGAACATTTAGTGTGTGTACAAGGTGTTGTCTCACAGTTGGTGCCACTATATCCAGCTTGACAATGACACTTGTGAGTAGATCAAGATATCTGACATGTTCCTTTATTTTGACAAACCACTCCAGTACATGGTGTATGTTCACAGTTGGTGCCACTATATCCAGCAGGACAATTACACCTGTGAGTAGATCCAGATATTTGACATGCTCCTTTATTTTGACAAACCACTCCAGTACATGGTGTATGTTCACAGTTGGTGCCACTATATCCAGCAGGACAATTACACCTGTGAGTAGATCCAGATATTTGACATGCTCCTTTATTTTGACAGGTCACTCCAGTACATGGTGTATGTTCACAGTTGGTGCCACTATATCCAGCTTGACAATTACACTTGTGAGTAGATCCAAAGATGACACAAACTTTATCACCGGAACATTTAGTGTGTGTACAAGGTGTTGTTTCACAGTTGGTGCCACTATATCCAGCTTGACAATGACACTTGTGAGTAGATCCAGATATCTGACATGTTCCTTTATTTTGACAAACCACTCCAGTACATGGTGTATGTTCACAGTTGGTGCCACTATATCCAGCAGGACAATTACACCTGTGAGTAGATCCAGATATTTGACATGCTCCTTTATTTTGACAGGCCACTCCAGTACATGGTGTATGTTCACAGTTGGTGCCACTATATCCAGCAGGACAATTACACCTGTGAGTAGATCCAGATATTTGACATGCTCCTTTATTTTGACAGGTCACTCCAGTACATGGTGTATGTTCACAGTTGGTGCCACTATATCCAGCAGGACAATTACACCTGTGAGTAGATCCAGATATTTGACATGCTCCTTTATTTTGACAGGTCACTCCAGTACATGGTGTATGTTCACAGTTGGTGCCACTATATCCAGCTTGACAATGACACTTGTGAGTAGATCCAGATATTTGACAAGTTCCTTTATTTTGACAGGTCACTCCAGTACATGGTGTATGTTCACAGTTGGTGCCACCATATCCAGCAGGACAATTACACCTGTGAGTAGATCCAGATATTTGACATGCTCCTTTATTTTGACAGGTCACTCCAGTACATGGTGTATGTTCACAGTTGGTGCCACTATATCCAGCAGGACAATTACACCTGTGAGTAGATCCAGATATTTGACATGCTCCTTTATTTTGACAAACCACTCCAGTACATGGTGTATGTTCACAGTTGGTGCCACTATATCCAGCAGGACAATTACACCTGTGAGTAGATCCAGATATTTGACATGCTCCTTTATTTTGACAGGTCACTCCAGTACATGGTGTATGTTCACAGTTGGTGCCACTATATCCAGCTTGACAATTACACTTGTGAGTAGATCCAAAGATGACACAAACTTTATCACCGGAACATTTAGTGTGTGTACAAGGTGTTGTTTCACAGTTGGTGCCACTATATCCAGCTTGACAATGACACTTGTGAGTAGATCCAGATATCTGACATGTTCCTTTATTTTGACAAACCACTCCAGTACATGGTGTATGTTCACAGTTGGTGCCACTATATCCAGCAGGACAATTACACCTGTGAGTAGATCCAGATATTTGACATGCTCCTTTATTTTGACAGGCCACTCCAGTACATGGTGTATGTTCACAGTTGGTGCCACTATATCCAGCAGGACAATTACACCTGTGAGTAGATCCAGATATTTGACATGCTCCTTTATTTTGACAGGTCACTCCAGTACATGGTGTATGTTCACAGTTGGTGCCACTATATCCAGCAGGACAATTACACCTGTGAGTAGATCCAGATATTTGACATGCTCCTTTATTTTGACAGGTCACTCCAGTACATGGTGTATGTTCACAGTTGGTGCCACTATATCCAGCTTGACAATGACACTTGTGAGTAGATCCAGATATTTGACAAGTTCCTTTATTTTGACAGGTCACTCCAGTACATGGTGTATGTTCACAGTTGGTGCCACCATATCCAGCAGGACAATTACACCTGTGAGTAGATCCAGATATTTGACATGCTCCTTTATTTTGACAGGTCACTCCAGTACATGGTGTATGTTCACAGTTGGTGCCACTATATCCAGCAGGACAATTACACCTGTGAGTAGATCCAGATATTTGACATGCTCCTTTATTTTGACAGGTCACTCCAGTACATGGTGTATGTTCACAGTTGGTGCCACTATATCCAGCTTGACAATGACACTTGTGAGTAGATCCAGATATTTGACATGTTCCTCTATTTTGACAGGGATTTTCAGTACACGCTGTATGTTCGCAGTTGGTGTCACCTGCACAAAGAAATGAAATTCGAAATTCGATACAAAATTAAATTGATAACAAGATTGTATGTTCAAAATGATGCCCGTCAAATTGAAAAAAATGGATTACCGTCACTCTTGTAAATTACGGGTTGCATCGACTAAAGTCAAGACTGTTGACTTTTATGTGATGGGTAGCTGAATGAAAATATAAGACAAATCAGAATTCCTTTTGTCATCCAACAGGATAAAGTCAATATTTACACATTCAAAAACACGAAAAAAAGACTTTCTCACAATCACCTACAATTTATGGTTTTCTTGTTGTTTGAACAGATGAAGGCACAACTAAAACTGTAAAATGAAGGATAAAGTATAAATTGGTAACATTAGAATTAAAATAATTTATAGATTGGAAACAAAGGGTTCATTGAACTCTGCATACGTTGTTTTCAGGTTCAACAGAGGATTTGAAAAACTCGATGTTTCACCGGATTTCACAATATATATTTTGACATCGTAGACTTGGGCTTATTTCAAACAATTTGTAAATGAGTAATCTAAATCTGTTTCAAATTTCATCAGTTTATGTAAATTATTTTATGAATATGGTTTATCAAAAGTTGTCTCATTTTTTTTGCTCGGAGGTATATATTTGTTCTGCCGAAAGCCATTCTCTCCCCACAGAGGCAACTCAGTCATACCTGAATTAAGGTGTTTTCATTGGCTGCAAATAAGGGAGATATCTCAAGTTACAACTTTTTGCCGCTAGGGCGATCTGCCGGAACCCCAGGATTTTGGCGTAATGGAACAGAGGCTAACTGGGGTATGACTGAGTTGCCTCTGTGGGGAGAGAATGGCCGAAAGCATGCAACTGCAGTTACCCAAAAACAAATTCCCGCTCTACTGCTTTTTTCATATAAAAATAGTTTAGTCATAAAAAGACGTTTTGAACATAGCCACATGTTTAAGTAAAAATTCGAGTAAGATTTAAGTGCACAAGCAAAGCATAGAATTTACTGTTGATCAACACAGAATATTTGTGGAATTTTTTCTATTCACAAAAAGCTAATCAGAGTAAAGAACAAAGCATGTAACTATAGATTCTATATGTACCACTTCATGAGAGCTACAGGTATGTCCTTTACCTTGTCCACATTGCTTGGTTACATTTGTTGGTCTAAAGATGCAGTGATGAGGGGAGCCAGTTCCAGAACAAGTAGCTCCACAGAAGTTGGCGTCACAGAGGAGAGAGACACTCACGGTGAGGCTGGAGGAACCAACATCATTGTAATCTGTGAACACTCACCCTGTCATCATCATCTAGTTTATCGTAGCTTTCTTCACTAACATGTCACACACATATATGCCGCCATAAACATTCATTTTTATGTCCTTTTTAGCAGTTGGTAATTATTCGAGACATGCTCCTGCAAAGACATTGCCAAATCGATTTATATAATCGAGTATATCCTCACCCTGTAGGAGCGGTGAACGGCATTGAATATTTAATAACAGGAAGTGAACTATTTGTAACGCACGTGGCGAGCACATTTTGTATTTTTGGTGTAGGATACTTGTCAATATCTTTAGTTTTAGAAGCCAGATTGTAAATAAAATTCAGGCTGTAAAATAGGAGACAGTTTTGCGTAATACCCAAAAAAAATCGTTAAATTCCGTTGTGATATTAGCCAATGAGCCTGTAAAACAATGCATGGTTGCAGCAAAAGGATAGCTCAGACATGCAAATTTACCAACTTTAAGGTATCATTGTTGAATAAACGAAAAACTAAATATACCAAACCTAAGAGTAATTATTAAAATCTCTCTATTTAAATACAAAGTGTCGTCCCGTTTCCAAGCTGTCGTTCCTAAAACACCGGCACCATCAAGCTCCCAGTGAACTATTTCATTAATATTTGAACATGATGAACAATTATATGTGTTCATTGACACACTGATAAACCAACATTTTTACATTTTCCTTGTCTAATAATACAAAAAATAACAACATATAAATACACTCTAAATCCGCAATATAGGATACCCATTGCCAGGTATATAACTAATATCACCGACCGTGCTGATCCCTGAGTCAGTGTGACAGGAGTGTTGTTCTGAGAGACCGGTACAGGAAGTTGGAATGTCTCAAGGTGGAAGACATAGGGCATCCAGTGGTCATCGTCAACCTTCACTGCCAACATGGTCTTCTCCTGTAGAAGACACGTCTCATTATTATGATGTCATAATTAACTGAAATTTCTTTTCTCAAAATCATGTTCATGATTTCTTATTTTATAATGATACGTATTTTGAACTTGGTTGAGATGAAAAACGACGATATATGAAATTTTAAACTTCTTTATATTAGGAGTGCGATTAGGAGTGCGACATTGATATTTCGGTGTAGAAATTAACATTGCGATCAAGCAAAACTCCTAAGCAACTCCATCGCACTACTGAAATAAGAAAGTTGAAAAATCCAAATCTTCCTTATAAGTGTACGCACTTATAATTCCCTTGTAAACAATATATGTAAAACAATGGACCAGCAACGCTTACGATCACAGTTCCTTTGCATCAACAGGTTATAAAGTGTTATGTAAGATACAAGGAGTGATTAGCCACTGATCAACTACATGTATGTAACATGTGATACAAATGGACGGTATATCCTCTTTACTTACAAATTATTTCAACACTTAGTATCAACATTCAAAGTAAATTTGATTGAAAAAAGGAAACACACCTGTAGCGAATGAAACTTGGTGACAACAGGATTGGGGATGCCATTGATGCTGGCTCCAAACCTGACATCTCTCGTGTCCTTGTACCTCACGCTCTTAGCAGAGCAGGTACTTGTAGTGTTGCTGCTTCTACATTGACAGTTGCAAGGATACATTTCGCTATTACATAGTGCACGTTTGCATATGACGAGAATATGATGCGTTTTCAGTGCAGTTGCAATGATTTGTTATCCCTAACTTTTACCGAGTCTTTTAGAGAGGGGTATTTATTATTGAAACGAACAGCATGGTACATGATATATCATTCATACATTATTGTTACACAAGTCACCTGAAACCTGTAATAAGAAGTATATATCTTAGCAACTTTAGATATCATGATTTGACCAAAACTGAATGGAAGCCACTAACCTGTTATAGGTTGCATTACTAGTCATAGCTCAAAAGAATATCTTAATAATTTGATTTAAGGGTATGAACTGTCATTACATATATTTTATTTATTTCGTTTACAATCAATTAAACAGTAGCATTAATCACGGTGGCGTGAATGGCGAATCAGAACCTGATTGTATCCTCTTTAACACAAGTTTATAATACTAATTAAAAGATTTTACTCACGTTTCAGGAAGGTATCCATTGATGCACACAGTAAACCTTGGATCACATGGGGTGGTGCTGTAGAACTCGCCCTGACACCCGGTGTCTGTGGTTCTGTGATACTCCACTAGGTGGACTAACAGGGTACCACTGCCGTCACAGGTCTGAGAAACAGTGGTCCAAGAGAAAAACTATGCTTTATGAATGCTGCTTCCTATAATTTCTAAAATATTGTGAAAATATGCATGTATGTTAATACTATGTCGATAGAAATTCCGAAGGCTTTCGTGTGTCGCTGTATAACATTTAGAGACTCTTGACATTATATTTTGAATAAATCAATATGAGATGATAACCATAATCATAAAATACACTCAGGGGCAAAAGAAACGATACCAACTTTTCAAAAGAGTACAAAACTAAATCCTGTTGTAAAATAAATGCGACTACGAACCGTTGTGACAGGCAGTACTCACAATTTCAAGCATCAATATTTGATATTTATAATTGTATGACTGTTCAAATACACGAGGGGTCACAAAACAGCTTTTTCGATGTTATTTTTGTTCATAATCTTTGGAATTGGAATGAAAAATTATTACATGTAAAAATCTAATAAATTTCAGATGTTATAGATATAAATAACCCTGGTAGAAGTGAATTTGTTCACGCATCTTGCCTGTAAATCTGTTTAAAAACAAGCAAAAGGGCCATTTTCACTATCCTTTCGCGGTTTTTGAAAGGCGTGTACTTCAAAAGCGGTAACAGAAAAAGCTTTGAAATTAAAAACTTAGTTCAATTAGCTCTTGAATATATGAATTAACCCAGTGTCAGCCGTAACTATCACTCGTAGCTTAACCTATCATGTATTTATATGGTATCGTTTCTTAAGCCCCTGAGTGTAGATACCAAGAGACAAATATTTATTCAACATAACATTTCAACATTATGCTTAACCACATCACTTCATATGCATTGTCTTTGACATGGCAACTATTCAGCAACAAGGAAATACCTGACATACATTTCGGAGAAATTATAAAGTGAATTTATATGTCATTATACAAATTCTAATTCACCAAATACGAAAACAACATCTGATTTTTTATGAAATAATCTGGGATTGAAAGGAATCGCTTGTAGGCTCAACAAAAGTATAAATCAGAGAACAAGCACCGACTTACAGTTACTCAAATATTAAATCTTAATGTCATGCTCTTCTCTTAATCAAAACTTAATTGTTTGGCAAAATATTGCTTTCAAATAAGCGCTGTGATAAATTGTTGTCATCGATAAAATACAAGAGTTTATCAATACGAAATAACATAAACATGACTTTATTAAAATAGTTGGACAATGACATCAAGCAAGTATGATAAAACAAGTGTCAGATTTATTAAATTTGAACTCACCCCGAGAAAATGTAGAAGATAAAGAAGAAGAAAGGCTATCATCTTTATACTGTGAGTAAGAGGCATCTACGAACAGTTTAGCAGTGTTTCTTGTTATCTCGACTTGACCTCAATATACAACTTATCACTACCCGCTGTACTCATATGTTAAAGGGGCAGTAGCACGTTTTATTGAATGTAATGTATAATTTCAAAAGTTGATGCCATTTTTGTGTTAACACCTTTAATTCATTTTGTCTACGAAATAGGAATCGTATGGCTGAACTTTCCATTATATATTTGATTTATTACTACATGTACTTCACTAAGTTTAAATACATTGTCTTTAAATTGGAATCCTGTATTTTCATTCTCCTGACATCAGCTTATTTCCCCCCTTTAAACGTGCTACTGCCCCTCTAAAGGAATTCCGATTCGTAACCGAAAATGCTTGTGAAAAGTTTTAATTAATTAATTTTTCTGGAGACACAAAGTACAGTTGTTTTTTAAACATTTTATTCCAAAGAAGAAAAGATTAAAAACAAAGTCAGTAACATTGTTACATAATACATATTGTACCAGTCATGTTCATAAAACCATGCAACAAATAATGATATCATTGACTCCATTATATTTAATCACTCAGATCCAAAATGTCTGTCAACAGGTTCAGTTGTGACTGTCAGTAAGGTCAGATGAATGTTATAAACAAGTTTATCTCCCGCTGCCATTCAATGATAACATGATAACTTAGCAAAGATTATATATATGTGCTCGTCACAGCTTATTATGCAGACAAACAGTGTAAATATGAAGCTATTCCTCATTCTTCTGTGGATGTATATCCCGAGGGTAAAAAATAGAGAATAGAGTGTCTTCTGATTTCAAATGTCATACATAAGGGTTGATTAACTCCATTTTAGTCAGGCCACGTTGTTAATTCGTTCAAAAGCAATCGCCCTATCACAACGTGAAATGAAATATTAACTAAGATGTACATAAAAAAACATTGCGCAGACAAACATGTTTTGATTTTTCGGTACACCCACATTTCTTTATACTGCTCAAGAAAGGAAACGCATGGCAATGTTTTCAATGTTACATGTTTAATGAGTCAGATGTTGAATTTACATTTTCTCCAATGTTTTCCGAGCGTGAATCCTTTGTCATTAAAATAGGTGTTTACAGGGTGCAATTAGGTTTGCTTTGTTTTAAAAAGTCAATAAAGCACGAAATTGAAAAGATAAATGCGCAAACATACAATCAAAACGACATTTTCGATCAAAACCGGGGGTTCTGGTAATAATAAATTTGAATATTAGCTGGCATTTGTTGTTTTTATCATGTCTTGACTTCACAGAGTATACAAACTTCAACAGAACAATGCCACGAAACAGTTCGAGAGCTGTAATTTCAGCCATCGATTGAAGCAATTTCCAGTGTGTTTCAGAGTACATTAAGAAGGTTTTGGTTTTGGTTTCAGCAGCATTGAAAAACACTTGATTGTCCTGGGTAAAGAAGACTTTGGATGACCACATATTCATGCATGTCTGTTTTGGCTACTTATGTAACATGCAAGGATGCGTTTGGAAACAATATCAGATTATATACTAACATTCTCATAGGACTTTTGTTCAGTCTATTGGACGCGAATGTAAAGTAAAAAAACTTCGTACAAGATATTGATTGTTGAGTGACCTTGACCTTTTGACACATCCCGTTTGCTCTGCCAAGTCTCTCATTTCGTTAGACAATACATGTTTAGAAATATCTTCTCAACTCTGACCACCAAAAACAAAATGATATAATCTGTTTCTTTGTGCAGGACTCGTAAAAGACAGTCTGTCTTCAGTCTAAGTAAACTCTATAGGAGTGAAACGGATAATATCGAGTCTAGGTTGACTTAGACTGGTCTGTCTTATAAGATCCAGGTTGTTTATACTATATTCTGTTTGGCAGATATGCAGCGGCAGTGGTACAGTATCAGTGGAGCTGGTGGAGTACACGAGAACTTCAACTGACGGATGTCAGGGGGGTTCGTTAAGCAGCAGTGACCCGTGTGATCTCATGTTCACAATATGCCTCAATGGATCTATACCTGACATGTGAGTTTCTTCACACCGTGACATGTACATCTGTGTATATAGATTTTCTAATGATATATTTGAACCGGTATTATCTTGGAATAGTCTAAAATAAACTGAACAGTTGCTGAAAGTGACATAGGGTCGTTGTCATTGAAGTTAAACATGTCAAACAGTTTCAATGGCATTTTGTATTTTGAAGTTCTAACTCAAGCTGAAAATTTCAATTAGACTTTTTCGGGCAATATTTAAATTTAAGTCGTAAATATTATTCAGAAACAAAACAATGTTGTGCGGCTGGTGTAATTGAATCCTAATTTCAAAAGGCTTGATAAAGTTGCTGATAATTAGATAGAAAAGTGTTTAAAGGGTCATTCAACAATGTGTCTAAATAAACATTGCTTGTTTTCGGTTGAACACATGAAATTGTCACACAAGTGTTGTGGATCAGAATCAAAGCATATGGTATTTGTATTGTATGAGATATACTCTTTGTCAATTTAATTTCGAAATATCTATTTCAGGAAATTCTCCAGATAAATCCATAACTAAAAAGTATATATGTAATGTTTGTATTCAAAATCCTCAATGTTCCATTTGGATATCAAGTGGATGTACACATAGAAGTGACCCTTACCATGGCCATGAGGATATCAAGTTGGGAAGCATCATTAATGGAGGCATCAGCAATCCTATTAATCAACACTTTCAGTCAATACAAGTGAGTTGTCGATTAAATACAGTTACTGAAACTGTAGGCTATACCATATCCATGTGTGTTGAAATAGTCATTACGTAATTTAAGATATTTTGCACATATAAACAATAAACCCTAGCACCATTTTTAGGTAGGTTACAATGTTATGTGGAGATAGAAAGGAGACAAGGTATACATATGTTTTGTAGAGTTATGAATGTTACGGGAATTTAGAAAATGAGTTATACAAGGAAAGTGGACATAGAAATAAATGGCAAAATACATTTGCAGTTATTACACAAAGACTGGCGGATATAATTAATGGCCTGTCAGTCGAACAAGGAGTTTAGGGTCAGATTTAAGGTGTAGTACGACTCGGTATATTTTGCGTAATGATTTACTTTAGTATGGCACGTAATATTAGGAAGATAAGTAGATTGCCGGATCGACAAGAGTCATGTAGATGGTCAGAAGCAATAAATAATAATTAAAAGATAGCATAAAGGCAAAAGGGCGGAGAAGTATTGATTAGTAGGGAACTTAGAAATATGTAAATGTGACCTATGAACTGTGCAGGGATTGGTAGGTTAGAGTACCGCCTGTTAGAATGATTGACGGGACAAGTGTTTAAGTTAGCAAGATTGAGAGGGGAGAACAGTCTGGGGTTACGGAGAGACCAGAGGCCGGAAAGGAAGCAGACGCAGTTAGCCTGGGGACCCGACTCAAGATGCAGGACATAGGACGGGTGAATATGTTAGGTGTAATAGATTAATGGAGCTAGGGTAAGCATAGGTTAAGGAGAGGGTTAGGAGAGTGATTACTAAGATCATGAGATGGATGTAACAGTGAATGTTGTTAATAAAATTGTAAAATGTTATTTGGCGTAATCTTTGTTAGCAGCAGAGTAACCTCTGAGCAGCAAGCGAGTTCCCCTGGGCCAATGGGCCCTAGCACACACGGAATATAACATGGCGGAGAATGCGGGTTTCTATCAACTTTTTAGCTTGGTAGGTAAATATGTAAATGCTTTAAATTAATTTAGGATATTTTGATGTGTGTACTAGAATATATTTTATTAATGTATTAGGTTTGATGTGTATTTATTTTGATAACGATTGCAAATGAAGTTAATTAAGGCAATGCCGGGCTTGAATTACAGTCAAAATATTGATATTGCAAAGGCAGAAATGTTAATTAAGATTGATATTTTGATAATGAGTATCGAGCAAAGATTGACTGATTTAAGTATTGCGTATGATAATATGAAGCAAACATTGGTAGAATTAGAAGATTTTAAAGTAAAAATATTGGCTTCGAGTGAAGAAAGTTCTCTGGATATGAGTGCGGTGGATTAAGGTTAGATCAATTAGGATGGAAATATAGAAATGAGTAGTAGTGGTCCTTTCAATAATACTCGTTCGAAATTGGGTGTAGTTGATTCAAAGGAACGCAATTTTGCTAAGGATATTGAAGGATCAATTTTTAATAAGAAATATGAGTACCCGTTGTCGCCAGACACGAGTTTTGAAGAAGACCGTTTTGTTAGCAAAGAATTGGGACCAATAACAGTTGATATAGAGAATTTAACGCCACCAAGTGAGGTATCAAGTAAAAGAAATATAAGAGGTGTGAAATTAAGGTTTGAAAACGAGGAGTCACAGGTAGGAAATTGTTTGGAGGGTGATGCTAAGGTATTAATAGAGAATATCGTTGGTAACGAAACGGTTAATGATGTAAGAGAATCGCATGATACAGCTTGTCTCATAGATTTAGACGAGGCGGAAGACACTCAAGTAGAGAATATTTTAACAGATAAGTTGGAATTAGGAGATACGAGTTTACATTATAAAGAGAGAGATAGTTTAGTAGCGACTACTAGACGAAAAGGACAGGTGGATCGGCGAAATTTAGATTACCAGGACGAATTAGTATTTCAGAGTGTTCCGGACCAGGAACTATCTTTTAGTCAATCTTCTGTGCACATTCCAGATAGTATTCCTAGCGAAATGGCAGATAGTTCGTTGTCTCCGGAGTATTTTGATGGGAGCGACCATTCCCTGGCTGCAGAGTTCCTAGCTAGATTTAATCATTTCGCGGAATTTAAAAATTGGTCAGACAACCAGAAAATTAAGGCGTTTCCTTTGTTTTTAAGAAAGAGTGCGTATTTATGGGTACAAAATTTAGAATCTGATACAGATGATGAGTTTATAGATTTAGAAAATAAATTCAAGGAGCGTTTCATACATGCTGTGCCAAAGTGGACTTTAGTTAGGGAATTCCAGGCTAGGAAACTTAAGCCAGGCGAGACTTTAGATCACTATTTAGCCGATCTGACAAGATTAGCTACTTTACTAAGCAAAACGGAAAATGATATATTAGATATATTTGTTAATGGCCTCCCCAATAAAATTAAAACATTGGTCATACTACAAAAACCAAATTCGCTGACAGAGGCAATGGAAACAGCTCGTTTGGCGGTGAGCATGCCCGAGGAAGAAGTGTCTGCAAGTGTTGTACAAGGTTGTTTTGGGCGCCTAGAAGCAGTATGCAATAGACTCGAAAATGACACGAAGAATAAGTTTCAGGGTCATGGGAGCAATAGACGTCGGCAGGAGTGGACCCCCAGGGTGGGCAGAAGAGAGTACGGCCCGCCCGGTGAACAGTGGAGAGACCGGACCCCAGGCCGCATGCAGGCCCTGCCTGCACAATGGGAAGGGAGCGCCGCTCGGAGGACCGGTTCCGGAGTTGGGAATAGCAGGACGTGTTTTCGCTGTGGACGGGGTGAGTTTAACACGTCTCATTTGCCAAATTGTCCGGCTAAGAATGTTAAATGTTTTAATTGTGGTAAAATAGGTCATTTTAAAAGATTGTGTAGGGCGCCGGTGCAAGGACAGTCACGGTGACTAGGTTGCCGTAGCGTCAGGGGGTTAAGAAAGGTAGACTGGACGCGCGGGGATTTTAACTCAAAGAAATTTTTTATTAACAGGAATAAGACAACTGGTAGTAATAAATACAGGGGACCTAGTCCTAGGGTAAAACATAGAGGAACAGCTTCGTCGGGGATGACGGATCCAGATTTGGGGATGCAGGTTCAAGTTATGATAAAGGGGTATGCATGGGACGCCATTATTGATACCGGGGCGTCAGTATCGATAGTTACAGAAGATTTTCTAGACAATTTGGGATGGTTACAAGATGGGTGTCTGAAGGAACCGGACGTTAAGGAATTGAAGGGTATAGGAGAAAATATATTTCAAGTATTAGGTCAGATTAGTATACAATTTGAACTAGGTGACAGACAATTTGAACATTCCTTTCACGTGGTTAAACATCTTATATTCCCGATATTTTTAGGTTTGGACTTCCTAAGGTTACAAAGGTTAATTATAAATTTCAGGAATAATACAATAGAATTGCCACCCGATCAGCCATCCGTTCCTGTGTGTAACATTGCAAATAGGAACATACATGTAGAGCGAAAGGGCGAAGGACAGCTTATTGATGTCGAGAAACCAGTACGGGTTCTTAAACGAACGGTAGTACCTGCAGTTTCAGAAATGTTAATACGAGTTTATATACCTTGTTTTTCGGATGTGGAGGATTTTTTATGTGAACCTTTTGTGTCACCATCGGACGATGTAAATATTTTAGGCGCAAGATGTGTAGTGTCAGCTCCAAAAGGGTTAGCCACGTATCGAATATTGAATCCACACAGTGAACCAATTATTCTTAATAAGGGCCAGCAGGTAGCTATGTGTTGTAATATTGATAATAGTCAGATAGATCATTTACCAGTCACTGGGAGTAAAATGAAGGATAGTGATAAGGAAGAGTTATCACAAGAAGAGGTTGATCGATTGATTTTAGAGCTAGGTTTAGACTTTAAAGATAAAAAATTAAGTGAGGAACAAGTTTTAAAATTGAAAAGATTAATAGCGGAGAATAGAGATTGTTTTGCTCTTTCGTTATCAGAATTGGGTAAATGTGATATTTTATCACATAGTATTAATGTAGGGTCAAGTCCGCCGGTTCGTCAACGCTTCTATCGGGTAAATCCACAAGCTCGGGCAGAGATTAGTAGGCAAGTTAATGAGTTAGTTAAATTAGGTATCTGTGAGCCTAATTATACTAGTGCATGGGCATCCCCTGTCATATTAGTTAAAAAGAAAAAGTTGGCAGATAGACCGCAGGAGTACAGGTTAGCGATTGACCTCAGATTGGTAAACAGTTGCACTCAAACCAGAGAGATTGCGCCGTTACTGAGAATAGAAGACGTTATTGATTGTCTTGGAGAAAAAAGACCAGCGTATTTTTCTACAATAGACTTGTTCTCTGGATATTTTCAAATACCACTAACTAAGGAATCACAAGATATCGCTACGTTCGTTACGCCAGATGGGGTTTTTAAGTTTAATCGTATGCCATTTGGGTTATCAGGGGCACCTTGTACATTTTCTAGGGTAATTCAGGAGGTTTTCAAATCTTTAAATTGGAAGACTACTTTGTGCTATTTGGATGATATAATATGTTTCTCACCATCGTTTGAACAACACTTGAACGATTTGAGGGAAGTTTTTACTTGTTTACGAGCAGCAAATCTAACAGCTAAACCAAGCAAGTGCGACTTTGCGTCACGTGAGGTTAAATATTTAGGTCATATTTTTTCTGAAACTGGTGTTCAAGTTGACTCAGATAAAACAAAATTAATAGAAGAATTCCCAACGCCAAACAGCCAAAAACAAGTTAGATCTTTTTTGGGACTGTCCGGTTATTATCGCCGCTTTGTGAAAGATTATTCGAAAATAGCACATCCACTACATCAGTTATTGCAGAAGGATGAAACCTTTCATTGGGGTAGTGAACAAGAACAGGCATTTAGGATATTGAAATCGGCTCTAGTCCAACCTCCCGTGTTGACATTTCCAAATTGGGATAAGCAATTTATTCTGACGACAGACGCCTCTCTAAACGGCTTAGGATATGTGTTAGGCCAAAATGATGAGGACGGAAAAGAACATCCAATTGCATATTCAGGTAGAAGTTTATCACACGCTGAGAAAAATTATTGTATTACGGAGTTAGAATTATTGGGTGTTATCAGTGGGATTCAACATTTTAAGGAATATTTGTCAGGTAGAGAATTTGTGATTATGACTGATCATAAGGCACTTCAATATCTTACTAATAATAGGACTAAGTCAGCAAGGCTTATCAGATGGTCTTTATTTTTAGGTGAATATAATTTTAAAATCAAATATCGGCCTGGAAAGTCAATTAGTCATGCAGATAGTTTGTCGAGGTGTGATCACTTGCCACCTAGTTCGGAAAATATTCTTGAAGATATTGGCCATTTATTTTTGTGTGAGAATAGTAGTCAAGACAGCTGCAGTGATAATGTAGGTGTAGGTTCATCTCCTGAGGTGGGGTCTGATATGTCAGGGGCACAAGAAGCCAGATCAAACGAGGAGAGTAGTAATGACATCCCTGAGACCTTCGGAAATGTGGAATTAAGAGATATAGCAGTGGAACAACACAAGGATCCAATATTACGGCCTATGATCGAGTACTTGCGCAATGGGTATTCTACGTCGGACAGTAAGACAGACAGAATGTTGCGAAATAAATGTTTAGAATATGTGTTAGATAATGATATCTTATTTCGGCTTTGGGGACCAAAACCAACGGGTAATTGGTCAAATAGGTGTGTGAAACAACTAGTTATTCCCAAATCTTTAGTTAACAAGGTGTTAGCGGTGTACCATGATAGTTTAATGGCAGGTCATCAAGGTATTGATAGAACATTCCAACACGTTCGTACAAAAATGTATTGGACCACCATGTACAGCGATATCAAGAATTATGTTCAGACTTGCACTGAATGTCAATTAATGAAACGAGCATACGGAAGGAAACAGGCGCCATTGAAACCCTTACCGATAGAAGGTACCCTGTGGGACAGAGTCCATATGGACACCATAGGGCCCCTACCCGTTAGTAAAAGAGGTCATAAGCATGTTCTTATCATAACTTGTAGTTTCAGTCGATTTACCCTTGCCTTTCCCTTGCAAAGTTTAGAGGCAGCAGAAATATCTAGAGTCTTTTATGATAGATTTATTTGTATTTTCGGGGTTCCGAGAACAATATTGACTGACAATGGCAGCCCTTTTATAAGTAGGATATTCGCACATTTGTGTAAAATATTGTCAATAGATTCTTTGCGCACAGCAAGTCATCATCAAGCTACAAATGGGGCTTCAGAACGATTTAATTATTTCTTGGAGGTCACCCTAAAGTATTATATCAGTAAACAGCAGGATGATTGGGATGACTATCTCTCTAGCGTCACGTTCGCGTATAATTCGACACCTCATTCACAAGGAACAGGTTTTAGTCCGTATTACTTAGTTTTCGGCAGAGAAGCGAATTTAGCTTTGGATGTAGAATTAGGCATAACAGAAGGGTTACCACAAACTATTCGACAGAGGGTGGAGCAAATTTCAAATTTAGTCAATGTCACACGCGAAGTGGCTAAACAGAATTTAGAGAAAGCACATGGACGAGCTAAACAGTATTATGATAAAGGGTCCAAGATGCCAAGTTACGACATCGGGGACAAAGTGTGGGTAGACAAACGTGCGGTAGAAAAAGGTTTATCAAAGAAGCTGAGTGCAAGCTTCACAGGTCCATTTTACATTTGCGATTTGAAGGGGCATTGTACTTATCAACTAAGGAGAGTAGATGACAATGTGTTACTTAAAGTGCCGGTGCACGCTGACAGGTTGAAACCTTATATAGATCCTAGTCTGCGTGAGCAGGATGAGTTAGTTGACCAGTTGGGTACTGTAAGCGAGGATACAGAAGTCGTGAAGGCTGACAATAGTGACGTCAGGGAGACTAACACGGATACTTGGGTTAAAAAAGTGTCGGTCAATGATGAGGTAACGGGGTTACATGACACAGTGGATACGAAGGCACAAGATGATACAGATATAACAGATACAGGTGAGGATATTCAATTGGGACAGCCTCAAGTATATAAAGTAAAGCGGATTATGGCACATAAGGTTGTCAATGGCATGACATTTTATAAGGTACACTGGGACGGGTATCCAGTTTCACAGGCCACATGGGAGCCAAGTAGGAATGTGTCCCGAGATTTAGTGCAAGGATATAAAATTGCACAGACAGTACAGTCTAATGCGAAGAAACGGAAGAAAAAGAGGCGCAGATAGGGGATGTTATATAATGGAATATTATATTTATTTTGATATTCGGTTTAGTTTGCAGAATAATTGTCTCTTACGGTGTGGAGTGTGTATTGGCTACAAGGGGGCCCACTTGTGAAAATACATGCTCTACATACAGCTGTCGGGAGTAAATTCTTACTGATTTAAAAAAAAAAAAGTTATATTGTGGAATATGTCAAGGTTAGGACTAATCCAGGGGTACAGTAGTATATAGCGCGAGTTCTTCCAGAAAAACTATGTGAATTAGCGTGTTGTGACTGTTAATTTAGAATCCCCGAATGAATAATGGGGGTGGCACGGCCTTAGAGGAAGGCGGGATTATGAGTATAAGTAACATGATGTGACATAAGTGATGTCTTTCTAATTGCAGTTGTGACAATGTTGTTGTTATGGGTGATGACACACCGTGTGGCATGCAGCATGCGAGCGACAGAAGAAGTGCACCAGGAGGGATCAGTGATGCGTACCCAGTTTGGTGTTCTATTTTTACACACGGCACAAATAGATATAGCGAGGAATAAGTGGTTACACGTTTTCCGCTACCAGCTGCCTGAATTCCAGAATGTCCGCGGTTTGAAGTTCACTAACTTTTACTGTAGACCAAAAGAAGAGGAGGCATGTCGTAACGAGCATATCAATAAGTTAAATGTTACAGACTCGGTACAGACCTCCTGTAAGAAGACAAATAATCATTGTCAGTATTTAGGTACCTTAGATACAAAGATAAAAGTAGCGGAAGATGATTTATGGAGACATTGGGACAATATCAAAGAAAGTGTACACCAATTAATTCCGAAAGTCATTGATAAGCGGCAATTGGTAAATTCTAGATCAAAACGTGCGCCGTTAGATTTCATTGGTACATTGTCCAGGTCACTATTTGGGACAGCTACGGTAGAGGATGTTGAGCGTATAAAGAATTATGTCAATCAATTAGGCCTTAAAACGAAGAATATAAGTAGAGGGCTCATGGCACAGTCGAAATTGATGACGTCCTTTATGATGAAATCTAACAAGCGCATTTCATTGGCAATGGATGGTATTCAAAGAAACCATGCATATATTCAAGAAGTTGCAACTTCTCTACAGGATTTAGAGAAAAGTTTGTTTTTAAGTTTAACTGGCTTGATGGAGAGGTTGTCCTTGCATTCAGTTATACGTCAAGAAATTGATGAATTTTTAATGGGAATTCAGGAACTGATTCATGGAAGATTGAGTCCTATTCTAATTCCATATGCTGAATTGGCACTCACTTTAAAACACATAGAAAGACAGATGCAAACTATGTATCCATTGTTTCACGTGAGTCACACAGATGTTCGATTTTATTATACGGAGAAAACTGTTTTCTTTTCGAGAAATGATAACGAATTATTGATTACCTTGGTGGTACCGATTCAATCATATCCAGAACTATTTGACGTTTATCGCATTCAAAGCTTTGGCCTTCCTATTAATGAGACTAGTACTCATACAACTGAAATATCAAAATTACCTCAATATTTAGCAGTTTCAAAAAGACGTGACCAATTCATGGAATTTTCAGCTCTAGATTTTCAGATGTGCTTTGGGGACAAAGAAAAACATTGTCCTATCTTTAAAGCACCAATGGTTAGTCCTGGAAAATCCTGTAGTATGGCATTATTTAGAAATGATGTTGATATGGTTCGGAGAGAGTGTGTTATAACATTCAGCACGAATAATCTCCAGTCATACGCCATGGAAATGTCTCCAGGTGTAGTGTTAATGAGTGGGATTGATACGATCATTTTAACCTGTAACGGTCGTATCGTCAAACAAAAAGCGTGTACATTTTGTTTGTTCAAAATTCCTTGTGGTTGTGCAGTACGTATGGGTAATGTGGCGTTTGGTCAGATT
Source organism: Steromphala cineraria (assembly GCA_916613615.1). Lineage (NCBI taxonomy): Eukaryota > Metazoa > Mollusca > Gastropoda > Trochida > Trochidae > Steromphala > Steromphala cineraria. The sequence continues at coordinate 7,518,026 of OU744721.1, read as the reverse complement.
ATTCATAACTGTGTAAAGTCTTCTTCCGAATCTCAATTGAAAATTCCAAATTTGTTACTTCTTTCTCAATTTTTTAATGGATCCTTTCTAAGTCAATACAGATCGGAATTAGCCTGGGAAGAAGCACATCCTTTTAAAATTCCGCATCTCAAATTTGATGCAAAAACAATGGATAGATTGCTTAAGACTGACAAGCGGTACCAAACAAGTCTAAGTAAAATTGTTACTAAAATGAAGAGAAACGAAGAGATTACTGAATATGAGTTGGATGAGTTAACGGATAACAGTGAAATGGGTAATGCGAAATGGGATGATTTTAGTAGTGTTTACCACGTGTTAGCGTTAGTCGCCACAATCGGTTGCGTGTTGCTCACAATATTTATGGTAATGATGTTTGTCAGATTACGGCGAGTTATGTTGATAATGGCTTTATTAATGCAGCCAGCACCGGTCACGACACAGTCTTGGCAACCTCCTAGTACTACAGTTAGCGGTATAGATGTACACCAGAGAGTGAACGTGAATGTAGGGCTACAGGTTGTAGCCGTTGGTCTTTTGATGGCGGCAGTATTAGTGTGGTGGTATCGAAGGTCGAGACGTTGTCGTGGTTATTGTACGGATTTATATTTGCATGTATCTTCTCCGTTGTCGTGCGAGGATATTTTTGTGACGGCACTTATGGTATGTCCGGGTGATATTAAGTTGACTGCAGGGTCAAGGGTACATAACTTGTCATTGACAAGAAGTCATTTTCACTTTATTTTTTCTTATGACTGTATTAACTTAACCGGGACTGCGGCAGGTCGCTCCTTGACAATTCCGCAGGAATTGACGGTCTCATGGTTCGCTGTTCCGAGGATAAAACGTTTAATTCGTTTGTCAGCGAATGCCTTTTTTATTTTTAAACATAATGGAGTTGCATATCCGATATATTTTGAATCTTAAAAATATTCGTGTCGTGCTTCGTCTCGTTGTCTATAATAAGACATGGTTAATGTTGTGGAGTATATATCTCACTGTCGTGTTATAAGACGTGGTGTTTCATGCTTGTACCATTAAATTTCTGTTCAGTGCTCCTTCGATATTCGAGTTAACCGGGTACCCTGTGTGGTGTCGGGGAGGGTTACCTTCTACCCTGGGATAGAATAACACTTCGGTTTATTGGCGGCACAGAAAAGCTGACGTCAATATGCCTGTCGTAAAAGGCGACTAAATAGTTGGTGTTTCTCAAGACAAAAATATAAAATAAAAGAAAATAAGATAAAAATGTATACAATTTTTCGTGGGAATAGCGCATTGACGGCCTCAGAAAAGAATAACGTCAATTCGCTTGTTGTATGAGGCGACTATTTTTCTTTGGGTTTCTTTCGTATAAACAAAAGAGTCATAATACTAATAATGATAATGATAATTAATAGTGTTATTATTGTTGATACTCTTAATAGTATTTATAATAATTGTATTGTTAATAGTAATGATTAAGGATAATAATAGTAATGTTAATTTTTATAATAACGCTATCGTTTAGATATGTATTGTTGTTTAAAAAGGTGATCATCTATGTTGGTGTCACAAATTGTCTTTCAAATGTACATAAATTACCAAATGGGTTTCGTAGGTTGATTGTGATTTTTTAAAAGTGAGCGATTGTCACCTTTTATACTTTGTAATGATGGTACGTCATGCTTGTTCATCGAAAACACTTGTTCTAATGTGATGTCCCCAGTATATAAGAAAAAATGAATATTACAGAAACGTGTCTTTTTATGGTTCTAAGTTCTGCATAAGAAGCAGATGGAGATTCGGAGGAACATTTACACTGTATTCATGGTCTTATTGTTTTATGGGTGTCGTTGTATCTTATATTGGAACAAAAAAATGTATAAATATTGTAGAAAGTTTATGTGTACAATGCAAACACAAAATTCTTATTATTATCACATATTCTTATCTATGAACTTGACGGATGAGTTTTCTAAGCTTTTCCAGCATAGTTCATCGTATTTTTTTTAACCAAGCCTTCTTCACTGATGTGTTTAATACACACAATAAAACAAATATAAATCTATATCCAATACTGTTCGACTCTATCATATAATAATACCTGTGCGGTATTGTTTCCTTTGGATATTCTCGCATCAGACGATTATTTTGTGTGTGTGTGGTAAATCATGATTAATATCATGAAAGTGCATAGTGCTGAGGATAATCATTTGCTAAGGACCGTTTTACTCATGGAGCATTCATTCTTCTTCTCAGCTTATACGTGCGTAGGCACGAAATGAGGGCGTTTCTTTTTATAGAGCACATCACACCGTCCGAGAAGTACTTAGTCTCGGTTATGTATTGTTACACGTGGATGTTATTTATGTGCTATATAGTTGATGTTGGTCTGACATACTTTCTCAAGTGTTTTAGATGCTGTTGGCTGAGGATGTCCGGCCGGCGGTCCAGTGTCTTATGATTGGCTATCCTGGCAATAATGGTTGCACGGTGGGCAACTCATCCTTTCCATGACTACACATCTGCGGGACTTTGTTTTCGTTGTTTGGGGCGGACAGAAGTGTCCACCTTGAATCGTCGTGCCGACAGAGTGTCAGCCTAGTATATAGTGCAAACGTACGTCAGGAGACGTTTGTGTCATGAACTTGAACTGAGATGTGCAACCAAGAGTTGGACTTTTGTGACAGCAGATGTTGACATTATAATGAAGTGACTTTGAACTTATTAATGCCAGTGGGATAGTGTGCGATGTGTCCCCGTATACAGACTGTATGGACGTGAGGTCGACTTTCCGCATGAGGCAGTGCTTTGCGCACCTGGACGGAACCGGACGGCACTTCGAACTTTAAACAATTGTGTACTCAGTGCCAAAGAGAGCAGCTTACACGTGATTCAATAATGAACTCTAACGGTGTTGTGTCGATATGGACTTATTATATTGTGGTTGTTATGGTTGTTGTTTTTTTTCAGGGTAAGAGTTTGATGTGTTTGCATTGTCAAGCAATATCGGGTAGCCGTATCACTATTCCGAAACAGAAACAGGTTATAGACATGTATAACCTTGACTCTTGAGTTAAGTTGGTTAAGGTGGACATTCATCTACTTTCAGGTTACCCTGTACTGCTTTGGATTAGTTGTTCTAATATATACCTAGCTCCATCCTATAGTTCGTCGAGGTCGACTCAGATTTTAAGGGGGGAGGTGTTATGTGGAGATAGAAAGGAGACAAGGTATACATATGTTTTGTAGAGTTATGAATGTTACGGGAATTTAGAAAATGAGTTATACAAGGAAAGTGGACATAGAAATAAATGGCAAAATACATTTGCAGTTATTACACAAAGACTGGCGGATATAATTAATGGCCTGTCAGTCGAACAAGGAGTTTAGGGTCAGATTTAAGATGTAGTACGACTCGGTATATTTTGCGTAATGATTTACTTTAGTATGGCACGTAATATTAGGAAGATAAGTAGATTGCCGGATCGACAAGAGTCATGTAGATGGTCAGAAGCAATAAATAATAATTAAAAGATAGCATAAAGGCAAAAGGGCGGAGAAGTATTGATTAGTAGGGAACTTAGAAATATGTAAATGTGACCTATGAACTGTGCAGGGATTGGTAGGTTAGAGTACCGCCTGTTAGAATGATTGACGGGACAAGTGTTTAAGTTAGCAAGATTGAGAGGGGAGAACAGTCTGGGGTTACGGAGAGACCAGAGGCCGGAAAGGAAGCAGACGCAGTTAGCCTGGGGACCCGACTCAAGATGCAGGACATAGGACGGGTGAATATGTTAGGTGTAATAGATTAATGGAGCTAGGGTAAGCATAGGTTAAGGAGAGGGTTAGGAGAGTGATTACTAAGATCATGAGATGGATGTAACAGTGAATGTTGTTAATAAAATTGTAAAATGTTATTTGGCGTAATCTTTGTTAGCAGCAGAGTAACCTCTGAGCAGCAAGCGAGTTCCCCTGGGCCAATGGGCCCTAGCACACACGGAATATAACAACAATGTCAAAAAACATGTGACATTGGAACGTGGGCTATTTAAAAAGCTACTCGACTTTTGGCTTCAATTAAAACACTCTCGAGATGTCATATTGTTGTTACAACACTCGTGACACAGATTTCGTCATTCTCTCCCCACAGTGACAGATCAAGTCATGACATGCTGATACAGCCTCTATTCTATTACGCCGAAATCCATGGATTCCGGATGTTTCCCTTCGCTGAAAAAAATGGCACCACAATCTATTTGAATGTCTTTATCAAATGACAACGCTTCTCGCATGGAAAGGTTGGATCATATTACAATGCCTTTGCCATGATTCAGTAGCCAATCTGATGATTTTAGAACAGCGTCGCTGAGTCACAACTAAATTTGATTGCCTCCAATCAGGCATCTCCAATTCTATCCCACAAAGTCGGCGTAATAGAACAGAGGCTGTATCAACATTTCATGACTTGATCTGCCTCTGTGGGGGAGAGAATGAGATTTCTTAAGAATTATAACATGCAACACATTTTCAAATAAAATTAATGCTATTTGTATTTCAAGAGCACCGCCACGTTGGAGGTGAAGGTGGACGATGAGTACTGGATGTCATCTGATGGAGTCCACCTGGAGACCTTCCACTTACCTGTACATCAGTACCACAACAACTCAAATTTCACTCTCAAAGTTGGGGTTGCTAGGTCAGTACTGCCGTTTAGAATAAATTTTGAGCGTGTTATACTGTTTCCAATGTGTATTTCTTACTGAGATATGATGCGAAAAGAATTTCAAAGTACAACATGTGTTCATAGTTTAAGAACAATATTCGAAACGTTGCGTTTTTAATCAATTTCTCTGTTTTACATATATTGTAAAACAGAAACTATTTTTGCGGGAAAAAATATGGGTGGTGTTGTACATGCAGTTATATCTTTTTCATGTCGTATCAAAGCTATTTGTTCATTCAACTAAATAAGGATAAAAACTGTTAACTACAATACAATCTTAAATTCATGGTTTTATATCCAACGAGATAGAAAATAATTTATGGGTTACACAAGATCTAGTCACTTAAAGGAGTTAGTGAGTACACAAGGTAAGTAACATAACAATTCAATAAACTTAATTTTCTAGGAGATTTATGAGGCCATAAGTATTTCATATTACTGCTAAAATATTAACATCTGAAGACAACCATTACATGACTGAAAAGAATGTCTTAGTTTTGAATAACCACAAATTCACATGCTTGTTACATAAGAATAAATATTTTTCAATGTAAATACTATCTATAAATGATTAAAACTCTTGACACAAAGGCTGAAAAGAGCACATCGTTTAAAAACAAATGGACAAGTTGGCTAAATTATTTTTTTATACCATTTTTTAAGTTGTTTCGGTCATTATCATTCTCAATATCAATTTCAGCCTCACCTTGGGTGTTAGTGTTCACTGCGATTCGGGAGGCTACACTGGAAATCTGTGTCAGTATGATGCATGTCACGGTGTCACATGCAACAAAAGAGGAACGTGTAAAGTCGTTGGTTCTGCTCCAAAGTGTACTTGTACAGGAGGCTACACTGGAAAGCTGTGTCAGTATGATGCATGTCACAATGTCACATGTAACAAAAGAGGAACGTGTAAAGTCGTTGGTTCTGCTCCAAAGTGTACTTGTACAGGAGGCTACACTGGAAATCTGTGTCAGTATGATGCATGTCATGGTGTCACATGCAACAAAAGAGGAACGTGTAAAGTCGTTGGTTCTGCTCCAAAGTGTATTTGTACAGGAGGCTACACTGGGAATATGTGTCAGTATGATGCATGTCATGATGCCACATGTAACAACCATGGAACGTGTAAAGTCGTTGGTTTTGCTCCAAAATGTACTTGTACAGGAGGCTACACTGGAAGTCTGTGTCAGTATGATGCATGTCACGGTGTCACATGTAACAATCATGGAACGTGTAAAGTCGTTGGTTCTGCTCCAAAGTGTACTTGTACAGGAGGCTACACTGGAAATCTGTGTCAGTATGATGCATGTCACAATGTCACATGTAACAACAAAGGAACGTGTAAAGTCGTTGGTTCTGCTCCAAAGTGTACTTGTACAGGAGGCTACACTGGAAATCTGTGTCAGTATGATGCATGTCATGATGCCACATGTAACAACAAAGGAACGTGTAAAGTCGTTGGTTCTGCTCCAAAGTGTACTTGTACAGGAGGCTACACTGGAAGTCTGTGTCAGTATGATGCATGTCACGGTGTCACATGTAACAACCATGGAACGTGTAAAGTCGTTGGTTCTGCTCCAAAGTGTACTTGTACAGGAGGCTACACTGGAAATCTGTGTCAGTTTGATGCATGTCACAATGTCACATGTAACAACATAGGAACGTGTAAAGTCGTTGGTTCTGCTCCAAAGTGTACTTGTACAGGAGGCTACACTGGATATCTGTGTCAGTATGATGTTTGTCACGGTGTCACATGTAACAACCATGGAACGTGTAAAGTCGTTGGTTCTGCTCCAAAGTGTACTTGTACAGGAGGCTACACTGGAAATCTGTGTCAGTATGATGCATGTCACAATGTCACATGTAACAACAAAGGAACGTGTAAAGTCGTTGGTTCTGCTCCAAAGTGTACTTGTACAGGAGGCTACACTGGATATCTGTGTCAGTATGATGCATGTCACGGTGTCACATGTAACAACAAAGGAACGTGTAAAGTCGTTGGTTCTGCTCCAAAGTGTACTTGTACAGGAGGCTACACTGGAAATCTGTGTCAGTATGATGCATGTCACAATGTCACATGTAACAACAAAGGAACGTGTAAAGTCGTTGGTTCTGCTCCAAAGTGTACTTGTACAGGAGGCTACACTGGAAATCTGTGTCAGTATGATGCATGTCATGATGCCACATGTAACAACCATGGAACGTGTAAAGTCGTTGGTTCTGCTCCAAAGTGTACTTGTACAGGAGGCTACACTGGAAGTCTGTGTCAGTATGATGCATGTCACGGTGTCACATGTAACAACAAAGGAACGTGTAAAGTCGTTGGTTCTGCTCCAAAGTGTACTTGTACAGGAGGCTACACTGGAAATCTGTGTCAGTATGATGCATGTCACAATGTCACATGTAACAACAAAGGAACGTGTAAAGTCGTTGGTTCTGCTCCAAAGTGTACTTGTACAGGAGGCTACACTGGAAATCTGTGTCAGTATGATGCATGTCATGATGCCACATGTAACAACAAAGGAACGTGTAAAGTCGTTGGTTCTGCTCCAAAGTGTACTTGTACAGGAGGCTACACTGGAAGTCTGTGTCAGTATGATGCATGTCACGGTGTCACATGTAACAACCATGGAACGTGTAAAGTCGTTGGTTCTGCTCCAAAGTGTACTTGTACAGGAGGCTACACTGGAAATCTGTGTCAGTTTGATGCATGTCACAATGTCACATGTAACAACATAGGAACGTGTAAAGTCGTTGGTTCTGCTCCAAAGTGTACTTGTACAGGAGGCTACACTGGAAATCTGTGTCAGTATGATGCATGTCACAATGTCACATGTAACAACAAAGGAACGTGTAAAGTCGTTGGGCATGCTCCAAAGTGTACTTGTACAGGAGGCTACACTGGATATCTGTGTCAGTATGATGCATGTCACGGTGTCACATGTAACAACAAAGGAACGTGTAAAGTCGTTGGTTCTGCTCCAAAGTGTACTTGTACAGGAGGCTACACTGGATATCTATGTCAGTATGATGCATGTCACGGTGTCACATGTAACAACACAGGAACGTGTAAAGTCGTTGGTTCTGCTCCAAAGTGTACTTGTACAGGAGGCTACACTGGAAATCTGTGTCAGTATGATGCATGTCACAATGTCACATGTAACAACAAAGGAACGTGTAAAGTCGTTGGGCATGCTCCAAAGTGTACTTGTACAGGAGGCTACACTGGATATCTGTGTCAGTATGATGCATGTCACGGTGTCACATGTAACAACAAAGGAACGTGTAAAGTCGTTGGTTCTGCTCCAAAGTGTACTTGTACAGGAGGCTACACTGGAAATCTGTGTCAGTATGATGCATGTCACAATGTCACATGTAACAACAAAGGAACGTGTAAAGTCGTTGGTTCTGCTCCAAAGTGTACTTGTACAGGAGGCTACACTGGAAATCTGTGTCAGTATGATGCATGTCATGATGCCACATGTAACAACAAAGGAACGTGTAAAGTCGTTGGTTCTGCTCCAAAGTGTACTTGTACAGGAGGCTACACTGGAAGTCTGTGTCAGTATGATGCATGTCACGGTGTCACATGTAACAACCATGGAACGTGTAAAGTCGTTGGTTCTGCTCCAAAGTGTACTTGTACAGGAGGCTACACTGGAAATCTGTGTCAGTATGATGCATGTCACAATGTCACATGTAACAACAAAGGAACGTGTAAAGTCGTTGGTTCTGCTCCAAAGTGTACTTGTACAGGAGGCTACACTGGATATCTGTGTCAGTATGATGCATGTCACGGTGTCACATGTAACAACAAAGGAACGTGTAAAGTCGTTGGTTCTGCTCCAAAGTGTACTTGTACAGGAGGCTACACTGGAAATCTGTGTCAGTATGATGCATGTCACAATGTCACATGTAACAACAAAGGAACGTGTAAAGTCGTTGGTTCTGCTCCAAAGTGTACTTGTACAGGAGGCTACACTGGAAATCTGTGTCAGTATGATGCATGTCACAATGTCACATGTAACAAAAGAGGAACGTGTAAAGTCGTTGGTTCTGCTCCAAAGTGTACTTGTACAGGAGGCTACACTGGAAATCTGTGTCAGTATGATGCATGTCACAATGTCACATGTTACAACAAAGGAACGTGTAAAGTCGTTGGTTCTGCTCCAAAGTGTACTTGTACAGGAGGCTACACTGGATATCTGTGTCAGTATGATGCATGTCACGGTGTCACATGTAACAACAAAGGAACGTGTAAAGTCGTTGGTTCTGCTCCAAAGTGTACTTGTACAGGAGGCTACACTGGAAATCTGTGTCAGTATGATGCATGTCACAATGTCACATGTAACAACAAAGGAACGTGTAAAGTCGCTGGTTCTGCTCCAAAGTGTACTTGTACAGGAGGCTACACTGGATATCTGTGTCAGTATGATGTTTGTCACGGTGTCACATGTAACAACCATGGAACGTGTACAGTCGTTGGTTCTGCTCCAAAGTGTACTTGTACAGGAGGCTACACTGGAAGTCTGTGTGAATATGATGCATGTCATGTCGTCAACTGTCAACATCATGGAATTTGCAAAGTTCTCAATTCAAAATATCATTGCCAGTGTCCAAATGAATATAGTGGCACTAACTGTGAACACACACCATGTACTGTAAATCCCTGTCAAAATAAAGGAATATGTCAAATATATGAATCTACTTACAAGTGTAATTGTCCTGCTGGATATAACGGCACCAACTGTGAGCATACACCGTGTACTGGAATCTTCTGTGAAAATAACGGAACATGTCAATCATTTGGAGACTCACATGAATGCAATTGTTCACCAGGGTTTCATGGGTCAAACTGTGAAGTTTTAGATTGCAGCAAACTGACATGTTTCAATGGTGGATCTTGCCAGACGGATTATTTTACTGGAGCGGCTCATTGTCTCTGCACTACAAATTACTACGGCACTTCCTGTGAGATCCCACACTGTACAGTTGGACGCTGCAATAATGGGGGTAGCTGCAAGGAGTCTGGAAGTGAAGTCACTTGTGAATGTCCTCCTGGATATACAGGTAGTCACTGTGAGACAGTTGCTGATATTCTTTTTAAAGAGGAAAGTGTTCTTGAAGCTTAATTAAAGATACAATTTGGAGATTTAAATTGAGTATACGAAAACATACCATCGATTCCTTTGGTACTATTTCCCCCCTTTTGTTTTTTTAAATAATTAATGTTTATTAGAAATCTGTAAATTTAGTTTCTTCAGTCAATGTCAGAATAGTTTTATTTATCATTTTGCTCAATTTGCTTTTTTGGTTCAAATCTCTTTTTGTGATTTTTTGCAGGGAGCCACTGTGAAGTCATTGTTGATCCATGCACCTCAAACCCGTGTCAGAACAACGGTCAGTGTACAGAGAAGTCCAGTGGTGTCCACTGCTCATGTCCGGCGGGACACATTGGACAATTCTGTGAAACAAAAACCAACCCTTGTAACCAAATTATTGGACCCTGTCTGAACGGAGGAACATGCAATGTTAATGAGAACAACACAAGCACCTGTCACTGTCCGCCTGGCTTTACTGGGGCCGTGTGTGAGAACACTAATACAGGTAAGACGATGTTCCAAGCAAGTTACAAACGTTCTTTACATCGTCTACAGAGAGTTAGTGATCTGGCTTGTTTTACGCGGTCGGGAATTAACTCGCGTTCAATATAGTATACCATGTCTCTGATTTTCAAAAGAACTACGTTTATCTCCGAATTTACCATTTCTGACTGATGCAGGCGAGACGTTATTATAGACAAAACGTGTATCTAAAAAACTAAAAGGAATAAATAGCAACTGAATTGATCTGCATGTATGTTTCATTTTACCAGGCTGTTGACTTAAAACTCACATCCTGCATTGCGAAAAAGAGGCTACCTCGGGTTGTCTCTTCAGATGGTGCAGCAAATGCGAGGAGGGCTTCTATAGACTTGGCTTAGCCTGTGAAGGTACGAGTGGTTCGTTACATATTGGCTGTCACAAATAATCAAGATTTTAGTCTTTTAGTCTTTAGAGGGGCAGTACGTTTTTAGGGGGGGGGGGGGGGGGAATATATAATGAAAAAAAAAGGTTTTAATTGAAAGACAATGTATTTGAACTAAAAGAGGCAAAAATAAATAAAATATATAATGTAAAGTTCCGCCATGCGATTCCTTTTTCTTACACAAATGAATTACAGGCTTTCACACAAATATGGCTGCCAATGGACTCTATGCGAATCTTTATCATGTATCCTCTGACGATTGATAATTGGTTTGTGTAATGATATTTTTGACACTATCATGCAATTATCAGTGCTATAGTCCATTTAAGAATGTTGTTTTGGTTTTGTTGTTCTTGAAATTTACCCCAACATGTTTTATATGGTAATGTTCATAGATTTGATGCATGTGTCATATAATTAGAGACTCAGTAATTCAAATAAAAACACGTAAATGTATTAGACACGATGTACAATGTAGTCAATGGGCAAACAAGAATAGAAAATCGTTTAAACTTGTAGAAGTAATATTACGAATGTTTGTTGCAGTGTGCCCTCGTCTCCATGCCGGTTGTAGGCACGTGACCTGTTCTTCAGCCAATCAGGATCTTCGCTGTACAAGCTGTTATTCTGGTTTCTATCTGGATGGCGATAAGTGCACAGGTGAATAATTCATGTTCAATTCAATTCATTTTGTACATGTTCAATGATATTTCATGTGTTCTGCATAAGTAACTTTTACTGTTGGTAGAATTTGAATTAATATCTAATTTGTTATTATTCATTTATTTGCATTTTTAATTTGTTATTATTTTGATATTTCCAATATGTGCATTCTATGATTACCAGTAATTTACAGACTGTGTGTTTATTGATATCGGCTTAATAAAAAAAAGGGAATATTTGCATGAAGTATTTCTATAAAATACTGTTTTAAGAGTAGAATTATAGTTAATGTTGACAGGTTTAGTTTACACGAAGATTGTTAGTAGTCGTGATGCGAAAGCTGTACATATCACACATGGCTGTTATAGGCATGTCTTCAAGTTCGTCTTGGTACATACTTAGACAATATCTTACGAGTGACGGGGAATGACAGATTATCTTTCTCGGGTTATAATGATTTCGACTCTTGGCGACAGAATTACACAATTAATATAACGAGGGAAAGATAATCTGTCGTTCCACGTCACGAGTTGGTTATTGTTTATATTACCCATCTAAATTAATAAGGTAAAAACTTAGATTCTTAAAAGAAAACTTTTGTCTATAAAGGAATTTCACAAGGAGTCAACCTCAAATTCATACGCGTTTGCCTTCGCTTTACTATCGATATGCCTACGCAAAGCTAAATATCCCTTCTTGCAAATTGTGATACAAAATTAAACTTAAATATTATTTGTGATGAAAGTTTCGTTTTATCTTTTTTATTTAGCCGTCATTTCAAGTTGTGTAATGATTTGAAGTGACTGGCATATCCTACGGTAACAAAATACAAATCGGCGCAAACTGAAAATCCTATGACGTCACCGTTGACTCAGTGACGCCATAGACAATCCAACGAAACTCGAAACCCGTCACATTCTATGCGACAGATATCTTTTCGCGACGACAAAGTCATTTGATGATCGATAATTTCTATACTTTCAGACAATTTGACTGACTGACCAAACATGATTTTCATCGGCACATGGCAGATAGTATCAACATGGAATAAATTATAATAAGTTGTTTAGATTTAAAATAAGGGAAACAACTTGTCAGTCGAATACAAGTTTGAAAGATGAATGAAATGGTCTCGGCACATTTTTTAATTTAATTGGTTCACAATATGTCAATATTCTTCGAAACAAAAAGGCAGAAAAAGGTCACTCAACTCTACAACCACAACAGACAACAGCAGTAGTTGGTCATGAATCAGTACTAGCGCAGCCTTTGGTCAAGCCAGAATTTGCAGATGTAGGTCATTCAAGATGTATTGAATTCCATCAAAACATGAGGTACATTCTACCATGTTTATCCTAAAATTACATATAGCAAGAGGATAGCGTCGCAGATCTCAGGAGCAAGCATCCGTGGACTGACTAAGTATAAGTCCAGATCTTCGTCTTATTGAACACGTCCGGAGACCCGACTGGTGTATTATCAATGGATTCAGCCCGTCACCAATTTTCGAGAATAAGACTTGTAGACAAATGAACAACCGCTATTTCTTCCATAAATTGGTTATATCAACACTACAGATGTTCCAGATAATGTTCAGTGACATTATGATAAGATTCCATATACGTACGTTTTACACTTACATAGAACATGTTAAATTTGCCATTTTATCATACAATGGATAGTGTTCTCGGCATAATAAAGCCAACGGATATTTTCGGTATCCGTTGGGAGTGGCTAAGGGTCATATACGGATACCGATGCAAATTTCAAAGGTCAAGGTCGGAACTTCTTTCGAAAATTCCGATGACGTCACAAGCGTTAACATTTTGAATGCCTTTAGTAACGGAGAGAGACATTACAATGTGAATGATATATTGCATACATGTAAACATTGATCTAAGAAATAACAACAACACTGCATGGATATTTAGCAATTTGCATGACTTAGTAGTGCCAAAACACTGTCATCACGGGTTGAATGAAACCGACCGAACAATTTTACTCACAGGTACCAAAGGCAGTTCAAGTCTCATGTTCAAACACTTCATTTACCCATCTTCGGTGTTCTTTACTTTAATATTGTATAGTTTGGATTCGAAAATCCACAGACTATCATCTAGTTTAGCTCTCCGGCCATCAATGTTCGTTCAATCGCTGTTTCAACGCAAGCTGCCATTGTCACGTAGGCGAAGGGAAGTAACTCTGGATGGAGAGGGTGTTCTAAGTTGGACAACTTGTTCCCAATCCTATTCTTGTGAATAAAATATGTTTTAATCAAGTAACTCTTGCCCCTTGGTGAGATTGACTCGTCCTCTCGATGACGTCGAATTAAAGAACGTCAGTTCGATCCCGCCAAAGGCCATTTAAAATGTGTCTAATTTTTAAATCATCGTATTTTATAGATTTAAAACAATCAAAACTTTGGAGTCGTGACAAAATAACTCAAACGGCAATAAAAGGCATGTATAAGGAGGAATTATATTTTGTCAATTCACAGTCAGAGTCATTGCTCTATTCATTTGCATATATCAATGCGCGAATCTTAAAACAACGTCAACTATTAAAATAGTATTATCAGGCATTTTTTCGAATTCAATTTTAAAATGACATTGTATGATAAAGAAGTTATCATGCTCGTGTGTTTTGGGATCGTAAATATCCTGCATTAGGAATAAACACTATGTATTAAGCTCGCCAAGGCTCGCAAAATACAATGTTTATTCCTAATGCAGGATATTTACGATCCCAAAACACACTCGCATGATAACCTCTATATATCAACTTTATTTCAGTTTTACTTAACATCTAACTATTGTCATCGAATTGAGACAATATTATTTCAATTTCATTCAAATAAAAATTTCTGGTTGCTTTAAAATATACTTAAGGGTTGCATCAGGTTTCAGCATTAGTACATCTAGAAAATATCTTCTTTACGAAGTTGAACTTTTTCCATCACTTGCTCTTGAAATCTAATGTTTTATCTTTAACTCAGAATGTTCTTCCATCCCATCTGGTTGCTCCGAGTACACATGTACCGGAAGTGCAGATGTCACCTGCACCAGATGTAGAAAAGACAGCGTGCTAATCGATGGGCAATGTTTTCGTAAGTAAATCCTGTGAAAATAGTGAAAACAGTGTCTTTATTTTATGAATATGTACATGGACTTGTATTAAGGAGAATATAAGCGAAAACATATATTCTGTTACGATAAAATATAGTTTGAAAGCACACGATGGTCCACTGTGTCAATATAATTTGGAGGGATGGACAGTGAGGTGTAGTCAAACAATCCTGCTATTACATTACAAAGGTTTAGGTACCACTGTCTAGTGTTTACTTGAATAAAAGATGTTTTCTTTGTTTCAAGACTTAACATATGCATAAGCCTTCTTAAAGGGGAAAATATTTAATTCCCGATTATCAAGAATATTGTTTAACAATACACAGTGGAAATATTTAATTCCCGATTATCAAGAATGTTGTTTAACAATACACAGTGGTACCTTAACAGTTAGCTGAAATATAAGGAAGTGATAACACTTGTTATATATTAAAAGGCATTTTTATGATACCTCTCCGTCCACCAAGTGATTGAAAAGACAATACAGAATAGTCAATGCTCACTGATTTGAAAGTGTTCAAATTGCTCCCTATCATTATTGTGCTCCTGACAATCATCGCCTGATTGACTACGCAATTTGGATTCCTTACTGACTGATTTCCTATTAGTCAATTTTGTGCACGTAACCAATATTGATTATATCACTATATCTATTGTTCCTGTATATGTAAAGAATAGTCTCCGAAAACCCTGCAATAGTTACACGAAGGGATTATTCTGAGGCCGTTAGGCCGAAGAATAAGCCTTTCGTGTAACTATTGCAGGGTTTGAGAAGTCTATTCTACTTAAACCTAAATTCGAAACCGGTTTGAGTTTTTTTACCTGTTGGTTCGCGATATTGCACGTACGATTCAGATTTACCTGTCGGAAAGCCAAACGCACGTGCGATTCGTGTTAATATTGACGAGTTTTACATATTGATGATGTATAAAAGATGAACACGTGTTTTCTGTCATTACTTTATCCAGAATCGTATTGAAAAGGTTGGTACACAGATATGGAAAGTGACGAAGATATTTTCTTGACGAAAAGTAAATATTCCAAGATATCGTTTGGTAGTGACGATATTAATTCGGATATCGAATCAATTTTGGACTCAGATTTCCCAAATGCCAATTTTTCTTTTCAAGATAAAGAAAGTGATGATAATGTGTCTGTTAATGATGAAATTCCTCAAACACAAGCATTTGAACCAGTCACTCATGATACTGATTTTAATGACAAAATCAACTCATCAGACGAAGACCTCGTACGTTGCAGTCAACAGTACGACACAGACAAAACATGTAAACTGGTAGAACAAACTACTGAACGTTTTGGTAAACCACTGACAGATAAGGAATTACATGATTTGGAGAACTCTGCTAAAAGTAAAAACACAGTAAAAAAGAGTCAATGGGCACTTAGAACCTTTGAATGTTGGTACAGAGAGAGGCACGTGGTTCCAGGCAATTTTGAGGACTTAATGATCAATGGGAGTGACCAGGAACTCAACACGATTCTTGTTTCCTTTATAACCCAGGTCAAGAACATAAAAGGCTCTGATTACCACGGTAACACCCTACGTGAGATACTGATTTCATTACAATACCATTTGAGACAACAGGGGAGAGACATTAACCTTAACGACTTTCAATATTCGGGATTAAGGCGTATGTTGGACGCGAAAATGAAAAGTTTAGCAAAAAGTGGAAACGGCACCCACAGACGTACTGAGTGGAGATCAGGAAGAACTTTTGTGGGGAGGCATTTTAGGTGAGGATACCCCACAGACACTTTTGGACACTGTATTCTACCTGAACGGGATATGCTTCTGCTTACGAGATGGTGAAGAACATCACTCTCTGAAGATTGGAGACAATGGCAACTTCTCATTCGTTTGCAAAAATGGTATCAAACACCTAAAATACTCGGAAGGAGTTACCAAAACTAACAGTGGGGGATTGAACCACAAATCTTTAGAGATGAAGACTGTTGTTGTTGGTCCAAACCTAGAGAAACCTGAATGCTGCCCAGTTCGTCTACACGAAAAGTATATGTCGCTAAGGTAACTAAATGCATTGGTCAGTTTAACCTAATTAAATAAACAATAGTAACTTTTAACCGATCTATGTTACTATTTTTGAATATTGGCACCATAATCGAAGAAATGTACGAACTCTATCACTACATTATAATTTTCCCACACATAATTTTGTCATACAATCAGGTTTCATAAATTTATCAAATCTGGTAGCTTTAGGTTTAACGATTACTGTCATGGTAGTAATGACTTATATATTCAATAATAATAATTATATAATAATATAAAAAACAGGAACAAAATGCTAACATATATAAACAACATGACAACAGTATAGTAAGAAGTGTTTAATAACTTTCCTGTTGTATTTGTTTAAGGCCTACATCATGCCCAGCTTTCTATCTCCGTCCTCTCCGATACCCGAAGTCCAGTTTGTGGTACTGTGCCTCACTGATTGGGAGACAACCTCTTGGTGGAGTGGTCAAGAGATTGTGTGAGACAGCTGGCATTCAGGGTTATTTCACTAATCAGTCACTCAGGGCCACCGTCGCCACTCGTTTCTATGAAAGCGGAATTGATGAGCAACTCATTGCCGAACGCACTGGACATAGGTCATCAGCCATTCGTGGGTAAGATACCTCTTTTTGGAATTTGATATGTCACATATTTTAACACAAGTTGATAAAAATACAAATAATCACTGCTTGTCAGATATATTTCACCTTTATCAACGAGTTTTGATATCGGAAGACAGATGGGCGAGATTCTATCTATCGTCAATGGAAAATGTACATCTCTTAACATTATACTGTCATTAGACTTTTAGAATTTAGTTATATCATGGCATTATGTATAATATGACATAGTCATGTTTAATAAGTTTTGACATTGTGATGCCATGTCTTGAATATATAGAGCGTATGATTTAGTAGCTGCAAAAGCAGAGTATTTCGCAAAATATATCAATTATCAATTGAAACCGAATATACCTTTTTCTGTGATTAAGGGTGAGATACTCTGTTCACAGTGAAATTATAAAACCCTATCTGGCTTTAGTCGCCATAACGTTTATCGTCACTCTACTGAGCGGCGATAAAGTTTATCGCCACTCGAGTGACGTCTTCAGAACTATGCTATGACGTCACATAGACTTCTTAAACCAGCTTTCACACTGTTGAAAGAGGTAATTTTAACATAAAACACAAATTAAATCATTGATGATAAATAGAATATCAACAAATGGCTTGATTTATCTCGTCTTGTAAAGTAGAAAGGTTAATATTTCACTCGTGGCTTCGACAGTTTTTAAATACCTACTTTTTTACCTCACTCAATGAGACAAACATGATATTTATCAAAGAATGACAGATATCCTCTATTTTTCACACGTGTCATGTCTCCTGCTTTTGGTTATAACTCCAAGAACCTGTATCTCTAATCATATTTGGACAGTTTAGCAGAAGTAGGCTGAAATCAGTGTTCTAGTAATGGATATTATTTTTAAAGGGAGAATTGTGCATATTCATAGTAACAAAGTGTGTCTAGCTCCGAACTTCGGAAATTACTGATACCAATCTTTATGCTGTAGATACAAGAGAACAAGCGAGGAGATGCTAGAGAGAGTGGACAGCTTGGTCCAGAGGAAACAACCAGCCAGACGCCAGCCTACATCCACAGTTACCCGCCCGCAGACGGAGAGTGAGACGTTGTACACCTCTCCAACACAACTCATCCTCGTCTTCTTCTGCTACCGGTCAGTGCCCGCCACTATGGCGGCAACTTCCGACACACCAGCAACCGTTTCAGCACAGACGTCTGCTGTATCAGACAAAACACTGCAATTCGTCGTTGAAAGGGATGGCGCGAAAATCACTTTCAAAATGTAAATGAATAAATTTTTGAAACTGAAGTATGTTTTTGTGATTATTGGTATGGCATGTTCCCCTCGGGATCAGTAATTGCAATGGATAAGGACAGTTTTATGTTCTTATCGAATATACAATGTTATTATTTACATTATCAGGAGAAGTTTGTTATAATGAAGTGGAATATATGGATAACAACTTCGTTATTCATCTTATGAAAAATATGAATAAAAAAATGCATTGTTATCCATATAATTATCTTCATTTTCGTTCTTCCAAGTTCTCAAAGGCCACTAGAAGCTTGCTATGTTTGAATACATTGGACAAATTTAGTTCGAAAACAAGAGATACAAGACTTGGATCGGTCGTTTTACAAGTCTGTAAATCAGAATATTTTATGTCCGTCGTAGGATATTTTTATTCTAATTGTCACGTCCGACCAATAACGTTTTATAACATATTGTTTTATCAAAGGGTGAATTATGCTTCTTTTATAGCTAAGGCTTTTAATTCATGTAACATGATTTCCCGTTTATTCCTTTAAGTTTGACAGCTATATTAACCAATGTATGGATTTATACAAAATATCGTTTGATATAACTATGATAATTTTCAGCCAATATATAAAATAAAGGCTCATTATTTATCACAGAGTTTCTTTCTGAAAAGACATCAAGTTTAATAGCCGACCTGTCACCACAGGTAAACTATCATGTTGGTATGTTGGGCTACAGGACACTATGGTTGGTTGCCTCTTGTACCACTTAGCATTAAGAATGACTGTTCACTTTGTTCTGTTGCGCATCTCATTTGCGCAACTCGTAATTTGGTCTGTTATTAGAATATTGATGAGGGATATTGATGAGTATCGTTGAACTTTTGACGTTTCTTTTGAGATACCGACGACTTCAACCAAAATATTGATGAGTTGCAAGAGCGAAAATACGACTATTGATGATTAGTTTAGGTTTAAATATATGTAACCATGCATTTTTTACCATACTTGAAAAGATCCACATGAAATTAATTCATTGATTAAAGAAGATTGATCAAGTCCGAACCATGCCATGGTTACTCTCTCTGTCATACAAGTTTTCTTCACGTGAGAAACAAACTCTCCTTTTTAAGGGACAGTTCTATCGTGGTATTTTTTTGGGGGAACGAAATTCAAGGGGACATCCCAATATTAGGATCCTTAGGATAGTTATTAGTACATGATTTGAACACAATCCAGTTGAAACCTGTCACTTTGGTAGTAACTTTATTTATTTACTTTCGACAACTTGATAAAGAAGAGCACGCACTGTGTCCTGGAGCAAATCACTGAATGTGGTACTAATCTTATGTATCCTGCACTCCCATCTACAGAATGCCCGTCCCTGAGCGTGATCCCGGACTGTGAGGATGTTGGTAGAGACGGATGCTTCAAACACTGGTGTAACAAATGTGCTCCTGGATTTTTCATCAGTGGAGATGCTTGTGATGGTGAGAGCAATGTACTGTCCATGTTCATGTCCAACAAAAGTTTAGGTTGGAATATAGTTATTGTGTTGTTGTTTTGTTGTTAACATCCAGCTCGAAAAGGGGCTCAAAGGCCCTAATGTCGCTTCAGTGATTTTTTCCGAACGCCAACAGGCAAATGATGAGAGCAAACATCTTTTTTTAATAACAATCGTCAGTTGTTAACAAATAATTACTTATAGAGGGATATAGCATCATAATATCACCAAGCTTAGGGTGATTATGTTGATAATAAGCTGCATGCGAGGGAATCTTATTGGAATAAGTTGTAGATGATTCAGAACGAAATTAAGATATTTAAGATCTCAAAGAGCAATAGAGTCACAAAAGGTTTACGATAACGATTATTGCCTCTTATAACGGGCTGATGCTACAGGGCTGATGATACAGGTTATTTGCTCTGGCCTAGGTGGTGATACAAGTTATTTAAAAATGTTGATTGTATGATTTGCAATCTGCACTGTGACCTATATAGAGCACATGGCGAACGATCTAAAATATGAAAAGCCTTCATTCATGATAAGAATTATTCGAAACCACATCAATGGGAAATTATCTGCCCCTTAAGCTAGGAGTTTGATTTACTCAAATTGCGTTTCTGTTTAATTGATCTATGGGTTTTAACACAGTTTTACCTTTAATTTTGGAACATTTCATAAAAAAAAAGATTACTGCACTTGGAAGATAAACTTGTTCCTACAAAAATCTTTATCTTTATCTATGATATGTTACACTTCCAGTGTGTCCAACAGACGATCCTGGTTGTCGGAAAACTATCTGTAACTCAACTTCAGATTCCCAGTGCGCACAGTGTTTCCATGGTTACCATTTGGTTGGAGGAAAATGCTGTAAGTTGCCAATTAGAACTATCAATTTATGTTATATATTATCAATTCATCAGGCAAATCAATGAATAAGTGTACCAATGTAACAGGGTTACCATACGAGGACTCACATGACCACCATTCTATAAATCATAATTCTCTAAAGGTAGGGAGTCTGTACGATCCTAGCTCTTAAGGCTCTCTACTTTTGAAAATAAGAGGAAAACATTTTTTTTATGATTTGAGTTGCCCTTTTTAGAGATCACATGGTTCCAAAATCTATTAAAAATAGTCTGTACATGATATTTCAGCTTTAGAGCCCTGTTTCTTGTTGCGAAAATGAACATTGGTTTTTAGGGCTTATATATATCTACCTCTGTTACTCAGAGGCTCATAACCTTATCATTTATAGCTAGAGGATGTGAACAAAACTTCAGTTCCTATGGAATCAAATGTTTGGAGAACAAGTCATTAAAGCGAAACTCTTACGAAAGGACGGACAATGGAAGTACAGATGTGCCCTTAAGTCAATCAGACTTTTTTGGCCAGATGAGCCAAAACATACCAAAAAAGCTAAGGAAATATGGCATGGAAGTGAGCTTGAACTGCTTGAAAGAAGTATTTTAGTTTTGATAATGACATCTTTGATGAATATTTTATTCATATGTGTTAATTTCAACAATGAAGAAATCAGGAATGACTGTTCATTAGATTTCATTGTTCCTGTCTTTGTGGTCTTTCAGATCGTAAGACTAACCAACTGCCAACACCAAACTCCTGTTCCGACTCTCCGAGTGCAGATTGTCCGTCTCTTCAGACATATCACAGCATCTGTTCTGACCTCAGCTCAGCCTGTCACTTGTGTCCCCGATATTGTGATGTCTGTCAACTCTGTAACATGCCTCTCATTGGATAAACCCACTTTGGCGAAACCGTATTATAGCTGGTTCGCTAGAAAGCAAGGGAAGTAACTCGGCTCGTTAAGACAGAAGCTAACTCGTTTAGTTTCGCATTGTCCCTGATTATTTGACTTTCTATAAAGCTATAAAACAATTATGAACTGAATTATTCTTCAAAAGATACAGAATAATCGTTTCTTTTTTTATATGGTTCTTTTGATAAGAATATTCTATTTTTTCAAATGTGGGACCACTTGGTATCGCTCCCTATATGTCACCGTGACATGTGGTCCCACATTTCCTGGTGCGTGCATTTTGCATCGTTGGATGCTAAAACCGAAACAGTATTGGGTGATGAGCACTATAAATAAAATGGAAAATATAATTTACATGTTTCAGGTCAAATAACAAACGATGGGAACTGTTTTAAGATTATGCACGTGAACAGAAATCTCTTTAAATCGGCCAAACTCGGACACAGCTCATGAATATTAATGAGAACACGCCTGTCATTGGTTGCAGATTGTAACAGGCCACATATCATAGCTCATATCATAATACAATACTTTCTTACCATTCATGAAATGTTTCCATCTTTAAAACTGATGGGAAAAGGATAAATGTTTCTTTGACTGTATTTACGTCATTTATGTTCCAAATCATAGTCTACTAGTAAAAAATTCCGATCTTTTTCAAATGAGGGACCACTGTTTCAAACTCCTATTAGGAAGAGTATTGGGTGGTCCCACATTTTCAAAATCATAATGTATTGTATGTGTAAGAGTTTAGGAAATTTTATCAATGCTTCAATTAAATTGATTTTGTTTGTTTTTAGGCTTGAATTGTTTTGATAATCTGAAATTTACTAAATGTGGGACCACTGTTTCAAACTCCTATTAGGGAAAACGTTAGGTGGTCCCACATTTTCAAATAAAAAATATATCGTATGCTTGTAGGAAAAATTATCAATGCTTCAATTAAATTGATTTTTGGCTGACATCTTTTTACATGGATGATTTTTTAACATAACATGATATATCTGAAACGTTTCCATCATTATTTTGATGAAATGGATGGAAAAGAGACATCAATTGTGACGGTAAAATAAGTAATTGAAATGTTGATGGGAACGAAATTAAAATATACTAATTATCCCTTATGAAGTTATTTTAATAATTTTACATCATTTTCAAATATTACTCAGTTTCCTAATTTTCCATACTATTCCGGACAAGTTTCCATTTATTAATTTGAATTATTATCTCGTTTTTAAATTATAGCAAATATACCAACATTTATCAACTCTAAATTTTGTTATTTTGTGTAATATTTTTTTCTGGTAAATGTGGGACCACAATCTCAAACTCTATAAGGAGTGTGGTCCCAGATACGACAACAAAGGCCGTAGCTCTGTGTGAGGGAAAGATTAGAGTTATTCCCCTTCCCGTCTCGCGAACCAGCTATAATACGGTTTCGCCCCCACTTTGCTTTAGACATTTCATGCCTTGAACAAGGAGCCGTTGTCTAACTTCTTTTAACCTCATATTCGTTTTTATCAATTAAAGAAGCATATTGGAATTACTTTTAATAAATCAAATTTAAATAAAAAGATGATTATGTATCTGCATTGATTCAAGACAAAAATTGATTTCCCATAAAATCTGTCTTAAAATTCATATGATTTCCCTGTCATACTTAGTTGGCTTGTTCAATTTGTCGGCCCTTAACAAAATCATTAGCGAATGATATTCAATGACCTTCTGACGGGATCAATCATAATGTGTAAACTGACGGGCAAACAGAGTGAACACATTGACCTCTGGTGACTTAATAAGATGGTAAAATTAAGAGATTAAGTGCATCGATTCATGATTGAATTTTTACTTAAACAACAAAACAAATACATTGTTCCGTATGAAAAACAAGTTTTGCATTTAGAACCCAAATGCTCTAGTAACAAAAGAAGGTTTCATTTGTATGTTTTCTCAACCCCTCTAAAGTATAAATTTTTAAAATCTGTGACAATAGTTCTTTGTGTGTCAACACATAATGAAATGAAGAGTCTGGGTGGGAATTATAAATGCCATATGATGTGACCTAACGGCTACTACCGGTGTAAATAAACTAATACTTGCAACGACGATTGTTCATTAACTATTATAGTGTGAGATTTGATTCACACATGTCTTTGTGCACCTCAAAGACTTGTTCAATCAGTGACAGATTTTAACAATCAACACATTGCTGAAACAGTTCATGGTAAACCTATGTTTTTCGACGACATTAGACATTTTTTGTTGTTCCTAGAGGGGTCCATGGGAATATGCCAACCCTTTTCGCTTGGTGTTACTTTGAAATAAGAGAAGTAGGATACTTTTACCACTGTAAAGGGTCCCATTCGTTCATAATATACCAAAATGACCCCTTAGCTTATCACCTAGGAACAACGTTCAAACACTTATATATTTTCTTTGATCAGTGACACCAATGATGACAAACCAAACTCAAGATACCAGCTGCTTTGAGCATTATGTCTGCCGTGTTGAAGACGCTGGGCTAGGTCATCGCAATACTGTAACCTGCTGATGATTAATCGCTTACCTCAATAATACTAGTAAAATACATGATCGACCTCCATACCTCATGTTTAATCCTGCAGTGTCAAAGGGCATTTATTACCCAGACCCTATGTAAGTTTGACGCCCCACATATAAACTGTCAGGCAAAGCAAGTACGCACCTCAGTTGAATTTATCTTATGCAAGATTTTCAATTACACATATTTCAAGTTTTGATGTCGTACTCTCAAACGGATAAGAACAAGAGTTAAATCTTCGTTCAAAGATTTGTTTTATGAAATTGTTATTTTTAATCATTATGTTCTTAACAAATGTTTCAGAAATGAAATTATATTTTAATGAATTGTTCAACAATTAATTTTGATATAAGACAAATGTTAATCAACAAAGAAAACATAATCTATGCGAAAATAAACAATCGTGCCTATTTTTTCACATACTCTCAACTCGGTAGGTTAGGATAATATAAGTTCTTATATGTCTTACTACTGCTAATTTTAAACACACAAAACAAATTCCAGACACCAATTATTTTATTCAAACTACTGCAAATGTGTGTTATTCAAAAGGTGCCACAATCAAATGTATCACTTAATGGAGGATATCAGCTATCAGATAAACATGGTATCCAAATCTGATAAACATGCAAATTAGGTCAAACCCGAACTATTTTCTCAAAACTCAATACATGCGAATCATAAACCTCTTACTATCATTGATGACGTCATCGGGTGTTTATTAGGTTATATTAGGATCTTATATAATTTCCTAAACACAATACAGCAAAATCAATTGCGCATTCATAGTTTTAACATTATTACACAAAAAACAACAATATACACTATGCAGCTAACGACTATCGTACATGAAATGAGATATTGTACCGTCAGTGCTTCAATTTCGCGCATATTATAAAACGTTTAGCCACACATCGACTAACTTATCTACAAAACAAATCATTGAACTTGATTTGTCTAGTGATGGTACATAGAAGTAACAAACGTAATAACCTTCACAAATCATCGCCAATTTAGCATAAGGATACCGTAACGAACTGGCGTTACAACAGTGGCAATGCAGCTTTTCTTAGAGTTACTTCCCCTATTTGGCAAGAGGTTCATACACAGTTTGTGTTTTTAAGAAAACCATGAATACTCTTAAACATTTGCGATCATTTGGTTATCAAACATAAAATGTTGATATATTTTAGGAAACGTTTCTATCAATGAAAAAGGGTTTCGTGAAGAAATATTTCTAGCTGTTCGCAACCGTATATCGCTGACAATATAACCATCACCTTGACGTTTTGTGAAAGGAATTATTCCGCCAAATCTAGGTCAAAACATAATTAGAAGGACTGAGATTTGCGTTAAAACCCTTGTATTTCAAATGACATTATATGATAACGGGTTTATTAACTCTGTGTGTTTCCGTATCATTAATATTATATATTAGGAATAAAATATATAGAGACTATTTCATTGTTTTTGCCGAATATCATTTCTATCTCATCGAGTGGAGTGAGAAAATGACACTTTCTCACTTCACCAGATGAGATAGAAATGATATTCGGCAAAAACAATGAATAAGTCTATTTATTATATAATTTTTAGATCATAAAACATAGTTGTCAGACATCGGAAGGCAAAGTTTTGCTCTATGATGAATGACAGTCTAGCAACTCCATTTATCCTTTTTCGGTAAAAAAAAGTTCTATAGAAATTACTCGATATTTAATCGGAAATAATTTTATGAAAAATATATAATGAGTGAATGTTAAATGATATCAAATCCACAATATGTATCTGGTTATTACTAGGTGAAACAAAGGCTCCTTATCTATTTTGGAAAGTCAGTTTTGACGCGAACCGATACAATGAGTGAAGCGCTATGTCGGTGTGACAGATCGCTCGCTTCGTAAATTTATTTTGCAATAAAATGAACAATTATCAACTACAGCAACACGATATGAACTTCGGGTTACTTTTTGATATCGAAGGATACATTGGCACTGGAAACTGAAAACAGTTACATACTGAAAACATCCTTGTTTATGTATCTTATTGTTAATCATGCGTCGGCATGATGCTTTGAAAAAAGACACGTGTCAGAAGTGAAGTAACTGCCGTTATCAAGTCTATCCTGATCAAAGCACGTTGAAGTGTATGAGATTCTCAAAGTAGGATAAGTTTGTGAGTAACAATTAGCGCAAAATTGAAAACTCTCAAATCATACAAAATGGCGTCTTATCAGATACCCGCGCCAAATCCTGTCAACATAAGAGGTGATGTAGCCAGTAACTGGAAGAACTTTAAGCTGAATGGGATTTTTATGACATAGCGACTGAACTAAATGAAAAAGATAAGAAAGTTCATGCAGCTGCCTTGTGTCGAGTTATGGGCATCGAGTGCGTAAAGATAATGAACAGTCTGACTTTAACTGTAGAACAAAAAAAAAAGACCCAGACAGTATTTTAACATTAAGTGAACATTTTCTACCTCAAAAGCATTTATTGTTTGAAAGATTGAAATTTGGACATGCTAACCAAACAGATGCAGAAAATGTAGATCAGTTTGTTGTTAGGTTGAGACAGTTGTCTGATACTTGTGAATTTGGAGCTCTGCAGGACAGTTTACTTAGAGACAGACTTGTGATAGGAACTAGAGATGGCAACACTAGAGATAGAGTACTGAAAGAAAGACCAGTTCCAAATTTAGCAAGATGTATAGAATTGCTAAGGGCAAGTGAACTTTCCAAAGCACATAAAGATCAACTTACATCCCAAGATAACAGTATAAATTTGGCAAAAAGAGATAACAGAAACAGAAATAGAGTCACAGAAAAGTCACAACAGTTCAGGAAAGAAAACCAACTTTAGGAAACATGAGTCAGATGTTAGAAGCAAGGAGAAATTTTGCAAATATTGTGGAATGAAACATCAAATAGGAAAGCTAAAATGTTCAGCATGTGGGAAACGTTGTCAAAAATGTGGAAAATATAATCACCTTCCAACAGTGTGCTACTCAGAGGGAAGAGGCGTTCACATGGCCGACAGAGATAACGAATCTGATGATTCAGTTTTTGCAGTTGAGAGGATTGGATCCTCACAGCGAAAAGGTTCCAAATTCCTTGTGCAGTTAACATTTAACACAGAAAACTCACATCAATGAACAGCTCAACTAGATAGTGGGGCTACATGTTGTGCTTTGTCTTACACAGAATTGAAAGACATTCTTCAAGTTGACAAGGTCAAACTTGGCCGACATGGAGGTACCATCAGAATGTATGATCAAAGGGTCGTGACCCCTCTTGGTTCTTATACATTAACTGTGAGCAAAGGTGGAAGAAAGCGTCGAATCAAGTTCGATATCTTGGGGGAAGCACCATGGCTTATCATAGATGGCGACACATGCTTGGAAGAAGGCTGGATTACTCTACCTGAAAACAACGTAAATGCAATTAGAAAAGAAACGCCTGAAGATCTGAATGAAGTTATCAAGGCATATCAAGATGTCTTCAATGGATTAGGTTGTCTACCAGGTGAATACCACATTGAAATTGATCCAGAGGTGCCGCCTGTCCAACATGCTCCACACAGAGTCCCAGTGCCACTTCGTGCAAAGTTGAAAGAGAAAATTGATGCAATGGAGAAGAGCGAAATCATTGCCAAAGTGACTACGCATACAGATTGGATCAGCAGTTTGGTTTGTGTGCAAAAGATTTGAATCGAGCAATCAAACGTCCGAAGTACCAAATGCCTGTGGTAGATGAGATTTTGCCAAAACTAGCTAAGGCAAAAGTGTTCACAGTCTTGGATGCTAAAGATGGCTTCTATCAAGTAAAGCTGGACGAAGAAAGTTAATACTTGACCACATTCTGGACTCCATTTGGACGTTACAGATATTTGAGAATGCTGCATGGTATAAGCAGCGCACCCGAAGAGTATCAACGCAGACAGACAGAAGCTTTGTCAGGGCTTGACGGTGTTGAAGTCATTCACGATGACATACTTTGCTATGGGTCAGGAGAAACAATGGAAGAAGCGCTGAGAGACCATGACAGAAACTTAATCAACCTGTTGAAGAGAGCACGAAAAATCAACCTGAAGTTGAACAAGAAGAAGCTGAGATCAAGACTGACAGAAGTTCCATACATGGGCCAGTTGCTAAGCAGACCCGTCCAAGGTAGAAGCGATAGTCCATCTAGTCATCTACCGAAGCCAGAAGACAAGAAAGGTGTGCAACATCTACTTGGATGCGTCAACTACTTGTCAAAATTTATGCCACGTCTCTCATGTCTGCGAGCCATTACAACGTGTGACCGACAAATCAAGTCAGTTCATGTGGCAGAGTCAACAGGAAAACGCATTTACAACAATCAAGCAACTGATCAGTGAAGCCCCAGTCCTGAAGTATTATGACGTCGATGAGGAAGTCACCATACAATGCGATGCATCTGAATCTGGACTTGGAGCCACTCTCATGCAAAATGGACAGCCAATAGCGTTCGCATCCAAAGCTCTGTCATCAACGGAACGTCGTTATGCACATATAGAAAAGGAATGTCTTGCGATAGTGTTTGCATGTGTCAGGTTTGATCAGTATCTGCATGGAAGAGAAACAATCACAGTACAATCGGATCACAAGCCACTTGTACCGATTTCCCAGAAATCTGTACACAAAGCACTGAAGAGATTACAGAGAATGCTGCTTCGTCTTCAGAAGTACAGTCTATCTGTGACCTACCTACCAGGTTCACAGATGTTCATCGCGGATATGCTTAGCCGAGCATACCTACCGAGGAAGAACCACAACAACGAAGATACTGGCGAGTATCAAGTCTTCCAGATGAATCAAGAAAAAATGCTATTTGATGAGATCGCGCAGATCAATCAAGCAGACTATATGCGTTTGTCAACCGGAACGCATGAACAA
This sequence comes from Steromphala cineraria, assembly GCA_916613615.1. Taxonomy (NCBI): domain Eukaryota; kingdom Metazoa; phylum Mollusca; class Gastropoda; order Trochida; family Trochidae; genus Steromphala; species Steromphala cineraria. Next base: position 7,488,838 of record OU744721.1, on the reverse strand, counting down.
GTCAAGTGATGCACGACATCAGACCCAGCACTACAGTCATTGATGACAACAGTAATGATGGGTTGGCCAGATACGAAAGATGAAGTACCAGTGGGCATCCGAGAATACTGGACATACAGAGCAGAATTGACAGCACAAGATGGAGTATTATACAAAGGCATGAAAGTGATTGTACCATCTATCATGAGACCACAAATGATTGCCAAAGCTCACAGTAGCCATCTTGGAGCCGAAGCTTGTATACGTTGGGCCCGCGATGTGCTGTTCTGGCCAGGAATGTCGGGAGAAATAAAAGACAAGATACAAACATGCAGCACATGTTCAGCATTTGCGATTCGACAACAGAAAGAGCCACTCATGACACACAAAGTACCAGTGATACCTTGGTCAAAAGTAGGTCAAGACATCTTCATGCTTAATGGTGAGAACTACTTAGTGACAGTAGATTACCATAGTGATTTCTTTGAACTAGATAAGCTGGATGATACAACAGCCATCACTGTAATCAATGCCACTAAAGCCCATTTTGCAAGACACAGATAACGGTCCTCAATACACAAGTGAGGAATTTGCAGAATTCTCCAGGACCTGGAAATTCAATCACATTACCAGCTCACCTGACCACAACCAAAGTAATGGTAAGGCCGAATCAGCTGTCAAAATAGCGAAGAATCTACTGAAGAAAGCAAAACATGACCAGAAAGATGTTCAAATGGCACTGCTCGAGTGGAGAAATACACCAGACGTGTATGGGATGAGTCCGAATCAAAAGTTAATGCAGAGGAGAACGAGAACAACAATGCCTATGGCGGAGACGTTGCTCAAGCCGACAACGGTCAATGCATACGACAACATCCTCAACAAGCGGCAGAAAGCGAAGTCCCAATACGACAGAACTGCGAAGCCCTTGCCGGAATTGGAGGTTGGTGACAACATTAAGCTGCAACCACTCAACCCGAAGAACCCCTGGGTCGACGGTTCCTGTGTTGCTAAGGTTGGACCACGTTCCTATCTTGTCAAAGCAGGCGGAAGAATGTACAGACTTAACAGAAAGTATCTACGTACAGATACTAGCTGTGACACATGCAGCCCTGAGATGAAACCTCAACTTAGCAGACCTGAGATGACAACACCAGTCAAACAGACTGGTATATCAGATAACACTGACTCCAAACCTAGTGTCTCAACTCCAGATGTCAGTGATGCTGTGTTAAGAACATTGAGTGAGAGAGACTTGCCAAACAACACTCAAATCACCAGAAGTGGTCGACAGAGGGTCCTGCCAAAGAAGTTCAAAGACTATGTTCTCTAAATCAAAATTTTATGAACATTTAAAGTTAAAAGTTTATTGTTCACAGGCAGTATAAAGTAATACAGTCTGACATTTAATTATCAGCATTATTGCTTTGGGGTCCAGAGACCCCAAAGTTATGTAACATCTGATATTGAAAACTAATGGCAGAAGTTTCTCTCTATATTACTCTTGGAAACTTCAAAGAGAAGTTTCAGCCAATGATATTTGTTTTAAGCATATCCTGGTATTTCAACGACCAATGGACCGTGCTGTAGCAAATTTATACCCACGTGACCATGTGGGTGGTACGAAATAATTGGCAAGCTGTAATTTGGAAACTGATTATTATAATAATGCTATGATGTAAAATATATCGTAAATTTTCCAAAATATATAGATGAGCGTTTACACCATTAATAAATATCAATTTTGCATATGCATGTGAGCTGTTTTGTAGTTATTCGGGCTATTTTTTGCATTCCACATTCGGAAACGACATTCCATTTTTGTATCAACTAGGAATTCGGTTCCCTTTTTACTATAACGCGAGCGCTGAATGTCCCGCCTTGTCAATGACTGATCGTTCACTCAATGCATCTCATCGCTTCACGGAAAAAATGATACTGAACAGGCCATTTTCAAATTTCATGTTTCAAAACAAACGTTATGGATGATTTATTTACGATTAAAGGTGTCTTTAGAAGAAAGTATTGACATATAGCCTAAAGTATGACAAAATATTTTAAAATGTCATCATATAATATAATGAAAATTATGAACTTGTAGCTGAGATCATTTCTAAATTTTTCAGCAACTTTCGGCTGTAATTCGATCAACACTCAATTAAGGAAAATTATTCTTGCAACATGTAATCAAGGAATTACATCTGTCATAAAAATCCTTGATGTAATTAACCTGAAAGTCAATAGCACAACTATTTATCTTCTAGTTAATCAAGTGCTGGTTCTTGTATTAAACTCACCGTCAGCTACTTTTTAAAGCAACATAAATTTGAATAACCGTATTAATGTTTAAAAATGTATATCATAATTGAGATAGGAGACGTATCTATCATTGTTGAAATTTAAACGGAACGAACAAGTCGTTTAACTATGTACATAGTGTACAGATAACTATCAAAACAAAGAGCAAAGAACATGCGTCTCCGATTGGAACAATGTATTCAAGTAAAAGTCCCCGTCCCCGTCCTCCTTAACCTAAATTTCCTGGTTCTATATAGTGATACATAACCGGGTGCCCCAAAGCTTGCCTTTTTAAAGGCTTTTCTTGTTTCATTCAAAGTTTAAATGTGCTGATTAGCTATTTGTTTAACTTTCAAGTTTAACAGTTTAGTATTTGATTAACACTGAGTAATGCTCTATTGAGATGAATATCAGAGACTTTAATTCTCAGAGCAAGAATCAAGTTTAACATTTGTTAAAATAAGGGAGATGTTTGTGTATGTCAGCACTATCTATTTATAGAACGGGGGAATCCTTGTACCACCCGTATGTAGGTTGCTCCCAGCATGCAATGGGAAGGCGGATGCAGTCTGCTCGAATACACGATGTTGATCAACGCTTGTGTCTTTTATCAAAGCATCATGCCGACGCATGATTAACAATTAGATACATAAACAATCCTAAAGAGTCGTTTTTCTTCGATCCTAACCAACGCCTTGACGCGAGGAAAGCGTTCGATTTCCTCAAAGGGAGATAATCGTGTTTCAAAGGGAGGTAATAGGTTCGGTCCTACTTTTCTCACCGCAGTGAAAATATGGATTATATTTTCACTGCAGTGAAAATATGACTTTCTACTGCTTTTCTTAAAATATGGATTATATTTTCACTGTATAACCCTATATTTCATTACTAATTATATTATAATTGTATTATGTTCGTCAATACCCATTTTTCCTAAAATATGGTATTGGTGATACAGAAACACACGAAGTTCATAATCTCTCTGTGTGCTTTCTTTTGAATGGTGGTTTAGTTACAATTCCCTTGTCGCATATGTTACTGAAGAAGAGGGCTTTAAATTAGACGTGAATCTTTGAAAGTTTCTTCTATATATTCAGACAATGAAAAAAAGATCGAAGGTAAGATGTTGTTCAATAGATGAGAGTAATCATTTGAAAAAAAGGTGGTTTGGGACGATATCAATTGTGAGATTATTTATGATATTGACGGAATATGGCAAACGTTCAGTAATTTCTTGTTTATGATGGTGGCAACAGGTTTGTATATGTGATAGGAACTAACTGTGTAGTAAGTAAGTATTCCACGTAATACATGTCACTACAGTAAACATTTGTGAAACTGTTAACTAAATCAGACTGGATCTTCCATTACTCATAGACATAAATCTTGTTCAAGATATGGTTAACCCAATATTGAGAAACCAGACGAATTGTTTTGTTACTGATATTTCCTTTGCGAAGTTCAATCAGCCAGCTGATTCATTGTATTGACGTCCAAGCGGAACCCAAATGACATGATAAATGCACTAAGATACACTGTAGGCAAGTGAACAAACTTAAGGTACGTGGCTGTATATGATGGGTACTGGTCCGATATAGACATTCCTTTCATAAAGTTGGCTGTGGACGTGCAACCGATGGATGTTGGTCATTTCGGACAGTTTTAAAACAATGATGAAGACCCAAAAGACAGGTACATAAGAGTGTATGCCACCTTCAGTGTCTACAAGCAGGCAAGGTATAAGCAGTGTCGGATGTAGGGCCTAGAGTGTTGCTTTGTGCTTCTGTTTATTTCCAGTCGTTAGCAAGCTAATGACAGTTGTATATTTGACAAAGCAAAATTTAACCATTGTGAGCGTATATAGCAAGGCATAAAACAGATAGTTCGGAAACTGGCGTTTTGGGCTTTTGCGTAGGAATATGCATTTTCGACGGAATTGTATAACAATGTGGGATGTGGAAGGGTAGCGTCGTCGACACGCTTTCCGAGGAAGTGTCATCACAAGATAAACAATCTGTATGAATAAGTAAGTGAAACGTGTACATTTTTTAAGTGAATTTGTTGTCATTTCTATAGAAATTCTAGAAACAAAAGGATTTTTAAATTGCATACTATTCATATGACATTCATTTGAACGAAGGACAGCGTATATTTAGCCTAAATGAAAACGGAAACTTTAAAATACAGTAGGGGAGACCAGGGCAAAGCGCGCACCCTAACATATAAGCGTGTTTTCTGGGAATATTAACATTTTTAGAATACAACTTGCAGCATATCTCCAATTCTCATCAGATAAACCTTTGTATGACAAATGCTTTTTAACCTACCATGCCTGCATAAAGAGATATTAACGAAAATGTATTTCGACAAAGGCGGTGCACTTTGCCCCGTAGTTTGGGGCAAAGCGCCCCATGCGAAAAGACACACAAATGTGATATGTCAAACACCTATAATAAACCATTACCATACAAAATTTGTTTTTAAAAGAACCTTGCAGCTCACAGGCACCCTTATGAAAACCAAACAAATAATAAAAACCTTGGCTCAGTATGCAAAGAAGGACAGAATATGTTTTTTATATGTCATAGAACTATATTTTCGAAGTTCATATAAACAACTTACATGATTACTATATACGAATTTCGAAGAACTATTTGAGTCTTAACAATTAAACTCATTTACTATCAGAAACAAGTTAATATATGAAAGAAATATAGAAATTGATTGGTTTGGAAGACAAATTAAATATTTTACAAACGTCTAATATCTGTCCAGCTTGCCCATACGACCTATCTTCTTTACTTTTTAGGGATAAAACAAAATATATGATGAATATCAAATTCATGTTAAAACAATCAAAGAAAATATTTGTGTTTCTAAATGAAACAAAGATCCTATATTATGATTTTATACTTCATTTTTAATACCAATTTAAAAAAATACAGGAAAATTATAGAATGAAAATTACATTCTATTTTACGATATTTACTTATGAAAACTAACTGATATCTATGACACTATGATGTGTTGACCATAAAGAACTATTTTAGATTACTCGGGGCAAAGTGCTCCCCCCGGCTAACTTTGTCCCTTTGAGGGTAGTATTCGATTTGTGCATCATAGAAAATGATTAAAGCAATGAATGACAAATTTCCTAAATCAATGAATAGGTGATATATTTTCGTGTGGTAGGTGCTCTAGAGTTTAATGTTGCGTTTGTAGTTTATATGAAATATTGGAATTCGGACATGTTCTTTCCTTAAAGAAAAATGACGTTTTTTCAACTTTTTGCAATAGTAAGTCTCCAATTCACGCTAACGATGCAAATGTGGATCACAACGTTTCTTAGCGTTTGCTTTTATTGGTTGATAATGACAAACCACGCCATCTATCGGTAAGGAGAAATAACGGTTGGTCACTTTGCCCCCTTTGCCCTGGTCTCCCCTATGCTTATTTAACCGTTATTCAATAAAAAAAATTATTTGCAATGTCATAAAGTAATACTGATATCAAGGAATCACTTTAGATAGTAATTGGTATCCTAACAATTCCGACTTAAATGTCTATCAGTTGGTTTGACTTTGACCGTGGGTGAGTTATGGTAATGATAAACATATTTATCTTGCCGGGGTCATTTCATGATATCATGATAACTTGATAACTTAGCAAGGTTTATATGATCTGTACATCTAATATGCAGTCAAGCGGTGTAGAGATGAAGCTACTGTCTCTTATCCTTCTGTGGATGTATATCCCGAGGGTAAGAAACAAATTGTTGCAACCATAAATCTAATATCACATTTCATATCATAAGATAAAATGATAAAATTTCATGTCAAATTAATAACATATTGATCACAGATTGTTGATATACGATTCATTCAAGAGGACACGGAGTTGATATTTTATTTGATATTCAGAATAATTCCTAATTAATTCAATGAAACTAGTATATACACAACCAGGGTACGGCAAAAGTATCCTATTGAGTTTGGTAAGAGATGATTACAGTTCCAATTACAGCATTTATCATCCATGTTTTGTTTTAAAACATTTCATTGAATCATTTGCAAGATATGCAGAGGCAATGGTACAATCTCAGTCCAACTCATCGAATACAGGAGATCGTCAGATAACGGATGTAAGGGAAGTTGGATGAGCAGTGACCCATGTGATCCCATGTTCACCGTTTGTCTAAAGGGATTCTTCCCCGAGATGTAAGTGTTCTGCTACAGGCGTTGATTTAATTAAATATTCATTTCTAGCAATGTTTGAATTAAAGCGATATAACGATAGAAATGAATTGCTGTCATCTTGAAGTCGTCAAACTAGACAGTTACTTTTAACGCCATTTTCTTCTTGTCATCCTTATTTGAGAAATAGATCATATGTTTTGCAATAAAGTATACTTTTGTCCTGAATCCTTCGGCCGAGTGGTTTGACGTAATAATAGTTCAGGGCAACTTATTTTATTGCAAAACACATGATGGTTAGGGCTACCAAATAAATTTTCTAGTATGACGATTTTAACGCCTTTAAGCTATTTTTACTCCGAAATAAACACATATTTTGTAAATCACACTCCCCCACGTAATAAAAATCTTAATCAGGGTCATGGCTAGAGACGTCATAGCTGATGTGTCGTCATGGAATACACTGTATTTGTTTCGTGACGTCACTCAAAAACTACACTTTATTGCGGAATAAAGGGTGGGCAGTGCCTTTGATTTTACGGAAACATTACAAGAAAAATCAGTACAGTATTATTCTATCCGGAAGTACTCATTGTAGCTCAACAATTTAACCTACCTCAATCCAGTATAACACAATACTTCAGGGGAATTAGCACGTTTTTTGAACATATCATATTTTTAATTATTTTAGTTAATGCTAAATGTATTATTTTGATAGTGACAAAAATCTTTTTACACACATCAATCATCCATAGTCAGAGAATAAATGATAAAGTTCCCATAAAGTCCATTGGCGGTCATTTTGGTATTGACACCTTTATTTCATTTTGCGTAAGAAAAAAGAGTCGCATTGCTCAATCTAAATAAGTTTAGATCAACAGGTTTCATTTGTCATAATATAAGATTTGTTGATCTAAATTTATTTAGATTGTGCATGGCTGAACTTTACACTATATATTTGATTTATTACTGCTTCATTTAGGTTTAATACATTGTCTTTCAATTGGAACCATTATTTACATTTTTCTGACACATTATACCCAACCCCCCCCCCCCCCCCCCCCCCCCCTTTCAACAAAACGTGCTACTGTCCCTTTTAGGTTCAAGTTTTTTCGTTCAGAAACAGCACAAAAACAGGACGCGTCAATCTCTCCCCACAGAGGCAGATCAAGTCATGAATTGTTGTTGATTGGGCCTTTGGAGAGAATCGATGCGCGTATATGTTTATATACGAATATTTACGTCTGTGACATCATTAAACCATTGTTCGTGAAGTCTCAGTAGTTGACCGTCGCAAGGAAAGCAGGCCGTTTTCTTGATATTTCTTTCAGAATAAAATGGAATAAAATCAATGATAAAGAACTTATAACCTACGGAAGTTTGTCTTACGTCTTGTGCAAGTATGCGTATAACCCTCGTTCTCGCTCCGGTAATATAGAAATTTACACTTGGTTCGTAAAAGTCAAATGACACAATTCCTCGGATAATAATCTCTATGTATGACACACCAAGTATATACTATTTTTCCTTAATTTTTAAGTATCTGCTATGGAAGCTTATAGGTATGCTTTTTTAGAGAACTTATTGTGGTATTTATGATCCTTAATGTTCTGTTTAAAACAAAGTGGATGTACAAAGAGAAGTGACAATTACAAGGCACAGTTACATGTCCAGTTCGGGAGCGTCATTAACGGAGGGATCAAGAATCCTTTGGAATGGAACTTTCAATCAATACAAGTGAGTTGTATTCCTTAGGTTAAAATTGTTGTATTTTATTGAAAACAATTAACAATATATACATCAGAATTCATCCTGCTACATAAGCGTATATGTCTCCGCTAATGCTACAACCTATCCCCTGATATCCTCCTAAAATCCTTTGTCTTATCGCTATATATAGCAAGCCAATCAAATGATGCCCTTTCAGCGATAGCGGCAAACTAGTTTCTTGGCTTCATTCCGCGTGCTCACCTCGTGATTCAAATTAACCAATAGGACTGCTATTAGATAATAAATCTGATTCTCATTGCAGTCTCCCGCTATGCTCCAAATCGCGCGCTCTTAGATTTCCACGTGCGATATCACTAGACAACAGTGTATGGAGTTCGAAATAGTTTGACTGAAAACAGACAGGCTATAAATAGCGCTGAGCAACCACCCGTCAACGATACGACAGGAGACTATAGGATGATATCAGGGGATAGGTTGTAGCATTAGCGGAGACATATACGCTGATGTAGCAGGATGATCAGAATTAAACAATTTGAATTCCCTTATCATTTTAAGTAATGCCCATGTGTATTTCAAGAACACTTCCACGTTGGAGGTGAAGGTGGACGATGAGTACTGGCTATCATCTGATGGAGTCCACCTGGAGACCTTCCACTTACCTGTACATCAGTACCACAACAACTCATATGTCACTCTCACAGTCGGAGCTGCTAGGTATTGCTTTAAAAAAAATCTTTTTATGCAAAAAATATACATGTACATATATTATTGTGTTTTCAATATCTATTTCATACTGGGATATAATGATAACTTTTAAAGTACATTTTATACTGCCCACAATTAAGAGACGAATTATCATTCTGCTTAGTATGATTAACTCAACAAAAATGTTGGGTAAAGAAAACCAAGATTCAGCTTAATTTGTCATTATTTCATTGAATGTGTAACCTCATGTTGGTACTGATTGTTGCTCAATTACTAACATGGGACCATTGTGGCTTATACTTGTATGATCATACACAGATCTAGAGGCCTTGATATTTTTCAATTTTTGGTAAGAAGGAACAACTGATTTTTGTTTACTTATTTTGCACACAAAAACTATTTACAGAGATCATAGATGTATAGCTCGTGTCCATGGCAGGCGTCAATTCCGTGGCGGATTACCAAATCCATTGCAGATTTTCGATTGCATGAACAATTGCCGTAACTATCAAAATAAGTGGCGGATTTCACATTGATCGTGATGATAGATTATCAGCTGGGTAGAATTGTGTTTAGAGCACTCATTTCTGTGTTTTCCTACATGTACTTAACTGTATTATAACAATTTTCAAAAAGTAATTTAATCTTGATATATCTACACTTTGAATTCCCTTTTATACAAATATTTCAAACAAAAATCAGAGTGAAAAGGTTTGTAACATTTATTCAAAATACATTTCTCTTTCGCGTTTTATTTTTAAAATCAACGAAATATGTAACACATGACTCCTATCCCTAATGCCTAGGGTCAATGAAGACATCAGATGAAAATCCTAGAGTGAACGACAATAACTTGAACTCTAATGCTAACCCTAATCCTAACCCTAACGACTAAAACTCAACTTGTATTGTGCTTTCTCAGACTGCAATACCGGCTGAATTAATTTCAGGAACTGCGTACATATCTTGCCTTCTTAATGAACGGCCATTTCGACTGGCGACGCGAACAGTTAGCTTTTCATCATGTAATGACGTTACTAAATATGACGTCAATAAAAAATCTAACAATCAAACTATGCTTGGATTTGGAAATCCGCCACGGATTTGAGACCCGCCACAGATCTGAGTCCTACATAGAGGGTTACGGTCAGGTTAAGGCTACAACAACTACGACTAGGACTGGCGTAACAGTCTTAGGTCATCAAGGTTAATTCTATCCACCACAATGACAGCCCAGTTGTATTTTAACTCAATCTAAATAAATTAAAATCACAAGGGTTTTATATTTGGTCATACTGTTGATCTAAGATTGGCCCGTAATTAGGCGGGTCATTCCGCTGACCTCTGAAATCAGTCGCTCGGCCAATCAGAAAAGATGCCCTAGCTCGCTGGAATTTCGAAAAACTCAACAGCACATCTTTTGAAATGGATGGTGTTCGGAGCTATGTCATACCGAGCGGAGCAGAGCGACCATTTCGATGAATAATCCGATTGCTTGGATGTATTAATAGATTAATTGTTTTCTTTTAAAAAGATTAAGCGTATTTGCTAGTTGTCAATGACAAATGGTGATTGCACATCGCATAGATACTAACGTGGCGAATACTAATCACAAAGTTAGAACATCATAAATGTCAATATTTACGAAAATCCTCATGCAAGGGGTGGTAACTCTTTTGTAATCAAACTCGTTTGCACTAATTCCTTCATTTCCATTCAAATAATAAAAAAATAGTGTTTTTTTGTCAATCCTATCACTAAAACTATTTTATATAACCAAACAAAAAATCAACCTACTGATATTTTTCTTATCAGTATCAAAAGCAAGGTTTTTTTACAATGCACACTGTTATTGAGAACAGGCCATAAGCTACCCTATATTTCTTCCGTCCACACCTTCAGGGAGCGACTATGAACTGTTTGTGACATCGAATTTGATTGATCAAATCGCGAATTCCTTATTTGCATACGAAAGGTCACCGGGACGACCTCGCACACTGCTCAATCTTAGATCAACAGTATGAGAAAATAAAAATCTGTTGATATAAATTTATTTAGATTGTATTTAAACTCTTTCGAATAAGCCAAATACATAGGTTTTAAAGGCAGAAGCCTCATTGGATGCAACTAAAGTTCGTTGTGAGATTCAACGGCGCCGTTGCAAAGTGGTGTAGTGGAAGTTGTGGTATGATGTGGCAAAACTCATATGTTAGGAAAGTGCGAGTTGAGTGGTAATTGTATGGAATTTTCACCAATAAAAAGTATGACTAATGGAATAAGTAGTGCTGAAACTATGTGATAGATATTGAGTTTCGTAAAACTTGAAATAGGGCAGTCAAATAAGGTTGAAATGACGTCCCTATTCCAAACATTTATTGAAAATTATTGACAAAATGACAAAAAATCTATAACCAAAATGTTAAATAAATTTTGATTTTATTACAATATTTCCACACGAAATTTAGAGACAAAGGCTGTGGATAACAAATTGTTTAAGAAGGGCGAGAACTGAAAAGCAACTGAAAGATAAGCTGAAAAGAAATTTTGAAGTTGGGAATGAAATGAGTGTAATGTAAAACATTGTGTGAAAAAGTTTGCGTGGGCGAGAAAATGAAAACATTGTAGGACAGAAGGGTTTGTTGGGGGTAAGATGCAAGGAGGTGAGTGTAATACATTGTGTGAAAGAAGTGCTTGTGGGCGGTTAAGATGAAAAGCGGTGAATTACAATGTTAAGAAGGCGGGTGGGCGGGTAAACTTATTTTAAGAGAAACTTGCAGAGTTAATAAGCGTTAAGCAAAATGGCGAAGGAATGAAAGAATGTGACGTCATATTATTACGTATTATATTATGTGATGACGTATGTAGGGGAAGTGACGAGTGCACAAGTTTGTGGTGTTTGTAAACAGGAGCACGTGTTTTGTAAATAGGTATTATGTTTGAGGTAAAGAGAAGGGAATTGAATGTTAATGGAAGTTGAATAATTGTGAAATGTGATAAATAAGGGTGCGTACAATAACGACATTTAGCTAGATTATGCTAAATGGAATTATTAAGCTATTTTGATTTAGTTTGTGTTTATTTCTTAGGAATTTAGATGTACAGGGTTCGTAGTTGTGTAACTAGTGACTTTTGACTTAAAGGCTGATACAAAATATTTATAAGTTGGCTTTAACGAATGGAATTGTCATATGTAGTTTTTTAAAACCCAATCTTCACTTTCATTTCTCAATATAATAGTATTTTACCTAAATATTCCACAATTATATAAATCCGAATTACCAAAAATGCATTAGTTATGTCTGATCAAAATGTTCTTACATTAATGGCCAAATAACTCTTCTTGCATATCATTCAATTACTTTTACTCACACTATTACTTAACAGTCAGCTTTTGCTGGCGAAAAAAACATCAATCAGTCAATTTTTATACCAACAACGATTAATTTCAGCCTCACCGTGAGTGTTTCGTTCCTCTGTGATTCGAACTTTTGTGGACCGACTTGTTCTCGAACTGGTTCCCCTCACAACTGCAGCGGTCAAACATCGTGCCAAGCAGGTTAAGTTTATTGTATGAAAACATAGATTAAACGTTGGGACTGTGTGACGATGAATATAATCTTTTGCTTAAATGTCCATTTGATAAACGATACAGATCTGAATATATTCTAGCCTTTTATTACAGCCCTCCTTCTACTGTTATATTCCAAGCCCTCATTAGGGTACAAAATACAATTGTTCTCAAGAAGATTTTTATATTTCTAAAGCTGAGCCTACGTTAACATATTATGATTTCATATATTCTACAAATCAAATCATTTATTTATATGATATCTGTTGTAGTTTGGTCATATGGACTTCAATTCTGATTATAGATTAAACGTTCAATGTAATTAAATCAACGAAAGCAGCATTTTTTCCCTACTGTACAACATATTTTTATATGCAGTCAAAATCTGGTTTTCCAGAACAAAAGCGTTGTGTTTGAATTAGTAAACACGCTCTTATATATATATTAGTGACAAACCAGTGCACTATTGTATAACGATGAATTTTAACTTATTTTTGTACTTGTTTGTTAGCTATGTAGGTTTTAAAGGGAAAAGAAAAGGTACAAAAGGATTGAAAATGGTTTCTGTCTTACAGGAGACAATGGCACCAACTGTGAAAATACAACATGCACTGTAAATCCCTGTCAAAATAAAGGAGTATGTAAAAAAGCTGGATCAAGCCATATTTGTTACTGTACTGCTGGATATAGCGGCACCAACTGTGAACATACACCATGTACTGTAAATCCCTGTCGAAATAAAGGAACATGTCAAATATTTGGATCTGCTCACAAGTGTAATTGTCCTACTGGATATAGTGGCACACACTGTGAGGTAACACCATGTACTGTAAATCCCTGTCAAAATAACGGAACATGCACCATGTCAAATTTCACACCTACATGCCAGTGTCGAATTGGATTCAACGGAATCAATTGTGAAGACACAGCTTGCAGAAAACTTTCATGTCAGAATGGTGGATCTTGCCAGGTTGATTCTTTTAGTAGAAATGCTCATTGTCTGTGCACTACAGATTACTACGGTACATCCTGTGAGATCCAACACTGTACAGTTGGACGCTGCAATAATGGGGGTAGCTGCAAGGAGTCTGGAAGTGAAGTCACTTGTGAATGTCTTCCTGGATATACAGGTAGACACTGTGAGACAGTTGTGGATCTTTGTAAGGACACTGTGTGCAATAATGGAGGTAGATGTATTAGTGATGGAGGAGTTGCCAGCTGTATCTGTTCCTCTGGCTATAAAGGTGAACTGCTTTGGAATATTTGTTTGTAGAAATGATATGTAATCAAAATCGTAGATACGTATCGGGGCCAGCAAGATAAAGTGTTTTATTTGAAACTTATTTCCTTTTTGGCAACATTTCTATTATTAGATGGATTATTTACTGTTTTCAATCAATAACATTTTTTTTTTAACTTTAGATTTTAGTTTGCTCCGTCTAAGGAAGAATTACATATTATGTGAGCAGCTGTTGTTTTTCAATTGTTTTTTAATTGAGTCCAAACTAACTTATTATGTTTACAGGGAGAAACTGTGAAGTCATTGTTGATCCGTGTGCTTCAAACCCGTGTCAGAACAACGGTCAGTGTACAGAGAAGTCCGGCGATGTCCACTGCATATGTCCGGAGGGTCACACTGGACAATTCTGTGAAACAAAACTGACTCCCTGTACCCACAACATCTGCAGCAATGGAGGAACCTGTCTTGAAGGAAATGGTAAGCAGTACTGCTCCTGTACACATCATTTCACCGGAGAAACGTGTTCTGAGATAAACCATTGTCATGCAAACCGTTGTCTCAACAATGGAACATGTGTCAGTAAACAAGTCCACTCTAAGTGTCTATGTCAGACCGGTTTCTCCGGGAGTCGATGTGAGAAGTACGACCCCTGTCTAAACAACGGACCCTGTCTGAACGGAGGAAGATGCACTGTTAGTGAGAACCACACAAGCACCTGTCACTGTCCGCCTGGCTTTACTGGGGTCGTGTGTGACAACACTGATACAGGTGAGATGAAATTATCAAAATATTTGGATATTAGATAAAATCAAACAATATATAATATTCAAATGGATCAAGTGATGATATGTTTTATTTCGTAAAGGGGCCACAGGCCCATAATACAGAAATTGTACAGTTGATTATTGTATTACAGAGAGCAATATAATAGTAGAATGATGCAATAAATATCTAAATACAGGCAAATTTGACATGATTTATACACAAAACAATTATATTAAGGGGACGGCTTTGAAAAAAGTCTGCCTTTGTTTTGTAGCTAAGAAAAGGAATTTACAAAAATTTCTTAACAATGTGCCTTTGACAAAAATAAGGAACGCATCTTGTCTGATTTTGGATATTCCCAGTAATATTTTGGAATAAGTTCACGTCTTAAAGCATGGTAGAAAGAGCAATTTAAACATAAATGGTATTCAGATTCTATGTTTGGGACAATGCAAAATGGACATAATCTCTCTTGTCTATCAAGAGTGTACCTTCTGCCTGATTCGATTAACAAATAATGATTTGAACAGCAAAATCGATTGAAATTGATAACATAGACTTTAACAGTAACTGTTTCAAGTAAATTTAAATAACTAAACTGATCATTAAGAGTCCGATAGAATTCCAACTTTGAGAAAGCTTCCAAATCTACAATCTAACTTTGCTGCATAATGTTTTTACACCTTTCCTTAAACTGAGAAATAAATAATACGCTATTGCCTACGCCTTGCTGTAGCCAAACTTCACCAAAACCATAACTAAATAAAAGTGATTTTACATTTAAAGCCCAACAAGACTTATCATTTTCAGCAGTTTGATATTGGAGACTGTATGAATGCTTTAAAATGAGAGTATCAGTTTGCGACAGCAACCTTAACCAAAACTTGATTATTTTAACAAAGTGGAAGACTTTGATGTTAGATCTACCCAAAATACCACGTACCTCTATTTAACGATAACATTAACTTACAAAACCTGTCATGTACACGTTCAATATCAGGTGACGGATGGAATCCCCAGATTTCCGAACCATAGGTAAGAATAGACAGAACTTTTGTATCAAAAATATGATTAGCAACGTCGAGTGGAAGCAAGGATAATTTACCCAATTTATTGATTAAAATCTGTAATACCTTCCAAGCCTGTTGAGCTAGAGTTTTCTGTGTCAAAACCAAGATCCTGAGGATGATAGCTGAACACCTAAGTATTTATAACATCCAACCACTTCCATTGTAGAGCCATTCAACCAGAACTTTTCACATCTACGTAATTTTCCACCGTTGCGAAATACAATAACTTTACTCTTGGTTATGTTGATTGTTAACTTCCATTTCTCACAATATTAAGACAATGATTTTAATCTCCTTTGCAAGCCAACAATACTTATATCAATAACTGCAATATCGTCGGCAAATAATTACTCCATGGCCACCTTGACGAACTCCCGTACTACACTCAATAAAGCTGGAATAACCCTTAGGAAGAGATATACATGATTGAACAGACTGATAGATATTTCTAATTATTCGAAAAACTTTACCTTTTACACCAGAAGTCCAAAGTTTGAATAATTAACCTTTACGATTAACTGAATCGAAAACAACTTTTAGATCAATAAAAGCACAGTAAAACCTGCCACGCTTGTGTGATAGATATTTTTGAATTAGTGTATCAATAATAAAAATATTATCAGTAGTTTGATAACCCTTACGAAAACCTGCCTGTTCCTTTACAATGGATCAAGTCAACTGTCTGATGTCTTTGTATTTCAATTTGACTAGGCTGTTTGCTAAGAACTCCCATTCTGCATTGTGAAAAGGAGGCTACTTCCGGTTGTCTCTTCAGATGGTGCAGCAAATGTGAGGACGGCTTCTACAAACTCGGTATAGCTTGTGAAGGTACAACCTTTAGGTTCCATGCTTGTTTCATGCATGATAAGTCTTATCTAATGTTAAATTAATTACTTTCATCATTCAAATATGTTACTAAAAACGAAACTGAAGGTCGGAAGTAAATAGGAAATCAGTTAAGATAATTTGAAGAAATAATCACTTTGCATGACATAAATATGATTTAAAGTGATAATGACCTTTTGTGTGATGCAGTGTGCCCTCGTCCCCATGCCGGTTGTAGGCACGTGACCTGTACTTCAACCAATCAGGATCTTCGCTGTACTAGCTGTTATCCTGGTTTCTATCTAGAAGGTGATAACTGTACAGGTAACTGGTTTGTGTTTTCCTACATGTTCAACGACAACTGCACATGTAACTGCACGTGTTAAATGATAACTACACAGGTAACATGAAGAGGTGTTGATGATAAATCTTTTTTTAAAAAAAACCTTTTGTAGTAAAAAGAAAATGGCATTTAAATACTAATGTAGTATCACAAAGTTTAATTTAGTTTAAACATATTTTATTCATAATAACAGGATCAGAAACAAGTTATCCAACTTAGAATATCCTCTTCTATGCTACAAAATTGATTTATAATTTTTACAAACAGATGACAGATAGTTAACATTAAAGCAACATAAGAAATTGAATGACACATACATACAAGGAAAAACGGTCTGCCATACAAAAAAGAATGGTACATACATGAAAGTAATATTGGTCTGCTATAAAATACGTTTGTTCTCACTAATGAATGAATGAACTAATTTGAATACATTTGTGTTTTGACATGGCGATAGGTCAGAATGTTCTTCTAATAAAAGTTTAAGGATAACTGGAATATCTACTTATGTGTAAAATGCGCTTAACTTGTGACAATAGTTGATTATACAACGGAAATTCAAGCAAATAATGATAAATTCATAACCACATAAACAGTCAGGATCCGGTATAATTCCGAATATACCTAAATCAAAGTTCAAACAACTTACTGGGTAATATAAATAATATCAAGATGGCTTCTCCCATACAAATAATAAACGGGTGCATGGCCACCGAGATTAGCAATGTCTGATTTGAAAGTTACAATATTCAGTGAGTTATGAACATTGGTTGGTAACTTGTATCACAAGTGCAAAGTTGTTGTTCATCATAACATATTTTACGCTGTATGTTATTGTCACATTTGATTTGTAATTTGTACCCAGAATGCTCTTCTCTCCAATCTGATTGCTCTGAGTACACGTGTACCGGAAGTGAGGATGTCACCTGTACCAGATGTAGGAAGGACAGCGTACTAATCGATGGGCGATGTTTTCGTAAGTAAAACATATTGATGATTAAAACTATCGAGCTGTCATGGTTACATTTTGTAACTACTTGCAGTTTAGCTTATCAGGCTATTGGCACTTTTGATTAAAACTTCTGATTTACAGGCATTTAACCATAAAAAAAGAAAGATATATAGCGAATACTACACTCGATCTCATTAGATACGGATTATACACAACGAGTATCTGACCGGGGAAAGCGAGTTCAGGTTTGATAGAAAGGTCACGAATTTTCTATAATTCCCATCAAATGAATCATAAAAGATTCGTTTACATTCAGTTTTTTATTGCATGGCATAATGGTAATCATTTCATAAAACCGAAACTGTGTTCATTAAACGTGTTCATGAATAATCGACGTTCATGATGTGACAAACACTCATTTATATAATCGTTCGGTTGTACCTTCAGGTTTCGATCAAATGACTGATAAGTTGTCAAAAAAAGTCAAATTAATTGATCTTTAGTTTTGATTTACAAAAACAAAATAACACTAGAGTATGTTAAGAATGTAAACATTAAGAATCAAAGTGGAATCTGTCTACACTCTCGTTTTGCCAACATAAGGGAAATTAAATTTGCAACTGTGTTTTGTAAACTGTCATCATTAGCAGATACAATTGAATGGTATTACTAACATTATCCCTTAATCCTACATAGCTTGCCCTTCCTTGGGTGATATTCCGGACTGTGAGGATGTTGGTAGAGACGGATGCTTCAAACACTGGTGCAACAAATGTGCTCCTGGATTCTTCATCAGTGGAGATGCTTGTGATGGTGAGAGGAATTTTAACAAAGTTAAAATGTTGACAAATTGCTCGGAATATGCGCAATGTTTCCTGTGTATTTTTGTGAAGATAAATACTGTTTAACGTGTGTATTTCTTAAATTTACCATCGTTGTTCAGATGGTTGTTTGTATAATTCGTTGAAAGATATGAGTTCACAGGACTGTAATAATTTAAGTAGATATGTATGTTTGTGATGCAATCTTTAGTATGTTTATTAGCTGTCAATCTCTATACTCTCACGAAAAATGTACAATATTTATTTATGGTGCATTCTTTAAAAGTTAAACCGTCATGTTAGGTGACATTTAATACCAAAATTTATTTCAACTCACATTGTCATAATGTCCTAAGCGACTATTACTAAATACCTTTTTTGACAAGTTTATTCACGGTTATGTTTTTTTCAAAAGTCTAGTTAGGAATAATAGTTACGTCAACGTATGTACTAGTTAACTCGAGTACTATAAAAAATATCCGCCAAAAAGTATGTTATTAATATTTCATAAGTACCTTTGGTTACGACAGAACTTATGACTCAATAGTATGGGATATTTCGTAAAAGTAACTGATGATTAACCACCCTTGTCTCACTATTACACAGTATTCTATTATTTTGGGGCTTATTTTAAATCAAGAAACATCTCGCCTTAAAACAAAACAAAACAGTGACTAAGAACAAGGATGAACCAAGAACCAAGAATTTTACAATCAGAAGACACTTAAGCGTGTGATTGAAAATATCAAAATATAATTATTTCGACGTGAGTATATATTGTAATTTGATAAATCTGTGATAATATAACACATATCTGGGTTTTTTCTTATACAAATTTGCTTTACATTTCAAAACAGCTTAATCAAAATCATTGATTAATGAAGGAGTTTATTCTTTGAAAATAATTACCCAAGACATGAATTATCATTCCAGTGTGCCCAACAGACGATCCTGGTTGTCAGAAAACAGTTTGTAACTCAACCTCTGATTCTCAGTGCGTACTGTGTTTCCATGGTTACCAGTTGATTGGCGGGAAATGCTGTAAGTTGCCTTAAGTTGTTGAAGTCGCAAAAACCGACCTTTTAAGTAGTGACATTTTATGGACAACTGGCGGTTTCGACAATTGAGTGCTAATTGGTACAGTGTAGTGACAACAAAATGTGTTGCCCGACGATTCTGATTAAAAAACCAGAATGACACGAGTCAAGGCGTTACTATTCTTTAGATTTATCAATACAACACTTTCTACTTATCCCAAATACAACATAAGCCTTTTTGATGTGTTCTTCTAATTAATGAAATTCTATGTATGGCCAATTTGTCTAGGACTTGTGGCCATTTTGACTTTTCACTGTGACCATTTTGTCTAAGGAGTCTGGGTCCGGTTTGTTGTTGGGGTCATATGACCTGCACCTATCGGAAATAATCATATAAAATTTCTTTTCGAAAAATAACTATATATAGAATGACAAGAAATGATCTTTGATATTTCACAATCTAGACACATGCAAGTATAATGATACTAAAGAATTAAAGTACCACTTAGTTCATGTATGAATTGTCCATTATATGTTCCTGTTCTCTCCAGCTAACACCAAGACACCTACTGCAGTACCCAGCTCAACTTGTACCGACTCCCCGAGTGCAGACTGCCCGTCTCTTCAGACCTCTCACAGCATCTGTTCTGACCTCAGCTCAGCCTGTCACTTGTGTCCCCGATATTGTGATGTCTGTCAACTCTGTAACACGCCTCTCATTGGATAGACACTCTTTGCTTACAACATGGAGCTGATGACGAACATCGATTTACAATGACTGTATTCTTTTTTTAAGTACCTTTATGAGCCTGCTGAAATTATACTAAATGAATCAAATAGATTGGAAAATGGTGATGAACATGCATAGATTCCAGTTAATACAAACATGAAACAGAAATGACATTTAATCTGTCTTTACATACATGTTGTTTACCCCTGTCTTACTTAGTTGACTGGAAATTTTGAAATCGGTTCAATTTGTCTAGTCCATCACATGTCTGCCACCTCTGTTGCACGCCTCTCTTTGAATGAACAATCTTTTATTCAGAATTGCTATTTTTGTTAGATTAACACACTTATGTGTTCGTATAACATGCTATGTTCACATAATTTTCTTCGCTTAGGCCATTGTTCAAACATAAATGTGTTCCTTTGGTACCCGAACTATAGCGTCTGCATATGACAACTCTGTACCACCTTCTCACAACGTTAAGAACATTGTGACTCTCTGCTATTGACTGAAAACAATGCTGTTCGTTGTTGTTTTTTCTTTCAATGCCATTTTCGTTTGAAGTTTTTGAAACACTCATTAACGGTCGAAACATCCCCAATTCCATTTTAACAATTTCAAAAGAAGATTTATATGTACTCAAATGATAAAAGCAAATAGAAATCGTAGCTGACGTCTGGAATGTACAATTACATACGAAAATTGCATTTGCATCGTCTTAAATTATGTCAGTTGTTTGAATCAGTTTATTTCTGCGTTGAATACAATGTGGTACAATTTATTTCCTTCATAATTGAATAAAATATTGTTGAACTCTCACATGGTTTTGTTGTATGATTCATGGAACTCACAGAACCCTAATGGCATCATAATGAGCGATATTGACCAAACAATCATGCTCATATCAAATTATATTATATTATATTATGAATATTAAATAAATTTATAAATGCATTTATATATAAAAAAAAGAGTGTCCAATGTCAATTCATTATGTTTATAAAAAAAGCCCCAAAAACATCAACATTGTTTGCAGTTAATTTGAGAACTATACAATTACACACTGGTGATGAGGTGAATACCCGTTTCAAGAATAAGGATTCATAATAAAAGTGTCTCTTACACGACGATTCCTCCTCCATGTACGATGTTCTCCTCAAGAAGAACACTGACACTATGTATGAAGTCACCGTATCATGACAACACACTGTAAGACAGTTATGACAATTCTTCTTCTGTTTTATCATTTCTGTTGCAAGAACAAAACGTCGTTGTGTTCATAATATGAATCATCTTTGAGAACCATATAAAAATTATCATTCAAAAATAGTTTAACAACGAGACTTGTTTATCTATACAATCACTGAGTTTTGATTTTCTTGTATTTTCGGAAGCTCTTAAACAATCAATCGTTTGGCCGATGCTGATGAAGCGTGACCTTGATAACACGGTGTAAAAAAACCTCTTAGGACAAATGCAAGTCTGTATATCGGGGTCATTATATCACGGAGACAGCTCTCTTAATGATCTGCGGAGACAGATAATGGATAACCGAGAAGATGCAAGAACCCTGAACTAGCTTGATGACGTTGATGTGCCAGACTGTGCTCCATAAGGTCGGGTTGTCAGTTCGCCTTCATTTGTTCATTCTCTCCCCACAGAGGTAGCTCAGTCATACCCGAGTTAGCCTCTGTTCTATTACGGCTAATACATGGTAGATTTCTGATTGGAGGGAATCGAAGTTAGTTGTCGTTTCAAAAGTGGTCATTCGCAAAACCTGGGCTCTTTCGTGTGGTTCGGCAAAACTATCGTTAAAATTTAACATCAGGGGAGATAACTCTTCTTTCTACAAAACATCACATTAGTTTTTATTTGGTAAATTAATAAATTAAATTTATCAAAGGGCAAATAATAATTGAAACAATTATAAAACAGTATCTTTCTAATGAAAATCCCTATCCATATCTGATTTTCAAATATTTTCCCTCTCACACTGTTAATGAAAAATAAACATAAAGGCATGATACTTGCCATTTCACTATACGACTGTTAAGAATTCCCCAAGTCGTGGATATCCAAAAGGTGTTTTCATTGGCTGCATATAAGTGAGATATCTCAAGTTACAACTTTTTGCCTCTAGGGCAATCTGCCAGATGCCCAGGATCTTGGCGTAATAGAACAGAGGCTTGCTCGCACTGAGCTCCTTTTGTGTGAGAGAATGTCAACTGTTATGGGCACTGTTAACATCATCTCTATCCCTCAGAGGTTCTTAACAGACTCCGAATACTAGAGAGAACAGATACGCATGTGCACGATTCATCTATCCTCTCCAAAATACTGTCACTCGTAACCAATACTGGAGGAGTTTAACCGATTGAACGTACTTGCATGGATGAAGCACAAACATCAGATTGTTGACCTTGCAGCACACTCTTGCTCTTCAATACTGGAACGTGGTGATATTTTACTCTTCGTTCAAATAGCCATATCTACTCATTCTGCCAAACTTTCAAACTGAGGCCGTTTGGACAATGTTCAACTTCGATGCAACCCCTGAACGCACACCCTTATGACACTACTGACAGCCTGTACTTGTTAAGCAGGTCTTCTTTAATGTCTACTAACATTTCTGTACCTAGATAGCTTTATATACAGAATAGTCATCAGAAATATGATAAAATGGTCTCATTGTCTTGTATCAAATTAACTCAGATATATTGGTTTTTCAAGATCACATTGCACGGCGATATTACTCTTTCCAAGTATTTGAACCTTAAGAAAATAAGAAATTAAATAAATAAGAAAAATATATAACAAATTTAGTGAAAATAACACTTCTTGAGACATTTCCTATACTGATAGTAGATCTAAATCAATACCAATATTGTGTCGCATTTTGCAATGTACCAGCATGTTAAGTGTTGAGTATATTCATATCACAACATCTCCCTATCTGACCCACTGGCGTGTGTGCTTCACTCACTATCACCAGATCATGGACACAGAGTACATACTCTCCTGACAGATAGATATTGACACTCCTGGGGTTATCATGCCATTGTCTGATAACCCCTGTACAACACCGTTCCTTGTACATCTAACTGTGTCACCAAGTTAAGGTTGTGCTGATGCATATCTTGTAGACCCAAAAAAGGATATGTCATACAGTTTTCGTAATTTTTATTTGCATAAAATACTACAAGAAAACAAGTGACATTCACTAATCAAATGTAGAATTTATCATATGTAGGATTTTCAATTAAAACTATTTAGTCTTTTTGATGTTATATTCTCGAACTGGTAAGAACGGGAGTTAAAACATGATTCCAAGAATACTTTTATTCTTTTTTCTAAAAATGAAATTATATTTTGATAAATTGTTGTAAAATTAATTTTGATAATGTTCATCAACAAAGAAGACATATTCTATGTCAAAAAATATATAAATTTGCCTGTTTTTTACATACTGACAATATTTTAAACATGGTTAGGGTCACGATTGCGTACATTTTACTCCAGTCTTCCTCACACAAAGATATTTTAACAAAACATTAACCAGACACCATTTTGAATCAATTCAAACGACTGCAACTATGTGTTTTTCTCAACGTTTCAAACTTATTGCATTTCATGTCTCTTAGATATTAAATGAATTTAAACAAACTATGCATATGGTATGTGCTTTATTCTTCCTGGCGGTTAACATATCATTACACTCTTTAATAATATTGCTAACCGAGATGTTATCAAAGGTTTTCATATCTCCTCTGTTATCATGATGTAGCAATACCTGACTGTTGTTTGATAACAAGTGTTGTAAGGTTCAAACTGGTAGCTTGATGTTGACATACAGATACACACTTACAATGGAGATGAATTATTCGATTCAGAGGGTTTTAATGAAAAGAATATGTCTACTTTACCTCTTTGTCAACGTGCTAAAGGTAAGAAATATTATATACATCCTGGTAAATATATTATTTGTTACCTTTCATCCAAAGATGTGACCCACACTACTGATATCTCTCTCAGTTGGACAATTGATACATACTTTTACGTTTTACTTACAATTTTGGGGTATCATTTTGATTTATTTAACATTAGCTAATTATCAACTCCTAGTAATAAGATTTTAGTCTGAAGACTTATCTATTAAAAAAATCTTGCATTGCTCAATCATCTTATTAAAAATTGTTGCATTGTCCAATCATCTTATTTAACCACCTTGCAGTGTCCAATCATCTTATTTAACCACCTTGCATTGTCCAATCATCTTATTTAACCACCTTGCATTGTCCAATCATCTTATGTTATCACCTTGCATTGTCCAATTATCTTATTTAAATGAAAATAACAGATCTTGATAGTGCACTGTTACAATAAATTTGCTTTTTTGAAGGAATGAAACATGTTAAAGAAAGAGAACAGAACACTTTATAAGAAACTAGACAGAATGAACAAGATTCATAACATTTAAAGGATCAAGAGAAACCTTAATTATAAATCCATTGCTTCGAAACTGAATATTAGAGTTGCACCAAAGAAACGAAGTATATTTCAGCTGTGCGAGTGCAGTGGACGTGTATCTGTACAGTTCCTTGAGTACCACAGGTACAGCGACACGGGATGCAAGGGTGGTGGGATCCTCTTCTTCTCTCATAACCCGTGTGACCTGCAGTTTACCGTTTGTCTAAAAGGGTTCTATTCAAACACTCAAATGTAAGCAAACATTGTCTCTCACAATACTCTTTTCTTTCAATGGAATGCCGTTTCAACAGTATTAGTAGAATTTACCCTATTCTAGGGGTTAAGTATTAAACTATCACCTCTACGAAGATTCGTTAAGAATCTAAAATCATCTTTAAGGGATTTCGAGCTTTACTGTGTAAGTGTCAAGTTCATATAAAATATATATTTAAATATGCGTATAACAACTTTTAATTGTCATTTTAAGAAACATTTTAAAAATAAATCGTGTCCATTGGTCTAATATCATACCTGTTTTCAACACACACACAAAAAACAGCATAAATTTTAAAACAACCATAAATCGCTGTGACAGGGGAAAGTATATATTTGGAAACTTCATAGTAAAATTATTTGTTTTTCTTTCGTTTTTTTATCCAATGTTTGACCCTTCACATTTTAAAAGCATGTCAAATAATGTACTTATGTACATCTGCTTCATGTCAGAGGGTGTGAGAAAGAAAGTGACCAGTACAAGAGCACCCATGATGTCAAGTTCGGCAAGCAGTTAAAGGGAGGAATACCTAATCCCATCACCCATCGTTTCACCACCATTCAGGTACATAATATTTGCTGCCCGTGACTTTATGCTAAGGTTTCTTTCAAACAGCCGTTTCCAAGACGATATTTCGATCCAGAGATTGATTTCAAGATTGCTCCAAACATATAAAGCCTAAAAAAACATGTACTGTCATTACTGTAATGAGAGCTGACAATGTTAACCGGCGCTGATCTGATTTCATTGCCAGCACGTTGAGCATGTCACTCCTGTTGACGTGGATTCCAGCGCTATATACTTTAAAACAATAACATTAATCTGGTTTGTAAAATCAGTTTACAGAAGGAGGTAGGAGGGGAATGATTCTCTGGTGATTGTGGGGGAATAGTACACTAGTTTCCTTGCACTCATTTATTTTTAATTTCTTTCCTTTTAAACTCTCTCCGGATGTTTGCTTCAAAACGAAATTAATTTGAAAAAATAATTCATCTCAGAAAGTGTTAATATTCGATGTTAATCATAAATTTTTGTTAGATTTGTTAGAAATGAACATTAATGATATATTAAAAGGTACACCATATCATTTCAAATTACCTTAGGGTTAGAAACTTAGTTAGTGTCATTTTTTCAATTCTCGTTGTCCAACAGCCGAATGCAGATCTAGAAGTGGAGGTCAGAGACGATTATTGGGCATCACTCGGCAGGGGCGTCCATCTTGAAACATTTAAACAGTCCTTCCCCAGCCCTCACAATAACTCACACCTGACTCTCAAGGCGGAGCATGCAGTGTGAGAACATCTGATTTCTATTACTGTTCAGATTGAGATTTAACTGTATCATTCAATATGTTCTTCAAAGGTCTTGGCTGTTATAAGCTTAAGGTAGTCATTCAAATTTGAATATTGCATAGACACCATGCATGCCATGTCAAATTTCAAATTTGACATTGTATGACACATTTCTGTTAAACATGTTACACTTCTCATTAAATATTGATATTCTAGAGATTTGACACAATACTGTATTACAAGTTTTAAAAATGTGTTGTCAAAGTTGATCTTACAATTTATCATACAATGGATAGTGTTCTCGGCATAATAAAGCCTACGGATATTTTCGGTATCCGTTGGGCGTGGCTAAGGGTCATATACGGATACCGATGCAAATTTCAAAGGTCAAGGTCGGAACTTCTTTCGAAAATTCCAATGACGTCACAAGCGTTAACATTTTGAACGCCTTTAGTAACGGAGAGAGGCATTACAATATGAATGATACATTGCATAAACATAAATCTAAGAAATAACAACAAAACTGTATGGGTCTTTAGCCATATGTATGACTTAGCAGTGCTAAAACACTGTCATCACGATTTGAATGAAACCGACCGAACACATTACTCACAGGTACC